>CM040404.1:10570952-11148452 GCA_022702515.1 Ilyophis sp. 1 JC-2022 | reverse complement strand
TGTTTTAGGGACGTAGACTGTCGTGGCTGTTTTAGGGGCGTAGACTATGGTAGGCTGTTTTAGGGGCGTAGACTGTGGGAGGCTGTTTTAGGGGCGTAGACTATGGAAGGCTGTTTTAGGGGCGTAGACTATGGAAGGCTGTTTTAGGGGCATAGACTATGGGAGGCTGTTTTAGGGGCGTAGACTGTGGGAGGCTGTTTTAGGGGCGTAGACTATGGAAGGCTGTTTTAGGGGCATAGACTATGGGAGGCTGTTTTAGGGGCGTAGACTGTCGTGGCTGTTTTAGGGGCGTAGACTGTGGGAGGCTGTTTTAGGGGCGTAGACTATGGGAGGCTGTTTTAGGGGCGTAGACTGTGGGAGGCTGTTTTAGGGGCGTAGACTATGGGAGGCGGTTTTAGGGGCGTAGACTATGGGAGGCTGTTTTAGGGGCGTAGACTGTCGTGGCTGTTTTAGGGGCGTAGACTGTGGGAGGCTGTTTTAGGGGCGTAGACTATGGGAGGCTGTTTTAGGGGCGTAGACTATGGGAGGCTGTTTTAGGGGCGTAGACTATGGGTGGCTGTTTTAGGGGCGTAGACTGTGGTAAGCGGCTCCATGTTCTCTACAACACTGATGAGTTGCAACACGTTTCGGCAAGACAGTGTGGTTCTCAGTTCAAAAGCTCAAAGTGGCTTTGGCTCCACTACCTGCGCTCAAGCCATCTGATCGCCAGCTCATTGCAGCCTTCAATGAAACATTTGTTTCTAGAACACACATTATGGTCACAGACAGGATTTGTCAGCTTTGGTCTAAATGTCAGTCTATTCATCTGTTCACATTGCAAACTGAAAATAATTTCTGATGGATATGACACAGAAAAAAACTGGGCCTGAGGGTTATGTATGATAAAGCCTATCCCAGGATCCTATCCCAGGAGATACACACCAGAGAAAGGGTGAGACTTAAAATGGCTTCCTTGAAATAATTTCATTGGACACAAAAACCAATCCTTACATAATGAATTCTCTCATACATAATCATTGGTCACAGTCCAAGCACTCTGATGTGTTTTGAGTGGATTAAACCTTGTAAAAAATTTTGTTTCAGATTTTTCTCCCAATTTGGTAGCCAATTGAACCCATATTCTAATTCAATTCCCCTATAGCAACCGCTAGAGAACCACTGCTATACAACCCTGTCAGCTGGTAGTATGAAGGAGGGTGCCATGTCCTCTACAGGGCGTGACTCCTCAAGCTCCTGACTGTGATTCCAACTCGCCCAGGGCCTTTTTGTGTAATGGATTTTAGTGGCGGATAATCAAACGTGAAGGTAGGGGGATCAGAAACAAGTCACTCATGCAGTGAGCACCAATAAAGGGAATAACAAAATAAATGCAAAGAAAGAAAAGACGGGAAACTAATTCCTTGAGGCTAAACAGCCAAAACGAAAATCAACCCACTAAAATAGGGCGAACTCGAATAACGAGTGAAACACAAACTAAATCTCCTGAACTCAATACTGGAGCCAAAATGGGAAACTTAGCAAAAAAAAGAACACCTTCGGCACATAAGTTTGGACGGCCGGAAGAGTGTAAAACAAACTAAACAAACAAAGAAAACTGTCTCAGAGAGAACAGCAAAGAATAAAATAAATAGCACAGAACACTAACAGGAGGAATAATACCTATACCTGAACTAAAAGCTAATAGCAAGTCCCCCGTGAACATAAACAGCGTTTAATATCACAAGGTCGCTAGTACCTGGCTACACCTGGCTCCATGCAATGTCGAATGACAAAGAAGCACCGGGGAAGCGGAAGTGAAGAATACCCCGCAGGTAGAGGCACAGGTGAAAACAATGATGAGGGAAAGCAAACCCCGGAACGGAACGTGAAAAAAATCTGATTGATTAACAATCGAAAAACCAGGACGAGAACCGCAAATAAATAAATAATAAACAGCCAACGAACCGCGACAGAACCATGATATTTTGTGCACAGCAAACCCCCACCTGGAAGCAGCCGCCAATTGCCGCTCCCACAGGGTACCGGCCATGCTTGGATCTGGCAGAACCGGGGCGTGAGCCCAGATCCTCGGAGTACAACTCTTACCGTTGTACACCCGCGGCAGCCTAAAGGTCTGTTTTTACTTACAAAAAAAAAATAGTTTCATCAGGAAATAAGACTAATTAGTCTTAACAAATTATTTTGCTTTCATCAACTTCAAATATATTTTTTGCATTGCTACTTTGCAAGCATCTTTGTTAATCATCTCTCACTCAAAGTGTGAAGGGCTTTTATACAGTGCATTCGCACTTGTGGAAACAGTCTATAACCTTCATAAATGCTCTCAAGTCAGTGGCACCTGGTGCCTCCAGAAACTAAAAAAAGACTGTTTTGCTGAAAAAATACAACCAATGTTGTTAGTACTTAATGCAGAGTGATACTGTGTTTTATGCGACGCAACTTAGAATTAATTAGAAGGGCCTTAACAAGAGATTTGTGATTCTTTTCACCATTAAACTCACATAGGGCTGAACAATGCTACATGAACAAGCCTCCGTGTGCACAGTGCAAACAAACAAACAAAAGCACTTCATGCAAGAAAACAACACATCTATTCATAAACTATGGGCGACAGCAAAGCAAGTGCGATCCCGACACACATTTTCACGCCACACGGCAGAATATTTATCATGCTATTCAACACCAGAGTGAACAATAAGGGCAAATTCACATTCTTCTCCAGAGTCCATTGAAATAATTAGGTGTATATAATTGTGAGGTATTACATGCTTCATTTTTAAATTATGTGTATAATGTACCAAATAAGTATGTGCATTATTATGAAGTTATAGCAGGAATATTAACAATTTAATTTAAAAAAATCAACTGTCATTCTGATATGACATCACAGCTAGTAATGATTAAGATAAATAAGGTTAGCTAGCTGGTAAAGGGCATTGTGGATAATATATGATGTTAACAAGCTAATTAAAAAAATACTTGTTGCACACGCTTTCAAGAAATGCATGTGAAAATGTATAGTAGTTACTAATTAAATTAAATCATAAACTATGATATAAAGTATGTAATTAGGTAGCTAATACACATTATGAATGCTAACTGGCCAAGACTCCATCATCTACTAGTTCTGGCAGCTGCATAAAGATCAGATACATTGAACGGGCCACTGGGATGCTCTTGTGCAAAATAAATAAGTAAATTATAATACAAAAAACAAGTGCATGTGATTACTGTACCTTTGCTAAATCTAGAAGTGTATCCTCTAATCCATTTGCTTCCTAATAATACTGCATTCTACATGTCCCCTCTTGGACCTACTGTGGAATCTACCTTTATGGTGCACGTTGTATGTATTGACTACTGCTATTGGCTGTAACCCTTAGCTGACTTAACATCGGCTCTGTTGATTGGCTAGGGCTGTATATGGACTTCTATAAGTCACTCTGAATAAGAACGTCTGCTAAATGCCTAAACATAAATGCAAAAAAGATAAAAACAAAAGAATGACAATACTTGCGTCTTGCTCTGGCAGCCTGTGATGTCTCTGCATTGCTCAATGGTGCACACTGTCATCTTCCACATCACAACTTCCAGTGATTCATTAATCAGCTAAAATAGCTACTAGGCTGACTGAACAAACCCTCACAATAAATGGCCAATAATGAACAGAACAGGGGTGATGGAAGATTAAATAATAACAGATGCAATAATGTAACTGCAGAACGGCAGTGTAGTATAATGGTTAAGAAACTGGGTTTGTAACTGAAAGGTTGCAGGTTCAATTCCCAGGTTGGACACTGCCGTTGTACCCTTGAGCAAGGTACTTCACCTGCATTGCTTCAGTATATATCCAGCTGTATCAATGGATACTATGTATAAATGCAAAAACATGCTGTGTAAGTCGCTCTGGATAAGAGCGTCTGCTAAATGCCTGTAATGTAATGTAACTTTTGCACAAGTCTACAAAGTAATTGGAGTATAAAATGACCTTCTGCCATCATTGAGAGAATGCATCACCGTTTCCCCAGCAACATGGAACTTTAACGCCAATGTTTGCTTGTCTGGGCCCCAGAACATTCTCTAACACATAAGACTACAGACCTGAGACCAGCAGTAGAAGAATTAAGCAGACGCTTGTCAAAATTTTACATGACAGAGCCACAGTGGAACATTTGCAGTGTGAATGACCTCATCTTGCTTTGATCTGGGTTCAAACTGAAGACATCAGAATTAGAAAAACAGCGGCTGACTAGGTACACTCAGTCCTTGGGTCTGACTTTCTTCCGGTAAAGAGAATGGACAATTATCTGTTTTGGAGGATGAAATGCAACCATACGGACGTGAAAGAAAACATTCTTAAAAACAACGGAGACAAAGAGAGGCAAAGATAATTAGAGCTGGCTACTCTCATTGAAGCAGGCACAATAAAATGTATGCTCACACATTTCACTTGCTCCTCTTAAATCTGAATACTTGTGAAATGTTTACAGACTCATGAAAGCAAACTTATCTGTAAACGGTTATACTGCATAGAGCAATGAGTTTTTGTACCGACATCACAACTGTCCGGACACCACTTACTACTACATGTGGATTAGTATTACACTCTGAGGCTGGCCTGGATGATACTCTTTAGTAATTAAAACTGCTTTCTTTTGTAATCCCATTTAGATTAATCTGCTCGGACATGTACTTTGATACTGTACACCAAATTTGCATTAAGATGATCCTGCGCTTTATTTATTTCAATGAATTATTGAAGAGAAGATCCTTGTGTTTTCCGAGGCCTGCCTTTACCACCCGGGAGAGCCACGTGCCCAGTGTTCTGACCAGTTTATTTATTTAAAATTTAAATAGCAAACAAATTGTTATTCTATTCGATTATATTCTATCATAAAATATACCAATATACCCACAAAGGGACAGTTTGGTTGGACAGACCATGCATTTGTAAATCGATCTTCTAAGGGCCAGTGAATTGGTCGGAGCACCGTCTCTGGGAGTTCACCTTCAAATGCACACGCGGGCCCTCCTGTCCGCACAGATACACTCCGCAGCTCCCCGCTGCCTTTCTGTATGAAAGGCGACAGGTTATTGTAGGCTATGCAGATTGTTCTCCGGCGCTGCACTGCACACAGTCATTGTCCCGGCCCCTGGCTGCCAGCGGAGAGCACCTCCGTATTGACGCATGCGGTGAAGATAAATAGAACGGACTGGCACATCAACACTCATTACTGCAAGACCTGCCCCGTGGGCAGCCCGCCGCGCGTCACACGGGCTCCGAGTCCGGCTTTTATAAAGGACAGTCAATTATCCCTCTGCTCTCTGCTCCTAAAGAGAGGGAGAGGAAAGAGAGGCAAAGAGAGTACGCAAGGGAGAGAGAGAGGGAGGGAGGGAGAGATTGAGGGGGAGACAAAGAGAGGAAGGGAGAGAAGGAGAGAGACAGAAAGAGAAAGGGAGATTAGGAAAGGGGGAGACAGGGAAGGGGGAGAGAGAGCGAGAGAGAGAAAGAACCAGCAAAACTAAGATGCTTTGTTTAAATTAGGTCCTCCTAAATATAATATCGGTTAAATCAAGTTCATAATGTGTGAAAAGTACAAAAGAGAAATCATCTCACAATCTCAATCTTTTTTCAAAAAATTATTTTCCCCCTCCTCCCAAACAGAATTATCAAAGCGGTTTGAAAGGGTGCAGCCCAAGCACGCATTATAATGCCAGGCTTTCTCTGTCAGCGCAGCGAGTGCAGTGCGGTGATTTAATGCTTGATTCTAATCAAATGACAACAAAGGCAAGGCCAGTAACGGCTTTTTCAATTTATCATTTCTCACGCGATAAGAACCAGATTAATGTATTTAATGCTATAGCCTTATACAATCAACCATCTAAACTTTATAATCCATTTTTGGCTCTCTGAGGGACGCTGATAAAAAAGAGAAGAGAGAGAGAGAGAAAAAAACATCTTAGAAAACAAGGCCGAAAAGCAATCAGGAAGTGAAAATCCCCCGCCAGGCAAGTCATGCTGAGGCCCACAGCGCCTCCCATGGACGTGGCTCGACGCTCCCATTGATGGATCTGTCAGATTCCAAAGGCCAGACTGCAGCCCCCAGCCTTGGCTGAGATCCCGGGAGCAGATGGCTGGAACCTGGAGTAAAGTTTGACCTAAATGGCGAGTGAAATCAAAAGGGTTGTCCCCTTGAGATCAGAGGAGGCTTAGCCGCGATGAGAGACGGCTGGAGGTGGGGCCTGGTCGCGGCTCGCCTGGCGCTTTGTGGCGAGATGAGTATCCGCGTCGCATCCGAGGGTTCGCGTTCGCAAAAAAAAACTGCATTATGCCGTCATCGGGATGCACAATCATGCACTGCCATTCTGGACCGTTTTGTGCTTTAATAACTCATTAAGCATTCCCGGCACACCTAATTTAACATATCTCTCTCGCTCACTCTCTCTCTCTCTCTTTCTCTGTCACCCTCTCTCTCTTTTTTTCAACTTGCACAAACACGATCAAGTTGGAATGGATGGGAGCGGTGATCAATTATCCACGAGCGCCTGAACACCGGCAACGGTGTCACAGCTGTTTTTCGCCTCTTCGCTTTTTATTTCCGTTTTTATAACGCGCTGAACCGGGTAGAAATGCGCAGCTACAGGCGCCGCGAGACGACTGGATCATGACAAAAATAGACCGGACGCAACCTGTAATTGAGGCTCTCCCCCCAAGGGCAGAGAACGAGAGCGCTGCGCGAGGCTCGAGAACGAGACTCAACCGAGCTGCCGAAGGAGCGAGAGGTTTCGTTTCCGCACGTCGTCTCCGCACACATCCCGTATCCGAGGCTATTTTAGGGAGGTCATATGCGCGCCTGGGTGGTGCGTGCTATACGTTTTTTTGGAAAGAACCGGCAGAATGGGGAACCACATCATCTGTAAGACAGTTGTAGGCTACTTCGTGGAAGGAAGTCCGCAAACACAAGGCAGCGCCCACGCCAACAACATGTCCCGCCTCTCGCTTTCACATGACCAGGGGGCGCCACCAATTATTTTGGGCCCAGTGAAATGCCCATCTGGCATTGGCCTCCACCACCGTCGACGGCTTTGGGCCTGTAGAAATATTCCTCACCACTTACGATGGTGCTACTCTTGACTAAAGGGTTACAAACTGTTTGTACAGTTCACTTGCTCATGTTTCATACTTTTGAAATGGGAGAATGCTGCTTGATCAGAAGACAGCTACCACATGCTATCAGGGACCAACTCACTGATTTGAACCAATAATTGTGTTCTGTTCTTGACAGAAATTTATATTTGATTGGTTCAAACAAGTCAATTATTGACAGTCTGTTGTAGTCTCGCCCATTATTGCAGTTATGAACCATTACACTCCCATTACTAGTGAAAAGAGATCACTCTTTATAAAATATCTACGGACAGTATGGTAGGTAAGCTGTGTAAGCTAAGGACAGCTGCTAAGTAATAAATAAATAAATAAATAATGTAATCAACCATATTTCATAAATAAATTTGGAAATATGTTTAGTTTAGTTTACTAGATGTAAGCACATATAACAGTTTATGAAACATTCATAAGCGTGGATTTGCCCTTCGGCTTAACGTTAAGGCGGCAAGAATCACAGTCACAGCAGAACAGAAACAAGGCCGACACCAAAGATATTCCTTGGCGGGAAAGACGCTCGCGCCCAGAACACACTGGAAGGGCTAGAAACGCTCCGCCATCCTCAGCCAATGACACGAGAGAAACGGCGTGACGGCGGTGAGAAATGACCCCACCAGATTTAGGGGCGCACAGAGGAGGTCAGGGTGGAAACCTCTGGTGATTACACACGGCGACCCAAGCTGTCAGCAGGCCCGAAGCGCCTCCATTGTACAGATCCGAATACCGACTCTATTGAGGAAACAAAACGTGACACTTAAACTACCCCCTCATCCCCACCTCCCTGCTCAAAACCCTCTCAATGACACGCCCCCCCCCCCCCCCGGCACCTCCCCTTTCACAGTCCCCCATTTTACAACAGTGAGATGGAGATGGAAGCCTTCATTCCTCCACATAAAATACAGGTCTGTTCCTCACAGAATTTGGAGTGGGGTGATCGGGGGGGGTCCTGTCAGGGGACGTCCTGGGCTTATTGTCCTGCCCACAGCTGGTGTGAGACACTCAACAGGGGGGGGCAGGGAGGGAGGGAGTGGCTCCAATGGAGGGGGAGACGGGACCCTGCATTCAGAGGTGACTGCACAAACTTTATGCCGTCACTCCAATGTGAACGGCAGGGCTGCGGCAATGAGAACCCCCCATTCACCAGAGTTCAGGGGGTTGGGACGTGCGAGCAATGGGGTCTGAACTGTGAAAGGGGACCCCCACCCCACCCCTAAGAACGCCTCCCCTGTCCCCCTCCGTCTCCCCGTCCCCAATCCCGACGGGCCTCGCAGCTGAATGCTAACGATGTAAATTGAAATTAATGATTGACCCGGGGACACTCGAGAGCTTAACAAAACGGAACAAAGAGCGAGAGAGCGAGAGGAGAGGAACATCGGCTTGTCTTGCGCGTGATGTTTTTTTGTTCTCTCGGCCGTGTGTGCATCTATGATTAACTCTGCAATGGGGAAAGGGGGTCCCGTACCTTTCCCCCCCCCCCGGGTACGAGTAGCGCAAAGATTCCTTTCACAAATCTACGATCAGTATCACTGCTGTCAAATCTGTGGCTCAGCTATACGATGCTGCAGCGTGCAAAGAAACTAAACAAAACATCTAATCTTATACAGAGAATGAAGACACATTTTCTGCATTACCCGATGAATTCATCCCGTTGCATTACACCACATGTACTCACTGCACATTTGATAATGTAAAAACAAAAACTGAACCGGATACGGAGGACTTCCGAAATAAATGTAAAAGTGTTTGTTGCTATTGCCAATTGACACTGTAACTCAGGGGGGAGAAATTAATGTGTAATATTCACATGACGGGAGAAGATGCCTTTGGAGAAGCAGACAGAGAGGGTTGTGTGTGTGTGTGTGTGTGTGTGCGGGCAGGGGGCGGGGGGCTTGGCCTGCTCTTTATGGATCGGTCATCCACCCCTGCCTGAATCTCTAACACAGTAGGGCCCTGTTTAATTAATCTCTGAACAGCGGCAGAGCTAACTAAGGCTCCTCCCCAGGATCTGCATATTAATCTCCTCCTCGGGTCACTCATTGTCTCCTAATGACCATTTGCACATCCGCTAAAGCCGCTAACGGGTTTAAGTGTGCTGTTGTGATTAGAGATCCCACCACAGCCGCCAGCTCGTGACACTGTTCTGAGGTCATGTAAACACTCAGAAAAAACAGTATGAAAAGCACCTAAAAAGGTACAAATGCCTGTCACTGAGATGGTACCCTTGGTACATAGAATTGTACCTTTTGTACCACCAATACATCATTAATTTGTAACTTTTTTGCTTGAAAAGGTACGTATGAGTACCCAAATGGAACATTATTGTACTTCCAGGGTACCTTTGGGAGATTTGTTTCTTAAAGATGAAAAATGTACTTCCACTATATTTATTTCTGATAGTGTACATCTGGGGATAAAGGATTGTACGTTATGTCCCATGATGTCACTTTAGCTGTTCAATCTGTTCAGTTGCCGTTTCGATCTTTTTGGACCCAACGCCCAATCAGGATTCACTCAATCGGTCCCCCGGTCCCTGTGATGATGTTCAGATGTTGGGCAGGATTGGTCCTATCATCACCTGTCATCTGCGTTTTATACAACAGTTGCTTTGATCGGTGGCTTTTTGAGAATTTTTAAAAAACATCATCAAATCTAGGAGCGGGCCACATCTAAGACCTCAAGTCTAAAGGCTGCAATTACAGAAAGGACATGAGAGTAATTTAATCTGATACCAAGTTTAATTTGAGGTTTTGAGGAGCATGGGGAAAAAACTGCCTGAATCCCTCTCTAATCTCTCTTTTCATCTCTCCATCTCCCTCTCCGGTTCCTGTGTCCATCCCTCTCTCCTCTCCATTGGATTACAGAGCCTCTCATTGGTGGACAGCAGTCAGCTCTGATCACCTCTCATTCCAGAGCCTCTCATTGGTGGACAGCAGTCAGCTCTGATCACCTCTCATTCCAGAGCCTCTCATTGGTGGACAGCAGTCAGCTCTGATCACCTCTCATTCCAGAGCCTCTCATTGGTGGACAGCAGTCAGCTCTGATCACCTCTCATTCCAGAGCCTCTCATTGGTGGACAGCAGTCAGCTCTGATCACCTCTCATTCCAGAGCCTCTCATTGGTGGACAGCAGTCAGCTCTGATCACCTCTCATTCCAGTGTGACCTCAAACTGAGTCTAGTGACAAAACATAAGCGGGTTTTTTTTATTTTTTAAAACAATTTTTTAGGGCTTTTCAACTTTATTGGATGGCACAGTGCAGAGAAACAGGAAGAACGGGGAGAGAGAGAGAGAGAGGGAGAGACACGCAACAAAGGCCGCATTGGTCAGACTCGACTGCCGACGTCGCGGCTCGCTATGAGCTTGTGGACAGCTCTCCACAGGCCACACCACCCATACACCCATAACTGGGGTTTTAATACTTTGTATATTCACAATTGAATTAAATAACCTTTTACTTTACATTGCTTTTTTCCCCCAGAAAAGAGATGATTTTCTTCAGAAATTACAATAAAAGTACAAAAAATATATGTACATTTTACAATCCAGACACATTTTTTGTGCGTCTGAAATAACCTTAAATACATGTATTTGATATACTGTACAAGGATATGATGTCACACTCATCAAAAGCATGAAACAATGCACTGGGTTGGATTTCACTGGTTCCTTCAAAGGAAGCAGGAGAACTGGGTCACTATCCCAAGCCCACTCAAATGTGGTCGACTGTTTCAAGTGGCTATTGATTTTCTGACCAGAGCAATGAATATATTAATATCCACATTAGTCTGCCATCTGACATCAGGCAAAGAAAATCCAATTTGATGCTAAAGTGAAGGCCAGAGGAGAAAGGAAGGCATCAAAGCAAAATGTCAAAAGACTACGATTTCAAAAAATTTAGATGTCCTCTTTAATCTTAATTACATGAATGAATACAGAGACAGATGTTAGTACGTAAAATAGACGGTGAACTAAACCAGAAACATTTTTCATAAAAAAATTAATGAAAATCAGCTGTAGACTACCCAACACAGGCATTGTTAGACACGACCCTAAAATGATCCTTTCATCATTCAATTTCAATTTAATCCCCGAAAGACGAGAAGGGGGAAAAAAATCTCCAGATTACTCACATTTGTTTAAACATACGACAAAGACGGGAAAATATATTTCGGTTTAATCCAGGGCCGCCGGTTTAGCAAAGACAACAGGAATGCACAGAAGAATGGAAAACGAGACCTTGTTCCATCCACTGAGCGGAGCTTTCCGGAAAAACACACACAAAAAAGAAAAACAAAGACAGACAGTGAAAGAGAGGGGAAAGAAACAGGATTTGAAACCTATATTAAAACTGCAAATAGCCTTTAAAGATTAGCGATGGACAGAATGGGGTGGTAGCGATAGGACTATTTATTGTGTGAAATAAAGTCCGTCGGCGTCTTCTTCATGGAGCGCAATTCTGATAAAGCTTTCATATGAAACGACACCAGTGTAAGTACGAGATATATACTGAAAAGCCTGTGACAGTTTTTTTTTTTGAGGACCGTATGCTTCTTTAATGAGTCGATAGAACACAAATCGGGATTAAAAATTACACAGGGATGTTCCAACCCGTTGCTGTCGCTAGTTCAAAATGTAGCCTGCTTTTTGGCAGGCCGTTGTAAGCATGGTGAAGTCTGTATTTGCGGTTACGGTGCAGGGATTGCTTGCATTTGGCGCTTTCCCCCGTTCATGCAAATCCTATTGTTTGTTCGTTCAAGGCTTTTTCCCCCAGTTTCACAATTTAGTAAAAAAAAAAAAAAAACATGAAACAGAAACATCCAAATCTAAATTTAATGCTTCCTTACATCTTCATTTTCAACTGATGTGCTCATTTTCTTCTTTTATGCTTAAATGTCATTTGTAATTATGTCGCCTTCCAATAATATTTCTCTCTTGTATGTCTGTATGGTTCAATCCTCACATAAATAAGATGTTTGATTTTCCAGAAACAGTGGGATACGGTTAAACATGCTCATTTACATACAGTGGCCTCCACAATTATTTTGAATCTGAATCTGGCTGCCTCTGCCAGGAAACTAAAACTGGGTCGTCGTTGGATCTTCCAGCAGGACAATGATCCAAAATATATGTCCAAATCAACACAAAGATGGTTAACTGAACACAAAATCAAACTTCTACCATGGCCATCTCCGTCCCCTGACCTAAACCCCATTAAAAACCTGTGGGCTGAGCTGAAGTGGAGAGCGCACAAGAGAGGACCTAGAGAGGATCTGGAGAGATTCTGTAAAGAGGAATGGTCTCAGATTCCTTGCTCTGTATTCTCCAACCTTATTAGATGTTACGGGAGAAGACTCAGTGCTTTTTTATGGGCAAAGGGAGGTTGTACAAAGTATTAAATGCAGGGGTGCCAATAATTGTGGCACACGTGGTTTTGTTAAAAACAATTATTTCTTGATGAGGGATTTCTTTTTCTCAGAATAAATTTATTTAAATTAAAGGTTGGATTTTTCTAATTTTTTCAGTGTGAGATTAAGCTAATTTACCATACAAATTTTTTATAACCCTTTTACACATCTTTACCAGGGGTGCCAATAATAGTGGAGGGCACTGTATATGTATACTTAAATGCGTTGGCATATGCAGGATTGAAACAGTGTATATAGTATAGTAGTATATAGTATGTTTGTCGTAAACACAGTGAAAAGGTAAACAGCACCGAACGTCACAGCACATTGTGGGTGAAGCTAAGACACTTCCACCAGCAGTCCAAACCATCACTGTTTCCAGCGCCACTTCTCCAGCGGAAGCATTTGTCAGGATTAGAAGGGATTAAACCTTCCCATATTCCTGAGGAGGTCATTTGGAGATATGTGCTGGACCTAAACAGTACACCCACTCCCTTCCCCCCTCCCTCCAACCTCCAATCCCCCCTTTCTGGGGGAGGTCCTGCCTCAGCTGGAAATCTGTCTCTTTTCAGAAAGAAAAAATTCCAAACCTGCAACTGTCCAGGGAAACGTTGACAGCAACTCAACCCCCAAATTCATGTCCCTAAGCCCCCCACCCTTCACCGCCCCTACCCTCTACTCCATACTCTGATTCCCTACCCCGTCCTCTCCTCTAGGCAACAGAGCAGCGCCCCTGGAGTGAAAGGTCACTGTCGACAACATCCATTTTAATAATCCTCAGCACATCACCGCCACCCCACCGGCATTCTGCATTAAACCATGCAGCCCGTGCATTTCACTCTGCTGTGTCTCCCGCACTGTCCCCGCCACGCCCCCCAGGTCCGCTAGCCGCAGCTGGCTTGTCCTGTGCAGGTAAGGGCAGGGGGGTCTCTCCAGAGCCAAGGTCAAAGACACAACCCTCTCCCGGGACACCAACCGAGAGCCTCATGAATCAAGCATGCATCCATCAAGCCTTCCTCCCGTGACGCATACCGTCATCCGAACATTAGGACACCGCTGCTCAGAGCGCCATGTACTATGACCCACCCCCAACCCCCACCATGACCCCTCTTCAACCAGTCACGCCACCCCCAACCCCCACCCCTCTGGAACCAGTCACGCCACACACAAACCCGGTCACGTCGCGCTACATCCGCAAAACAGAGACATTTCAGTGTTTGTTTCCATAATGGAAGCCAATATCCCCGGCCCAGTGGCCGGGCTCAGCGGGCAGCCCCAAAGTGCACCAGCAGAATGGACTGTGTACACAGCCGCTTTCTAACGCCACCAATCTTCATCGGCCCGACAGGAGGTGAAATATGTGACTGTCTGCCAGCGTAAATTAGGCTCTCCAGCCCCTGTGCGGTAAAGCATGACGGCACCGGACAGTGCACTAACTCAGCCCACACACCGCCTCTCCTTCTCTCTCCCCCACCCACACCCCCGCCATAAATCACCGTCCGCTGGAAATAAATCGCCGGTGGTCAGTAGCCGCACCAGCTGGCAGGGCCGTCACCTGACCAGCAGGGGCCCCGCGGCTCGGCCGCGCTGACGGAACGAACCGGAAATCAAGAAAAATGAACCTCTGAGAAACAGTCCCCCCACATCCACCCACCCACCCACCGCGTACGGCTCCACCATCAGTCTCCGCTGCACTTCCTCTTCATAAAAGAACACTGTTCTTTCCTCTCTGAAGCAGAGGGGCACTTTACCTTTCATTATGTTACCTGAGGGACGCAGGCACCTCTGCTCACGGCCATATTTCCTGGAAAAGTGGAAGCCTGCAGACAGTATTTAACTTTTATTATTGAGTGAAAGTTTGAGCAGGTGCGATAGCGACGGCACGCTGGTTTGTGCGCACGCGAGATAAGAGAAAGGTAACAAATCCTGAAGAAATATATTATTATAATTTTATTTTACGAGTGAAGGGAGACTGAAGCTCAAAATGTGTGCAGCTGCCACGAGCCACCAATCACGGACTGACTCAATTCAATTCAATTTTATTTGTACAGCGCATTTTACAGAGAACTGTCACAAAGACGCTGTACAGAGAAACAGAAGGAAAATTGGGCAAAAACCAGGCCTGAACCCCCAAACAGCAGAACAAGGTAAAAACTCCCCAGTGGGAAGAAAAATCTCGGAAGGAGCCTGGCTAGAGAGGGGGGGGGCCATCCTTCACTGGCCGGCCCGGCCAGGCCAGTAAACTAAAGGCAGAATGGATGGTAACAGAAATGTAATGAGAAATCTAACACAGCAAATAATCAATTGGGCTGAACATGTTACAGTCTGAGATATTAAACTAGCCGGTATGAAGACAGTCCAATGAAAGGATGTAAAATGTTCACTTTGCTTCTGCTTTCGACGGCTTGCTGTCGGCGCGTGACACGAAGCCTCGCGTTTCCCAGGGCTGCTTCGCACACACCAGCGGAGTTTATGGGATAATGACTCGGCCAGGATTTTGTCTGTGTTCATACGCCATTAACCTAAAATGAGTTGATGAATAGATTTTTTTCCCCCTTCTTTTTTTTCTTCTCGATATCGCTGAGTTGCTTTGAGGGCCACTTAAACGCTGACCGCGGCATTTGTGGAAAACATTGTGGGCGGCAGTTTTGATGCACTTGTCGGGGGGGGGAGAATGGAATGAAATTACATTAATAGTCCGAAAGAGGACTGGCACAGAGACAAGAACAGGAGAAAAATTTATGGCAAAAATTTATAAATAACTAAAAAAAATTTAACAAACTTGTGAGGTAAAGTTTATCCCCCTGGTGAGGACGGCCATCATCAAAAAACGGAAACCTAATCTCCTACCGACACTGGAACCTCTCCTTGGGGTCTAAAGTGAAGTTGGGCCGAATAACCTCTACGAGCAGGCTGGCAGACAATCAGAACAAGCGAGTAGGGGAGGTAAATAGAAGAGGCAGGAGTCGGAAAGTTAAAGAACGAGCTGGTGCAACTTTAATCATGGTTATTGTGGAACTGGAGGAACGTTATTCCCAGTGATAGACAAGGGCAATTATCTGCAATCCCCCAGCAGTTTTAACCTAATTTCATTACTGCTGTGCAAGTCCTCCACAGCTCCTAGTCTATCAATGTCTCGCAGAAAGGATTAGCCGGCACTTTCGTCTTCTTCAAATGAATTTTAGCTGTCATGCCCTTGATGAATGGGAACGGAGGAAGAAGAGGCAGAGAGAGGGGGCATTTAGTGGAAGGTGGGGCATTTTGGTGGGGTGGGGGAGTGGGTAGTGGCTTGGGGGAGGCTGACTGGTTGATCGGCTGCTGACTCTTAACCCTCAAGCCCATTCAACGTCACCGCAGCAACCGTGCCACCTCTGACACACGGAGCGACAATTGTTGGCGAGCGCCATGTTTTCACAGGAAGTCCGATCCAATCACGGCTTCTCACAGACGCTGAGCAAGGCGGAATAGTTCTCCTCGGCTTTCGTTCCGCCATCCGCGTTATTCAGACGGTGTGAAAGAACAGGCTAAACACGCAGCGATACCCGTGGGCCGGCTCTGAATGGCGTCCGGACGGGAAAAAGGGGCTTGCGTCATTGTCACTGTAAAGAAAAGAGAAATCCGAAACCTGAGCCATAGCTTTCTGGAACAGGGGACAGGGGGGGTGGTTTATATATCAAATTAATTACATTTGCGGCTTACAGTAACCGTAAAGCAGCCGGGAATTTGAGTGCCGAATAGCAGGGTTTGGTTTCCCCCATCCTTCGCTGTTTTCCAGTGCATGTCAACGTAGTTTGTCGACAGCAGTGAAAATTTTCAGGACCAAGGGAAACACAGGACAAAAAACATATGGGACAAACCATTTTTGGCTGAAATAGGGGTCGTCCCGGCTAATAAAGGACCATTGGCAACCTTACGGAGCGATACCCTCAAATGTTGGGGAAAGCCGTTCGGTTTGGAGTGACCGAAAAAAAGGCAACAGAGCAGGTTAAAAAAGAAAGGGATCAAGCTTTTCACCTGGCGAACGCTAAATGGGAAGACGCGGCGGTGTGCTGTGACGCGGGAGCCGTACCCCACCGCGCGTTAATTGCCGGTCCTTTCCACAGCTGTTGCTGTTTTTGCCCCCGACCCCCCAACCCCCCAACCCCCCCCCCCCCGGCACCGTAATCGGGTAACAATGTAAACGTTGTACAATGAGGGGGTTCATATAGCCCCCTCCAGGACATCAACTCCAGCTGTCTGAGGCCCACGGGAGAACGGTGGGAGATTCATTACCGCCAGGCAGGGGGACATCACCGCCATGGTGAGGGGACCGCGCTTTAGACCAAAAGGCAAGCCTTACACCTCTCCACACAAAAACAAAACAAACACGTTCAATTCAAGCCAACTTATTCAAATAGAAAATGCAATGTTTTATTTATTTTTTAATATCAGTCTACTTGTTTTTATTAAATTATTATTATATATATATATATTTATCTTTTTTTTTTTTTAAACCTTTGCTATGCAGAAATCCGCATCACCAGGATATTCATAATTCATCGTCTTCGATTCCCGACATCTGCTGCAGATTGTGCCGTGGGCCGGCTGGAATTAGCCGCTCCCAGGAGCACCAGTAATGCGCTGGTGGGCACACCCAGCATGGTGGGGATGGAGTGTGTGTGTGTGTGGGGGGCGACAGGAGCCATTCACACCCCTAATGTGTAATTAGGAACCATTCTGGAGAGCTGCCGTACTAGACTGAAATTAGCCGCCTTTTATTAATGAAGCAGACCAGCACAATGGCACGCCAGGTTCCCCTGTAATCTCACACAAAATGTTTTTCTTAATTACAGAGGAGGGGGGGGGGGGAGAGCTGGACTAGAATCCCGATGTGTGTACCCTCCCAACTCCTGGTGGCTAAACACATGCAGACAGACAGACACCACAACCCTTGTTTCACAGACACGCACGCACACACAAACACAAACGCACACACAAACACAAACACACACACAGAGACACACACAAGCACAAACACAGACATAACACATTTCAGCTTCTCTCTTTCTGTCACACACACATCCATGCCTCCTCACAAGAACCATGGATAGGTGAAATTTGTAATACGTCAAACCCCCAGTCACCCCAGTACAGTTAGTCCCGTTTCCACTCAAAAAACACTTTTCTGGGCCTGCATTCCACCCCAGACCTGCCTATCGGATCCCATTCCGTTCCTCCCATGCAGAGATGCAAGCAGAGGCAGGGCCCGATCCAGGTTTTCCTGATGCTCCTGTTCATCCGGGAATCCGTCCCGTGTTTGAGGGAAAAGGGCCCCTTGTCCCCCTTGCCTTTGATATTCCCACCACAAACCCGGGGTGTCAACGACCTTCCGTGGAGTTCTCAATCTCATCCGCCCTGGACACAGTTAGAGCCGTAAAGAGGGCAGCTTCCAGGAAGGATCAAAAGCGCATTTGTTCGTCTGAGTCCCACAGACTGAGTCCCAGAAAGAACAAACACACGGATGACGAGGGGTTTCGCCACCAAAAGCCCAAATATTCATTTTACCTCCTCCATGAATGGGAAGGAACAATCTGTTACTGCCAGAACAATAAAAAGGTAAATGCAGTTAAATTATAAGAGATTTATTCTGGACTAGATCCAATGCTGAATGTCACACTGTGCAGCTTCGCTAATATATGTTTTATTTTTTTGTCCGGAAGTGAACTCACTTTGGGCATTCATTTCATTTTTTTTTTTATTTGGGAGAATTGCTATTGGCTCCTTGCCATTTCTGCATTCTTTAGGGTAGCACATTAGCTTTCAACATTCAGTTCACATGTTCATGCAGTCCACCTGAAAATAATTAATAAAAAATAAATACATTAAGTTGAGCAGAGTGTACTTAATGTGATTTGTTTCAGGAAACTGTAACAATGTGTCATTATTGTACAAGGTGCAGCTGGCCAGAGGGTGACTGGAATCGCTCTCATTGTGACATCATCATCTTTAGAACACACCGTGAGTCACTGCACTTCCCGTATTCCGTAAGCCGATTGCACAGTTCACCTATAAGCCCTCGAACCCACAGCGAGGCCACTCTTTCCACGACATGACATGATATCCCCAAGCAATCAGTTAAGTACCCAAGGGTGCGAGGAGACAGGGTCATAGTGCTCCGTCAAAATCCAGGCCCTGATTCACTGTAGTCATTAGAGGTAACCGTGGCACTTTGAAAGGGGGTGTTAATCTCTGTGTCCTAGTCAAATTTGCTCGGAAGGTGGCTCTCAACAACATGTCACCAAATCATCCCCCTACTTCTCATTGGCTGCAAAATCCCTTGCATTCCCGGTCCACTTTTATTCCCCAGGATCTGATTGGTTACACAAGCCCTTACATTTCCCGCCCACTTTGATTCCACGGGATCTGATTGGTTACACAATCTCTTGGCACCACGACATGGTTTACGCAAAAAAATCCTCACTCAGATATTGGAAATACATTTTAATTTATCATACTCAACCAATCACATGCACACACCTCTAATGGAGCGCCCTTTTTAAGACAATAATCCGTTCTCTCTGAGCTGCTTGCTGATGTGCTGCTTACGGCTCGTGTTAAAAGATATTTGCTGTCACCCTCCACCACCCCAGCTTCCACCTGTCGTTTGGATCTGCTTTAGTATGGGGGTTTCTGGTCATCTCCTGTTTAGCGGGGGGAGATGCCTGTGCTCCAGAGTAGAACTAAAGCATTACATTCAGCGACAAACCAAAATAATTATGCAGCACATTCACTCATTAAACATGTTATTTGAATATGTGAGTTGTCCTGACGGAAATCCGTGTATTGAAAATAGCAACAATGTCCAAGCTTTGTTGATATTATTGTCTGTTTCCCTTCCAAAATGAGAGTGTGGGGGATTAAATGTAAAGATGAGAATTTTATGAACCAATAATGGTTTCAGGAACCATGCTTTCTGTGGCTTCACTGAATTTAAACTATTTTTATATTTTCCTACAGCCAGAAAAACATTTTGATTGGTGGTGCAGCATAATGGTTAGGAAACTGGGCTTGCAAGCCTGAAGTTCTAGATGAGGTTCCGCTGTTGCCTTGTACCCTTGAGCAAGGCACTTAGCTCAGTATTTACTAAAGTAATTCAGGTTATCTAAAAGATATACTGTATATAATGCATCATATATGTGTACGTATATATGTATATACAGTATGTATGTATGTATTTGTTGGAATCATAATAGTATCTTCTAATAGTATGCTCACTAGCTGACAGCAGGACAGTACTAAAACCCTGTGTTTAACTCTCCATAGGGTCTACACTAATCTGGAAAATACCAATATATGTAGTCACCAGCTGATCAACTAATTAGGATTGGACAAGCATGTTTGGTAGTACTACACACCAAAGGTTATCATCCAGCAAAACAAAAATCAACAAGGGTAGGAGGTACTTATGTACTTTTCCTCACTGGTGAACACCCACACGCAGCAATGATAATAAATTGTCACCCTTTCTACATTTTAACATGAATTTTCACTACATGGAACATAATTATGGCCGTACCGTGTTCTCGTAATGATCGTTTTCACCGGGAGAACGTGGGTTAAATTAAGTTTTCACCTTGATGAAAACAGGGAAGTGTTCCAGAACAGCCCAAATGTCGATAGCTCATTAAATGTTTTGCCAATACGGGCTATTTACTGTTGATGTGGTTTCTCGGGGAGGGCAGGGGAGGGCAGGAGAAAGAGAGGGAATCGGGAATCAGATCCAACGTCTCTCCCCTTATCAGCGGGCATCAGACAGGCGCAGATAACAGCGCTAAGGACAGGACGCCTGAGGCTCTCGCCCCCCTGCTCGACAGCCCAGAGCTGAGGCAGACAGCGACGTCTCTCTTCTCGTCTCCCGCATCACTTCCTGTCACCTTCCGCAAGAGCGAAGCTGTCAGGTCGGGCGGGGGGGCTTCATTGGACCCAGGGCCCTGGCATTTGGGCAGGGAGAGTGTATCCTGGCTGGCGTATTTTTGAAGAAAGTCACTCTAAACACTTTTGAAGGAAACACAAGAACAACACAAACGCCATTTATGAGCGCTATGAGTAGGAGCTCTTCTAAAAGGGACAGTAAAATGCGAGGAGTAAAAAAAACCGCTATAAAACCGTTATAAAAACACGCCGGGGCTCAGTGCGCCGGCCTAACACGTGTGTCACTCACGTCGTAAATCAGCCACCCCCCTGAGGTTTCCGGGCGTTTCTCCCCCACCCCCTCCCTCCCTCTGACGGCCGGGCGAAAGGATCTCTCTGCTGCTTTTGTCTCCTGACTGCAGAGTGGCAGGATGTCCCACATCAATAAGCTCATCATTAGCTACAAAGCCAATGGTCTGCTTTGGAATTCATTAAATACCCTGAGAGGGAGGAATCCTGTCAGTCAAAGCGCTATCGACCCGCACACTCAAAAAAAAGAGAGAGCCCACACCTCCATCAGCTCTCTCTCTCTCTCTCTCCCCTCTCTCCCTCTCTCCCTCTCTCCCTCTCTCCCTCTCTCTCTCTCCCTCTCCCTCTCCCTCTCCCCCTCCCAGAAAACACTGCACTGGCGTATCAGCCGTGTCAAAAACATGGACAATATTGCTGTAAAATCTTGGTTTGGGGGGTGAGATGTATCGTTAGGGCCACTGTGACACAGTGTCACACATTGGGCTTAAAGTGGAAATCAACTTCAGTTTTTATAACATTTCCTAAGAAAAGGTAGAAAACTGTGAAAAATAAAAAGAAATTCATACACAAACATAATACAGAGATTAAAAAATGACTTTAATGAATGTGCAGGCAGTGTGGAAATGAACTTTACTGCGTGCGTGTGTGTGTGTGTGTGTGTGTGTGTGTGTGTGTGGGGGGGGGGGGGGTACGAGAGCAGTGACACGCAGTGTTAATATTTGGCGAGTCCCTGACTGCCTGTGCCTGTGCGGTTCCACAGAGAGCTTGTCACCGTCACAGCCATATCGAGCCTGAAACCGTCATGGTGCCCCCCCCCCCCCAAACCCAACCCCCGAGGGACCCTGCCACTCTGACCAGGGCTCTGGGGACAGCAAAGGCCTGTCTGAGCTCTGAAGCCCGAGTCTGACGGCGGGGCCTTCTGTCAGCCGCACAAACACGAGCGTGATGATATACGGCGGGTGGAGTCGTGGCATGCTCAGAATGAGAGAGATGGGTGGAGAGGAGCCATTAGACTGAATAAACATCACAGTCAGTCCACGGTCGCTTCAGCTGCCCTCGTGACTCCGCTCCCTGTTTCGGGGGCGGGGGGGGGTCAAAGGGCGCATGGGCTGCTACATGCATGTTAATCGCTCCGCGTAAACTTTTACCCGGTTTGATTTGCGCGGACCGAGTAATCACCGGGAGGCAGGGCTGAGTAACCAGAGTGGCCCCCATTATATCGCCAGAGGTGGGGAGGTGGGTTCCGTATAATGGGATATTCTCAAATTGAGAAAGAGAAAAAGACAGAGCAGCTCCTTGTGTAACAGCTAACACGGCTAATTGATGGCGCTTTTATCACACCAACTTGTACACATTACCCCGTAATCACACAAAACACCATATCATAATTAATTTACCGCATCCAAGTGACTGGAGCAATCTGTGACATTTACAATTGCCTATTATTCTCTTCCACACATCCAACCAGGACCTACCATCCTACAGACTACAGACTGTTAATAAATACATTAATTCATTAAGCACTACCAAATAAACTTTACTATAAATCAGTTGTAGCTGGTTAACATAGTTTCTAAGACAGATAGCTTGATAGCTAAGACAATTTAGCTCGTAATAATTCAGCTTGTTATAAGCTAACGCATAATGTTAATGATCTCGTATCCAGTCTCCCATGTTGTACATCCAACTAAAGCACTGGTCTTTGGGTTCAGTAACTTGCACTTCACAAGCTGTAAGTTCACGTATATTACGGACGAATTGACACGATTGTACAAGTTGGTAGTAAGCCAATCAGTGTTGTCGGTAAGCATGAACTTTAACAGAATTATTTTTTAGTCAACGGCCAGGGTAGTTAAATAACTGCTCATGATAATTTACATCATTATGAAACCAAACAGCGAGCCAGATAACATTCAGACAGGATTAAAGAATGTAGAGGCATGATATCTGCTGTCTCTCAATTACAATAAAATAAACAGACTTCCACACTCATATAATAGGCATGTCGGGTAGAGTAACTTTGCTATGAGAAGCATTGTAGTTACATATTCCATGGTAATGTTGCTGTGTTGTGGAATGGGTTACCATGGTTCAGTTTATAGCAAGTATACTTGTCATCTGCTCAACCCCCGCAACAACATCTGGCCGATATTACCTTGCCAATCTCTTGTCTTTTATGTACTGATGAAACAGCAGGTGCAAATGTTTCCCTTGCACTAACTACACATGAACGGTATGCAAATAGACATGCTACTTTCAAAAGTCAAAACTCGAGAGGCAGAAGGCAAACTACACCTGTTTTCCACTGAGCTTGTTACAATGATTTTCCACATAAACTTTCGAAAGTTCGACAATTTTTTCTGACAAAGCAATCTGTGGAAAAGCAATCAGTTGTTTTGCGAGCGTTCTTTGTGTTACCTTTATTTTTAGGGAGAAAAAAGTTTTTCAACAACAAAGTCAGCGCAACAGCAGGAACCGAGGTCACGACCTTGGTGAACTCAGTGGTCGCTACAGTCCGCCCCAACAGCAAATGCCCTGTTAAATCATCGAGTGTCACTCCAGACAGGCTTTTGAGAAGGTCAGCGGTATCTGGATTTATAAGTGACTGAGATGAGAAATGGACTTGAATTGCTAACCTTGCCGTGCTAAAACTTAACTGATATTCAATTATGCTCAAACACCGGGTGAAGAAAAAAAAAAAATAGCGTTTGAGATTGGGAGCTGGTCCCAGGCAGCGTCGGGTTTAAGTGTCAGATTCGGCGAGGCGGCAGAGAACCAGGCCCCTTGAAGGAGGTGTCACCAAGAGGCCGAGAGGCATCGCTCGAATGAGCGACAGCCCACACACTTCCTGAACGCATGACATTGCCGGAGGGGGAAGAGACCATTTTATCATTCAGCGCCATTCGCACCCTCTCTCGCTGTCAAACATGCCATATGTCCCCATAGCAGGTCGTCCCACCGGCTTATCGAGTGTGACAGGGCTATTTCACGCGGCCGCGCCAATCAGACACCGTCTCCCACGGAAACGTCGCCACCGCCGCCACCGCACTCGCGGTGACGGGCTGACAGGCAGGGGGCACCAGCTTCGGCGAGAGGCTCGCTGAGGGGGCCAGACGCTGGGGCGGGAGCCGGCGAGCGGCACATTCGCGGGAGTCTCAACTCTACTCTCTGCTGCTCTGGCAGTTAAGCAGGGGCCCGGGTCTCAGACGTTCTCAGGGCAGAGGATTACCATCATCATTCACGGCCATTTGGTTTTTCATCCGTACACGTCTTTGGCCATTTATTTTACTTAATTTTTTTAAAGGAGAACAGACATACTTTTCTTCTTTCATTTAAAAAAACAAAAAACTTTATATAGACAGCGAGAAAGCAGAGGGTTGCCCTCTCAGTCCAAAGACACGCACTCTAAAGTGCTCGTAGGTATGAGTGTGTGAGTGAATGGTGTGTGTGTGTGCCCTGTGATGGATTGGCGACCTGTCCAGGGGGTATTCCTTCCTGCCTCTCGCCCGATGCATGCTGGGATAGGCTCCGGCCCCCGACGACCCTGTCCAGGAATAAGCAGGATAACGGATGGATGGATGGAAAGCAGAGGGAAGCAGACAGAGAAAGGATCACAGGGCATAAAGTGCCATAGTGACGATCAAACCCCAAACCAAGAGTAAGCTTCCCTACGGACTGCACCACACGTCTCATCTAATCATGGGTAAATTACTTTTTTCTTTTCCTGGGAAGAAATGAAATTGTGGAAGGAATGAAATTGTCTTATTTCACATTGTTTATGGAAGACTGACAAACGATTTGAATGCTAGCACGTACTCTTGACCCCTGGCCCCCTCCTCTTCTGAAATTTCCGATGTTGACTTGCAAGCAGAGCTCTCCAGTAGCTATTTATCCTAATGGAGAATAACTGGGCGCATGCTCAAGGAGGCAACAAGTGAGCAATCAAACCAAAAGGGTGAATGCAAATGATTCTATTGCCCCTGCGGAGGTGTGCATGGCAAAATAAATCAGGAAGGCATTAAAAAAAATCACCTGTTCTATTGCGCGCATCTTAAAAAGTGCAGGAAATGTGGCGTCTCAAGTCTTCTGAAAAACGCTTCTGGCACACTTTTATATGAAAGCTTTCTGGGAAATGATTGCTAATCTATGCAAAAAAGCAATCAGCGTCTCATTCATAATGCATGAGCAAAGATACCAATTTCAAACGCTTTCGGATTATTAGATGTTATCTGGAATACACAAGATGAAATATGAACACTCCTACCTGAGCGGTGGTAATTACAAAAGCGGAGTGGTTCCAACCGGGGCGTCTGTTTCAGCAAAGAGCACTAGAGACCCGGCGCCGCAGTACAGCTGGAATCTGATTGGATTTCACAGGCCGGAGTTCACGGCCAAATTCCTGCTTTGTTTCATTTCCACGCCGCCATCACCTACACTGGAATGGTGCTTAGATTTTAAATTTGTCACCGTTACTGTGCCTGATTTAAACTGTGATATAACGGATTTAAACTGTGATATAACGGATATAGCAATAATATACTTCAGGAGAGGCCTCTGGAATTGAAAGTGCCGATTCAAATTAGTCCCAGATATTTTTTAAATGGCAAACGGCAAAATAATTTTATTTTGTACATCTCTCAAGGAGTTACTCACCAGGAATATGTGCTCTGTATTCCATTTTATTTTTGAGCAACTAAAACACTGTGTGCTGGTCAGATCTTTAGATTTATAGGTATTTTCAGTTGCACAAACGGAACCAAAGGGTTTGGAATTTAATCTATATTTGTATTGTATTACATTGAGTTTATTTATTTTTTAGCTGCAACCAGCAGCTAGTATAAATCACTCTGTGGTCGGTCTGTCGGTCCGATATTTCTACTATAGACTATAACCACACATACAGATAGTTTGGCATACGGTCTCAGCTTGTGACGTGCAAACACGCTTGTTTCATTTTCATTTGATTGTGTAGACATTTTGGGTAGTATGGTAACCATGGCTCATAGAAACAGATGCATAGCACTATCAACATGGAGACGCTGTACATACAGGTATAATTTCCATTCAATTTTAAATGTAACTGACCCTGTTCGCTATGGCTGCACATACTGTATATGTTTGTTGCGTAAAAATATCAACGACATACTTACAAGCGCTAGTGACACAAGTATGAATCTAATTTAGAGATGGGGGTCACTCACATAGGATTCCACACTGGTGTTGAACTGACTTTGACTGTGTCGGGTTAATATGTTCCATTGCCGCTCAAGATCCATATGCATGTCGCAGTTTAATTTCTGGCGTACCCCCTCCTGTGTGTTCTACAGAGAGGCTGCTGTATCGCGGTTAATTTCTGGCGTACCCCCTCCTGTGTGTTCTACAGAGAGGCTGCTGTATCGCGGTTAATTTCTGGCGTACCCCCTCCTGTGTGTTCTACAGAGAGGCTGCTGTATCGCGGTTTCCTCTCGCAAAAAGCTTGACGCATCTCTGCAACACGGCTCAGCGTCCCTATATCCCTCCCCAGGTTTTCTCCTGGAAAGACTCCTCTCTTTGTAAACTGACCTTGAACACTTGGAAGTGCTCACAAGCTCAGAATCAGACAGTTGGGAGCGAGTGAGCGAGCGAGGGAGGTAGAGAGGGAGGACGGGAGGTTGAAAAATAAGTTTAAAAAAAATAAAAAAAAGGGAACATTTTTTTTTAAATTCTTTTGTTTAGTAGTTTCATTTTTCAGAATCCCGGGAAAAGAAAGGCATGATTTCAAGCGTCAATGTCAAGACATCTCAGAAGCCCCGAAAGCCTTCGGTTCTGACAGATTTTATGCCTTACAGTACGAGAGACTTCCTCATAAGGGAGCTTTTAAAGGAAACGGGGCAAGGGAACCAGGAGGCAATAAAACCAATGAGGCTTTTTAGAGCCCTCAAGAAAACCCGCGGCACTAACCTGTAATTAGGGACGTCTCCGCAGTAACTGATGACATACAGGTGTCCTCTACATTACACAATCAATATAAGGCCATAATCAATGGAGGATCATAATTGCCTGCTGCTCAACTGCCGAGAAGTAATGGCCGCCTTGTCAGCGGGCTAGAATTGCAGTTGGCGATCACGTGGATGAGACGACAAGACGGCGCATCCCTCAGTACTGCCAGATGAATTCTGCAGAAAAAGGATGCCCTGAAAAAAAAAAAAGGCCGACAACCCACGAGCGCAGAGAGGTGACAGCTGCCCGGTTCAGCTGCTGTTTGCCTTCGGCTCTCGTGTGCCGGCAGAACCAACAACCCTCCGCTGTCAAGTTGTCTTAAAAAGTTTGAGAAACGGTGACCTGCTTTTTTCGTTTATTATTTTTTTCTTTCATAGCACTTTGACAACATAGGTCAAAGGTCATATCGCCAGTCAAACCTTGAGATCATTTTCATTAAGTTAATGAGGAGACAGAAAGACTCTCCACACACTCCTCAGTGGAGTCCCTCTAAGCCAGAGGTCTTATCCAGTAAGGGTCAGTGTGGCTGCAGGCTTTTGTTCCAACCAAGCAGTAACACACCTGATTCTACAAATCAAGGTCCTTAGCAAAGTTTGAAGTGCTTAATTAGAAAAATTTGGTGTGTGACTGCTTGGTTGGAACAAAAACGTGCACCCACCGGCCCTTACTGGATAAGATTGTCCCCACATACCTTACCAGAGACACTTCAAAATTGACTAACCTACTCAGAGCCACACTGTATAAAACACACAATTTAATAAAAGAGGGTGGAAGGATGTACACAACATCTCAGCATGTCTTCATCAGGTCTGTACCAAGGGTTATAAATACCTTCCCATCAATAAGCTTGATGTTGCGTCACCAATTACACAGAAACGCAGTCTTGTGACATAAACAAAGGCTACATTACAGATTTCTGTAACTGTTCGCAATTTTAGTACCTTTGATACAAAATGCAAAGCAAAAATGTTTTTTTTACATCTTTATCAAATGCAAAAAATAATGTTTATAAAAAAATATATAATTTTGGTGCAGAGCACATAAGTATATCTTAAAAACTGCTCGGAAGCAGTCAAACTGAGCGTGTGCAGTAAGCGTTCCCCTTTGCTGTCAGTTATGGTTACGCTCACCCATAATTTTGTGCTACCATAACAATATAAAACCTGAAAATCCGCAGTGATAGCAAGCTAGCGATAGGCAGTTAAAACTCAAGGTTCTTTCCATTAGTTACATGGCAGGCCACTTATGTCTCAGCAGTTTATAAGATAATCACAAAAGAATAATAAACAAAAACAAAAAAAGATACGTGAAATGATTGTTCACCTTGAAGCGAAACAAACGTAGGCCTACTGTTGTCTACGGGCATAGAAGTAGTACGGGCTTTTATAGCAAGCTACCTTTATTTTAATGGCTTTAGTTTGCCTTTAAATGAAAATGTCAATATGACCTGTCAGAATATCCTACCTTGTGCATTTGAAGCGCAGCGGCACATCGTGAGGAGAAGCACTCTGACGGTTTGAGTACAGGGCAGGTCATCTCGAGTGGGTAGGTCAATTTGTCAGAACATCGGCAACCCAGTTGCTAGCGTGGGAGTGAGGAGAACAATGTGTACGGCCTGATCCTCCGTATTACGAGGTCTTGTGAAAGAGATGCGAGGAAATAAAAAAAATTAAAATAAAAAACCTTTAAGAGAAGCCTCTCTCAGACAACCTATAGTAACCTCCGCTTGGCAAACGCCCACTTTGTGCTGCTTTTCGTGCCTTTAAGGACGACCCTGACAAACACCCAGGCATCAGAAGCATACCCACTCCTTTCTGCCCTTAATAAGCAAGGCTCAATGCTGTTATATCGTCTGTTATAGAGCAGCACAGGCAAGAAAGGTTCACACTTAACAAAAGGCTCCAAGGACAGTTTATCAGAATTTCATTCAGACAGGAAGCATCTACAGGGTAATGACATTCTCTTCAAGCACACAAAAACATGCACGCACAAAGACACACACACATACGCACACACACAGATAGTATAACATTATACCTCAGGGCATTATCTTGTAACAGGAATTCTTTTTTACCATCTCCAGCCACATCCACTCTTTGCAATTACACCCTGATTGGTGCAGACCATGGTCATCAAGGGCCTGTTGGAATCCTGACTTACAGAACCACTCACTGCATGGAAGGAAAGCAGCACCCAAGTGCAGAGACATTATAATAAATGAGGTTAATCTTCCCGGTCGTCCCCAATGCTTGGTAGGTTAGAGAAATGCAGGCGTAGCGTTAAGCAAGCTAATCCTCTGTCATTTGCACTGAGTATCAGGCAGCGTGCGAGGAACCCTAGAGATTTTGTGGCATCAAGTTTGAAAAAGGGAAGAGGGGGGGGTGGTGGGGGGAACAAACCAGCTGTCAGGGACGACTCCTTCTCTCTTCCCTCAGCTGATGAAGCATGCAGAAGAGCTGGGGGAAAGGGGGAGGGGGGAGCTGAACTACCCAAGGCCCCCACCCCCCCCCGGACGGACTGCCTCAGCAGCGCTCCGGGCCGACCCCCCATCTCGTCCCCGCCCCCCCCCCATCATGGCGGCTGATGCGAGGCTCAGTGGGCGCGAGCGCGGGGGGCACACCCGCCTCAGGCACAGCCTCTGCACGTCAGCGCGAATGCAAGCGGCCGCCCCGCCATCCTGCCACAGACTCACCACGATCTAATTGGTTAATGTGCTCAGCCAACCCCGTCGTCTGCAATGTCCCGTCAGCGTGGCTTCACTCCCTGTGACAGCTGCATCGTGAGCTTCTCTCCCTTCACACACACCCCCCCCCCCCCCCAAAATAAAATACCACTGTGTAAAGAGACAAGTGGCAAGCAAGAGAGACCGACCTCAGACCTGATTTTCATTGGAGGAAAGGGGTGGGGAGTTGGGTCAGCTGGGAGGGGATTTAAACTGCTTTTGGAGCTGCAGGAGAACAAGACGGCACCGCCCTCCCCAGGGAAACTCCTAATGCCCGTCCCCCAGGCTGCCCCTCTCTCCGAGGCGTGGAGATCAGAGCCTCACGCTGATGCCCGATGGCCATGTGGCAGCTACCAGCCCCCCGTGCATGCGGCGATGCAAGTCCTGGCCCGGGAGCGCAAACAGAGCGCGCTCAGCACAGCATGACATGCACAATGAAACCCAGGCAATTTCCTGCTCCCTATGCATCCGGGGACTGGTCTACCACTGTGTCCAAGCTGTCCATGTCCTGGGAAACCAGCTTCTCCAAGAGCGTAGCATTCCAAAGTAAATAAACGCAGACGTTTTTTTGCAGGTTTTCGTCGCCGTCTTGTGCACGCACGCAAATTTTCTCGACACGCAATGCTGTGTAGGTGCAGGCGCACTTCCGGAAAACAACACAAACAGCAAACAACAACCCCCCCCCTCCCCCTGAAAAAAAGTATCTTTATACACCTCTCTCTGGAGAATCTCTTTCTGACATGTACAATCTTATTTCATTTCCACACCACTGACATTTTCTCTCCATCCTTGACCCCCTTCCCTGGCTCCCTCTGTTATCTGAAATAATGTCAGGGCCTCTTTAGAATCTATTCATCAGAGCAGAAAGAAGCCGACGCTGACATTGATAAAATAAAAAAAAAGGAAAATACCATCTGTGCCTCGGAGGAAAAAAAAAGAAGCTTCAAATGAACCTCTCGCTGCCGTCTCCCCCACCGGCTCCTCGTCAGTGTCATTTAAATAGAAAAGCGCAGTGGTAATTAAATTCCAGCGGGGTTAGGGGCATCCACACTGAGCTGCAACAGGGGCAGCCCCGACACAAAGACGACGCGATTGAGAGACGGGGAGACTGCGTGGTGGAAGGCAGACCCACGTGACCGTCATTAATGCGCCAGGCTGTCGGGCCCTGCCTCTCAATCTTCCTGACATTTAGAAGCAAACGAGGGGAGGGGAAAGGGGAACCTTTAAATGAAGGCCCAATACACTTTAAAAATACATATAAATTGCAGATATCCCAAGCTGACCTTTTTGAATATACACAGCGACTTACTGCCCGAGAAGAAACAAGTAAGCATAGGCCTGTTGTACGAGGGAAATGATACTGTGAGCATACTATTACTATGGGTAGTTTACCTGGGAAAATCCAAATCATAAGAGATTCACATTTGAACATGGGCGGCAGTGTGGTATAACGGTTAAGGAACTGGGTTTGTAACCGCAAGGTTGCAGGTTCGATTCCCAGGTCGGACACTGCCGTTGTACCCTTGAGCAAGGTACTTCACCTGCATTGCTTCAATAATATATCCAGCTGTATCAATGGATACTATGTATAAATGCAAAATAAATGCTGTGTAAGTCGCTCTGGATAAGAGCGTCTGCTAAATGCCTATAATGTCTAATGTCTAATGAACAAAAAGGTACAAATTTGTACCTTAGTGAGAAATAAGGCTGATAATTTACATGAGATTAATTATAATTCTGCACTTGTGCAGTGCCTGAAATGGCAGCTTTTCAGAAATCTACATATACTGTATACATATGGATACAAAAAAAAAAGTTTTTTTAATTTAGAACTTTGTCAGGGTTTTATTATTTCAAAACAAAAATTACATTTTTAAATAAAAAACTCAAAAATCCTGTCATTCTTTGCCCTTCTTATGAGTTCTGACAATTCAATAAAGTACTAGTCTTCAAAGACTACTACTACAGTCTTTTAACTGAAGCCGATCAAAGTGAAATACAATTCTCTTTCTACGTGCCCTTTTCTTTATTTCCCAGAGGCTGCGCAGTAAAGGACAGCTACATTTCAGAGTTTTTCTTACTGAAAAAATAGCATCTAATTCTGAGGCTGAAAATAAACTCAAATTCAAGAGTCTCTGAAAATCATTAGCGGCCTGGGCCTTTATGAAAATACATGAAAGAAACGGCACAGAACGTGATTTCTAGGAGGGAGGAAGGAAAAAACAGTTGGAGGAAGAGAAAAACAACACCTTATAAAGTCCTGGTCACATGCTGCAAGCCAGATAGTCAGGGTGTAATTCCACCACAATTATAAAAGGTATACTGTACGGAACATTCCTCACCTACAGCCGAGAATCCACACCAAAGAACTTTCGTTTTTTTTAACTGAGCGATAAAACAATCTAAATTGAAATTCTTTCATGGTTCCATAACCAACTCCATGGTAACTGAAGTACCATACAAGCCCGAGAATGCATTTTTCAATCTCTGTCTCTCTGGATCGAAGAACTATCACGACAGGCTTATGAGGTGTGGTTACGAGGAGGTTGGTGGGACTTACATTTATGGACTGATTTATTGCATTTGGGAACCAACATTAAATAAACTACAGACCACTTATTTCTCTTACCTTTGACGTAACAATTAAATACAAATCTGCATTTTTTTCTGCACAAATGCAGCTTAGCAAATTATTTTTAACAATTGCTTAAGTGCATTTGTGAAAACAAAAATGCAGATTTGTATTTAATTGTTACGTCAAAGTTAAGTGCTGATTGAATCCAGCCCATAGACTTAAACAGGTAATGTTAATAATAGCAACAAGTAGATTACCACAATTTCATTAAGAGAACATTTTTTATAAAAACTACAATGCAGTTTCCGTGTGAGAAAGCTAGCCACCCAGGTGCCCAATAGCTAGTCATTTATACTGAATGAAGAATCAAAATAAAAAGAAAACTGGGCTAAGCCTTACATCATGGCCCCAGTGTAAAAGCACATACACTCACAATACATTCTTTCCATCTAAAACACCTAGCTTTTGCAATAATCACATAAAATAGAACATAAGAAAGATGATTTGTTGATGTTTTATGAATGATTGTCATTAAATCTGAAGCATCAGGCACACCCGACGCTTTACTTGCCTGTTACTAAAAACAGCTAGCCAACAAGCTAGCGAACAGCACAATACATCTCATTCATGGTGCCTTATTATGAACAGGCCCCGTTTCACAAAAGCATCTTAAAGATCATCTTAGATAAAGATCATCTTAGGCTATTTTGTTTTTATATTACTTTTCATTTTGTTTGTTTTTCATATTTAGTTTTTTTGTTTTTCTCCTTCTATTTGTATTATATTTTTTTACGTAATGTCAGTACATTTTAATAATTTTAATCATAGAATGAATAAAGCACAAACACAAAGCACTTATCTTAACTAAGATGCTTTTGGGAAATGGGGCCGTGATTGGTTAGACTGGACTGCAGAATAACTTGCTATAACCTGATTAACAAGCTGACTATTGCAATCATTTTGATAGAAGGTAGAAAGGCTTGTAAAAAGAGAACAATCTGGGTAGTTGGGTCGTGCTTTGCTGTTCAGTATAAAATAGATAACTAGCTCACTCCACTGCAAGAAATGTCTGTCTTAACAAGTCTTGTAATGAGACTTCAAATCTAATATTATCTTGTTTTAATTTTAACTTTTTGCTTGAAATTATCATACCCCAATGGCAAATCTTGAAATTTGTAAAACTATCTCACCGCACTGGCAGATGGTTTGACTTATTTAGCTAAATTTAAAAAAAAATAGAAATAAGATCCTAAAGTCTAAATATAAGATTAAAATGCTTGTTAAGATTTTTTTTGTGCAGTGTATACATGGCTGTCGTTGGACAGTAACATTAAACAGCAAGTGTACTCCAAACATAAACTTACATTTTTCAAAAAAGGTCAAACTTCCTGGCTATATATATATACATGTATATATATATAAAACATGTTTTCACTTTGTCATTATGGGCTATTTTGTGTAGAATTTTGAGACAAATGACAAATGAACTCAATCTATTGTAGAATATGTCTGTAATGTAATAAAACATGGAGAAAGTGAAAGGGGTGGGCACACTTTCCGGCTTGACTGTGTATATATATATATATATATATATATATATATATATATATATATATATATATAGTGCCCTCCACTATTATTGGCACCCCTGGTAAAGATGAATAAAACCTTCAACCTTTAATTGAAGTAAATTTATTCTGAGAAAAAAAAATCCCTCATCAAGAAATAATTATTTTTAACAAAACCATGTGTGCCACAATTATTGGCACCCCTGCATTTATATATAGAATAATATATGGGTCTGTGACCCAACAACATCAAAATACTCTTGATATCTTATTTTCTGGTACTCTTACAAGCAATACTATAACATCTCTACATCTCTATGGAAATTGGGGAGTGGGACTAGATTTAGCTGTACATTACACTGGAAAAGTACGGAACACATGGTTGGCTAAATGGCTCTAAGGGCCTGACGTATCAAACAAGCCTTAAATCATCACTCTGCTGCCAGAAATACAGTAGATATGGATGGATAACTTGAAGGGTTTCTTCTCCTGACTTTTTTTTTCTTTCCCCCAGAGTTCAATAGGAAGATTTGTCAGGAAAAACAACCGTTAAAGTGATCCATCCATATCTACTGCAGAGTGATGGTTTGAGGCTCGTTTGATACCTCAGACCCTAGATGACTTACAGCCAGTTTATCAACCATGTATTCCATACCGTTCCAGAATAATTTACAGCTAAATCTAGTCCGACCGCCCAATTCCCATATAGATCCATCCATAGAGTACCAGAAAATAAGATATCAAGAGTCTTTTGATGTTGTTGGGTCACAGACATCAGGAAGTCATGGCATGCAAAGGATATGCGACCAAATATAAAAAATTATTACTTTATTCTATACATAAATGCAGTGGTGTCAATAATTGTGGCACACATGGTTTTGCTCAAAATAATTATTTCTTGATGAGGGATTTTTTTTTCCAGAATAAATTTCCTTCAATTAAAGGTTGGATTTTTCTCATTTTTTCAGTGTGAGATTAAGCTAATTCACCAAACGGTGAATTTTTTATAACCCTTTTTACTCATCTTTACCAGGGGTGCCAATAACAGTGGAGGGCACTGTATATATATATATATATATATATATTAATTTTGTTTCCCTCTTTACATAATGTATCATTTTGAGATATCTTGATGGGGTTTACCAGGGCTCTCAGGCACACGGAAGCCCCATCCATTCAAGCTTCCAGGCATTTCAAGCCTCGTTTGGTTTTGAAAGTGCAACAAAGACAGCCTCCTGCACTTTTATGAATGGTTCTTATTTCAGCTTTACTATACAAGATGAACTGTAAAGCTATATTACATTTTTACCACAAAACTGCCTCTTGCTGGTATATTACAGGCAGCATAGAGAAGGAGCACAAGCTACCTGATTGTGCATACAGCGGTCTGACTGCACGCTGAAGGGACCTCCATTTTAACTCAAATAAATACACAGCGTAGAACAGCTTTGTTGGTCTATAAAAGGCACATCACTACACTGAAGGCTCATATTAGAAAGTCGTTTTAAATGCTGATTTGTTGCAAAGAGTCTAAAAATCAAGGATCAACTGATTTCTAATTCACTGGCGGCAACATGCTGACATCAGAGCAAGTAAAAACTATATTTACATTTCCATTTTAGGCATTTAGCTGAAGCTGTAATCCAGAGTGATTTACAATGAGAGAATATGAAAGAGATTGATTCCGGCCCTGGGCACTTTTTTTATTTTATTATCCTCACTAAACTGTGAGGTAAGAAATGTTTAAATGCATTCTTTATAAATACAACCAACCTTGCACAACGTGCACATCTGAGTTTGCCACTTTCTGAAGTTTAAACACAGACGTAGTTCTGTGGCATTATGCCTTGGGTCTGTTAAAATGCCAGTCTGTACCGATTCACAGATTGATGTAACAGGTGAACAGGGAAATCAAACCTGGAAAACAAAGGTTTTGGGGTGGGATGGGGGCAGCATTAGCGCCATAGTGTGTATACACCAATGTGCTTTTAATTCAAAGCCCTGTCACTTCAGGGATGGGAAGTTGGGGGAGAGGAGGCTCATTTAAATTTCACTCTCAGTTCAAGCTAATAGCTCGAGGCCAACACTTCAAAAGACGGCCTTTTTTATTATCTCTCCCTCTGAAATAAAAAAAAAAATAACAAATAGAAAAAGGGGCAGAGACTCAGCTCTGAGGCGGGTAAATCTACGCCGCCATCGTCATGACAAAGTGCTTTATTTCCAAATCGTGTCTGTAAATGAACTAAACCGACTCCTGGGAGAGGGCCAACGCTTCCCGGCTCCCATTCCTTGGATTAAGAATCATCGCCGGCGTTTAATCATTCCGGCAGCCTGTGACAAATGTCCGTTTGCAAATAAGCACACCCCCCCCCTTTCGCGTTTAATTCGGGATATGCAAGCGCCCCACATTTGCGTCTGAGAAGATGAAAATAAAAAGACGAAAGGAAATGAGCAGACTTTTCCTCGGAAAGATCGGCTTATCGTGTTTGTGAGCGAGGGCAGTTGCCGTGTGTGACAGGAAGGAAGGTCCGTTTAAAAGCAGCAGTTTTTCCTCAGTGTAATTTATTGCCACGCTGGCTGTTAGTTGAGACGCTGACGTTAGCGTGACTTGCACCGAGCGAGTCCTTGAGAGTTCAGTCCTCGTAGCCATGGCGACATTTTACATACTCCCAAAATGTTAATAAATTAACAGAACTGTGATTTCAGAAATGGGAAATTAACTCATTACACACATAATTGCAAATAAATCATTCCAACAGCACTAAGATGTGTCGAAGTATGGGCATGAATGACATTACTGCCACCTACTGGTCATGTTAGCTCACCACAGGCACCAGACGTACATAGCCCTTGTTTTATAAATGGTCTGGGATGCAGGTAGACAGTCTCATCCAAGGTGATCTTTGGCAGTCTCAACCATCATGACCACAGCTCTAACTAAAGGCATAGAGAAGCTTCTAGAAGCATGTTGAAAACCTTTGGACACGATCTCTTCCCTTATTATACATACCTGTCTGTATGCATTTAGAAGCACTGTATTGTATGAGACAAAATGCTTCTAGAATATGCCATTTCAACCAAATGTTAAATTTCTAGTAACTGTCTTGATTACGGTTGAATAGGCCTGTATTTCCTGATTTTTATTTCCACAAAACTCTAATGCTGTGCAATAAGCAAGTGCCCTGCAGAGAGGGACTCGTTTGACTGATTTGGGCAGTACGTTTGCGCTCCAGACAGCAGCTCTCACTCTGGGAAGAGCTGCATGAGCGGCGGGGGGGAAAAGCGGTTAGTTAGCTGCCAATAGTTTGAGCAAAGAACATCAGTCTCCAAATGTCCGGGGTTACATATGTGCCGCTGTCGAGTCATAAAGTACCCTGTGACAGTCTGTCAGGGCCAGAGGAATGGAAGCATCTGGACCCAGCTCAGGGCGGGGCCAGGCAAAATACCGCCATCTCAGTAACTGTTTAAAACCTGGAGAACTTTGTCGTTGACGGAGGACGGTGAATGCTGCTGCACGCCAGGTGCGCCGATGCTCGTTTCCCAGCAACCGTAGCCACAGTCTTTCAGTTCCTGGATAGTGCTTTGGATCACCGAGCAGTCAGTGTCTGAAAAGTAGAAATAATGACGAGAAAAATAAAAACAATCGGGTTTAATGTTTCATAAAAAACAGAGGGAATCTGGCTTAGAAAACCCACGCCGTAATGTGGGTCCCAAGTATGTGTTAAACAAACGCACTGCGTTATCGCTGAACTAGAAAGCCATCCTGGCATATTTCAAAACGGTTCTGGCAGGTAACGCCTTTTTCATTCCAAACATCAATATATTGGCAAGCTTCGAATGAGGTCCTTCATTAACAATTCTGCATTTCACTTGCAAAAGGGGGAAAAAATTGTATCCCTGACAATACGGTGAATAATTCATCGAATAATTAAAACGTACTTTTGAGCAAGGCCGTTATGAGGAGCCAACGGCCGGGCTTTGAGCGCCCGCGCGTACCGTACGCAAACTACAGGGTCCAGACGTCCTCTTATTAGAATACCTAAATCAGGGTAAGAAGAAGCTGCGCTTCAGTCAGCCTGTTACCGAGACATTCCAGAGGCGAGCACAGGGGGATTGTGGGTAAGAAGAATAGAATGTGGGAGAGAAAGGCTGCCAGGGTAGGCCGCACACGTAAATCACTCTAATAGGCTACAGAGGGCACCCGCCGGGGCCTCGGGATAATGGGGGCAGAGCAAATGGCCGCTGAAAGAATGTCACATTAGCCTGTGAATAAAAGGTCCAAAACACTTTGGGAAATGACTGCTTTAATCAGGGAAGCAATTTTCCGTAATAACTGTGGAAAACAGACCCCGCTGTGCCGGCGTTAATGAGGGGTGGAGAGGGGGCTTCGGAAAAACCGCGGCGGAAGGTCCCTGCGCCGGGAGCGGACCCCCCTCGCAAAACGGAGCGAAACGGCGGCGGCCGAGCCTCTGTGCCGACAGGCTTCCTGTCTGAGAGCCGCCGAGCGCTTTGACTGGGCAAGGCTATGCAGCGTTTTAAAAAACAACTGCACTTTGCACTAATTACACTCCAGTACTAATCACTTATCGCATATTTCAGAGTGCTGCTAGAGAAATGCCCCATGCTTCTTTGTATGCCAAAAATGCGCCACTTTAGTTTAGAAATGTATCGATTACTGTAGGCTATATTGTCAACAAAAAAGGCCACTTGTGTATTTTTATGGAAAAAGAATAATGGTGCTGGTTGCAGTAATTAATTAATAAAAAATGTCAAAGGCACCTATAATGGCGGCTTTTTGCAAACCTTACACTAGGAACTAAAGAAACAGGTCTTACTGCGTAAATGGCTCTCTTCAGTGATACAAAGGATGTGAATAGCCCTTCTTCAGGTTCACACATCGCAGCATAGAATGTGACCACTACAGTACCACTGAAAAATGGCTTTTTCGCTCAATTAGTGAACCTCCATGAGGCAGCAGCTGTGAGAAGCGCAGAAGCCGCAGCTAACGCTAACGAGGCTAGGCTGCGCTCAGAAAGGGCCGAATTAGCACGCGCTAACGGGCGGCGGCCGTCGGCACGGAGATGCGGGAGGGCGCTCACCTGGCCTGAGGAGGGTGATGCCGCAGCCCCCTCCTCCCGCCCCCGTCAGCTTGCTGTGGAGCCCCCGTGCCAACGTCACCCGGCAGAGAGTGTCCAGAGATGGGTGCCCCACGCCAATCACGTTCAGGTGGTGTTGGTTAATGTCCATCAGCTCCTGGGGAAGACGGCACAGGATTTGTGAGGCTGTGCATGCGCCTCGCCGGGAGGGGGAGGGGTATCGTAGGACATAGGGGAGCACGTGGTCAGCCATCTTACCTCCAGCACTCCGTAGTGCTCCGGGGTGGACTCACTGGCCATTTCCATCAGAGTCTGCTGACAGGTGGAGGACACGGCGTCTATGGACTCCAGCACCGGGTTCATTATTGAAGGAAACTTGGAGGGCGATGAGTAACAAAGAAACTTCCAATCAGTAACAATGCGACTGTAACCGGGGGAGGAAAAACAGTCTCTTCAGCCAATATTAAACAGAAATAGTTTGAGTATGTATTATTATCTAGTCATAGCGACTGAATACAAGAACAAAAGAGTTGCTACTGGTTGCTACTGTTGAATGTGCGAGATCAAGATGCTAAAAGGGGCAAAAAAGCAAAATGGTTCACTTTGAATTTACACAGACACACACTGTTATACCACGGCTAGAGCTGGTTGGCCCTATAGTTATGAAGAAATATAGTGGCTTTTGAGCAGAGATAAATCCATGCGACAGTTAATTTCACAGACTGAAATATTCTGAGTCATAGCGATGCTCGGAAATCTGTTCCTGACTTAGAATAGATCTGCACTTTGTGTACCACCAACCTAAAAAACTGCAGGCCTGCATCCCCATGACTCTATGAGCACCACAGACACCTGCTTCTGTCGCCAAGGCAACAGCACACGAGGGTGCTCGCGAAGCGCTTCACATTTCCATGTTTTATGAAACTACTCAACATCGAGCCCCCGGAGTGTCTTTTAAACGCAAAGCTGTGGCGATTAGGATAATTACAGGTTGGATGAAAACACGTCGGAACCGGATGGCATTCGTACCTTGTAAATTTTGTCCTTCACTCCGGCAACAAGTACCTTGGTGCTGCGTGGAACTTTGGTGTTCGTGAGGAGGATTCTTAACATCGGGACCCTGGAAATAATGAACCAAACAAGCACGTTGCACATAATCAGCATTCACGCGGCTTTTGTGCGCCTGTTTTCATAAACTGTGCCCTTTGAAAAAGCGAGTGCATACTGACACAGAAACACTGCAACTAACTGCCACTCACTTGCCAACTCACAAGGCTTTAGATATAATATTTCTGGTTATCACAAAAGTGAGTAGAGTGATGAATAACACCCCAAAAGCAATTAAAAAAACAGTAAGTAATACCAAGGACCATTTCCTAGTGTACATCAGAGCGCAGAAAGCCTCACTATCACATTCTACTGAGGTGGAGTGAACCTGGTGTTACAGTGAATCCTTCCATCGAGATCGGACTGAGGCCAATGAGACATAGGTCTCAATAAAACGGCAGGATACAGATAGGGTAATTGGAAAGACACACCATGTACCATGTGACAATATTACAGTCTAGAAGAACATCTACGGTATGGAACTGTCAAATGCCGTACCTGCTAAGTGGCGTAATCTTCCCGGCATGATATCGGAGTACGCCACCTGAGACACAACCAGACAAAGACGCTGTCAGTGTGGAAATCAAAACGTCACCTTTATGACGACATGTTCACGATCAGCCATAATCTATTTAAAAGGGTGTCTTCGCTGCAGCCAATACTGTTCCAGGGTAATTCAGGTCTACACACGGGATGAAAGCAAAACATTTCCCCCAATGATCTAGAACTAATCATAAACCAATGGGCCAATTGCCATCACAGCTCAAATGGGTTCCGGCACATTCCGTGCGCTGTCCGAGCAGGCGTCAGAGAGTATGGGGCATCTCCAGGCCTTACCCCACGTGCTCACAGCGTTATCCACCCCCGAGGGATTCCCATGGATGATCTTCTCTCCCAGAAAGGCCCATGTGTTGATTAGCTCCATCTCCTCCACGCTCCACCTGTTTCTCCAAAACACACAACCACACCCAATTCACATTCCTGTATTCAGCACCTTACGGTTTAACTGTTCATCTAATCATTTTTATTTTATTTTACTTATTACTTTATTGTTGATATTTTTGTTTCATTTCTAATGTGGCGGCTGTTTTACATATTTTAAGGTGCATTGTGTTGTTCTCGATATATTTGTACCAAGATTATAACACCAAAATTTTTTTTTTTCTAAATCGTGACTGATAAATAAATCAAGTCTAATCAGAAACAAAGCGGTAACAAAGCATCACAGGATTTGAAATGGCGGGAACAGAAGGAAGAGCTCCGGTTCACACACAATAGCATATAAAGCAGGTGAGTCGAATGACGTGCTACGCTACATCTTAGCCACAAGCACTTTTGTGTGAAAAGTGATTATTAAGGATGGCAGCTACACACGTCTGTTTTTGAGACTGAGAAAAGGCCTGAGGGGAAAACTGCTGGAGATCTCACCCGTCCGTCATTTAAGGTCTGATTTACACCCCATAACAACTGTTAAAAATCACACAAGCGTTGGTGTGATTATTGTAGAAGCTGGATAAGTATAAACCGCATATTGGCTCTCACGCTTCTTTGTAGCGTGTCAGAAATGTACACGCCATGATAATTGCTCTTCTAAGAAGCTAATGGCAGTGATTCAGATAGTGTCAGTCAACAGCATTTTTAATCAGAATCGCATTCGGTGTCAAGTTTCGCAGCCCAGGCTTATCAGTAGGTCTGTCGATGATAAACTGCCACTCAACAACATTATTTTCCAGCAGATCTTATTATTAATATTATTGCTTCCCATTCTTATTATGGTTATTATTTGTATTTTCTTCACTATTGGCTGCAGAACCAACATGTCAACGGGAACCGACAGAAAGAGCCAGACATCCGTGGGAGAACAGGGAAAGAGGGCTCACGTTCACAGTCAGATGCAAGGAAACGTCAGACACGTCACACATACAGAAGCAGATGAGCTTACTGAACCGAGGCCAGAACAATGTTTACCGGAACAATCTGCAGATACCTGCCGCCACAAGTGGAAAACTTTATAGAGAAGGTGACTGTCTATGGTGACTGTCTCTCTCATACTTGTGTAATATAATATGTGATCTATAATATGTGGGGTGTATGTATGTGGGAATTATGACCGGCAGGGCATGAAATTAACTTTTTCACCCACTGGCCAGAGTGGCTTGTGGATTCTAACAATCACCAGCCATTTTTAACATTTTACCAGCCACATAACCATTTACAATATAACACAATCTGGTTGGTCACCAGCCAAAGTGGCTGCTAGAGTAAAAATCTTACCAGCCACAGCCAAAATTTTACCAGCATTTGGATGGTGGCTGGTGTTAAAGGCCCGCACGCATCGGAATTCTCTTCCTGGTTTTAGTATCTGAAACGCCCACAAAACTTTAGCAAATAGCTTCCCAAACCCCGCCCCCTGTCTGCACACATTCGTATTGCGACTCCGACAAATTATGCAAAGACATACGTCATATCACGTGGGAAATGGTTTTACTAAGAACTCTGGAAAATCACATTTAAACCCGAAAATATGCATTCTTCGACCAAAATAGTTTTTTTGTTTTTTTTACTTGAACCAGTATGGAATACAATTGAAAAGCTCCAGGATAATATGAAAAGCTCAAAAACACTAAAAATATATGTGTCGGCCTTTAATTTGGCACGCCGATGACCGGTCAGGAGAAAGTGCGCTTGGCGAGCCCTGTGAGAGACAGTACCTGGCTGTATGTTCCAGGTCGTCCACAGGAGGGGTAATGGCACCCCTGGCAGATAGCAAAGCCGCGGCGAGACACACAGAGTAGGCTGCGCTGGACCCCAAACCTGCGCCGGTGGGCAGCTCCGACCACACCGACACAGTCAAGCCGGGCAGCTCCCTGAAATGGATCAGAACGACTGTGTTAGAAAGCCCAAAATGGCGAGGCGTGTGGAGCAGTCTGTAGTGGGGCCGACTCTCGAGTCATACACCCCGCCCCCCCCCCCCACTAGGGCTCGATCCCCTGTTAAGTCACTCTCTCAGCTGTGGTCATATTACCCTCTCTGTTGTGTACCTGTTTTAATAAAGCAAAATATAAAAGGGGGGGTGGGCCACGGGTCATGTGGGCTTTACCCACAATCCCACACTGCTGCCCACAGGACTCAGAAAAGAGGCAGCATGAAGCCACGCAACATCTGCCACTTCCTGCGTCACCAGAACGGCACACAGTGACATGCCAGAGGACTAAAGTGTACACATGTGAGTGGGAAACGTGGCTTCCTGTGATGTCAGTGCCGATGAAAGGCTTTTTATTGCACACAGGAAGAAACTGAAAACTAATTGTACACTCTTGCTCCCCGGAGAAAAACATATCCAGACTTGTTAAGGCCGCAGCGTGGCTTTGTGCCAGGCCCTCATTAGTCCGCCCTGTCAGGGAGGATCTTCCTTTTCAAACGGGCCTGCACAATGTCAGCCTCCGTCAGCCTCCGTCAGCGCAGCGCAGCGCACAGCATGGAGCCGGCTATGTGGCTCAGCATTTGCCCGGCTCAAAGCTACCGTGACCGTGTCTTACGCGATACAGGAGTGAGAAAAAGGGGGGCCTTCTCCCCGGTCTCCAGTTCAGCATCAGAAACGTTCCATTTGTTACTTCAAAGACCTTGTCAGACAAGAAGCCAAAGTGACAAGCTAACAGCTACATTCTCCTCCAAAGTGCAGACGAGAGGCCTCTATATTTGTAATGATGATATTATCTTTATGATCACTATTCTCACTGTGATTTTGCAAAATGGCTTCATCTGGCTGACAGTCAATGCATTACAAAATATAAAACATCAACCTACAACTATGTTATACAATTGTATGAAGTATATGGTAAGTAGAATTAATATACAGGCAACATGACTAAATGCAGCACACTTTAAAAACGTGCCTAGGAATGACTGAGGTGAAAGTACTGTTGTTTAAAATGAATGTACAATGGTAAAGAAACTCAGCTTGTAACTCAAACGTTATGGGCTCAAATTCCATTTGGGGGCACATTATACCTTTGAGAAAGTTATTTAACCCAAATGAATTCCGTAATAATATCCAGCTGTATCAATGGATTGTATGTAAAAATGTAATCTATAAGTCGCTCTGGATAAGAGCGTCTGATTACTGCCTAATTGTAATGAAATGGGAAATACAAGGTTTTTTTTGTGAGTTGCTTAATTAACTTTAAGACATGGTCATAAAAGACGGCTCATTTCTAACATTGGAGGACTGTTCAAAATACTCACCTGGTCTCGGTAAAAACGGAGAGACAGATGTAAAGGAAGGCGAGAACAGCCATGGTACTAGTGTCTGTATTACAGTCGGTCACCCCGATAAAACTTCGCAGTCTCTGTAAAAGGTCAATATCCAGCTCCTTCGCATTTGTGAGGTCAGCTGTGAGATACACAAAGGTTATTGAATAGAATACAATAACTTTTATTTTCCCGTGAGGGAACGTCAGTTGTAGTTGGCAGCAGTTAAAAAGACATAGACAGTGGGGCAGACCCACAAAACACAAACAAACATATTAAATAAAGACAATCAATTGAATCAGATGTTTCACATTATAGTGAAGGTATGAGTGGAGTAGAATACATTATGATTATGATTAAAATTACTATTATTATTAGTATTACGACCAAATTATATTATATTTAATTAATTAATTAATTATGATGAAAAATTGAGCATCAAAAGCAATAACAGTTCCTCGTCTGCCTTTACTGTCTTGAGATGTCCATTTATTATATGTATTTATTTAAATTCATTAGGCTTTGCACATTTAGCAGAACTACCCATTGAATCTCCGAGGAGTTAAAAGCAAACAGAAGGTGGGTTTTCCGGAGGAAAAGGTGACAGAAATCGCACCTGCGTGGTCAGGCAGTAGCGACAGCAGTGAAGTCACATCCCAGGAAAGGAATGTGTGGATGTTTGGAAGATTGATGCACACTTTCCCAGTGGAATTCGGCACCAGGCGCAGGTACGTGCGCAGGTTCAAACTCACAGCCAAGGCCACCTATCACCACACAATAAATAAGGGACAGGTCTGTGCGGGTGTTGGATATCATCATTAATATCATATCAATTTGAGCAAATATTGCAAATTAACTTACTCTGACTAGCTAATTCACTAAACTAAAAAAAAGGTTAGATTAATACAAATTTATCAACGTGATTCAAGATTTTAATGCAATATTTTAAAATAAATAAACAAATAAAAAATCTTTTCATCTTTAATTCCAGCTTTTCAACTTTGCTTCAAGCAACCTACCTTCCCATGGACTACAGCATGCTCTCCGTGAAGAATGGCTTTTCCAGGTGCAGAGACAATGCATTCCATGATAGGCATTACAGATATAACTACCTGCGATACAATTATGTAGAGGGCAAATATTAATTAACAACCTCAGGTGGCTAAAAAGGTTTCAAAATGTAGTTAGCATTTAAAGTTAGCTGTTTTACCAGCTCACGCCGCACGCAGACAGACCAGCTTCTGAATAAATAGAGAGCGAAAGTTAGCAATCTTCAAGCCAGCGTTAGCAGTGGCAAAAAGAAAAGTAATAACCGTTTACTTTATTTGACGAAAGGCTGGTGACATCTGTCAACTTCGGGTTATTCGTGCCACCATCAGCATTGGACTCGTTCTCATTGAGGATTGTCAACATATGAGGTACACGCTACCGCCTGCCGTGATCCAATCATAATTAAGAACCAAATATACAGATCGTCCACTGTCCAATAAACAACCAGTTTTCACACTCGTGCCATTGGTCGTCTGATGTCCCGACATTCGCCCCGCCTACTGCCTGTACGGAAGTCGAAGAGGGCCAAAATTGTAAAACCAGGCGACATCTAAGGACGAGTAATTTTATTTATCTTTCCGAAATGTAAAAATGGCTTCTGTGATTATAAAACATATTACTTCTCGTTGCCTTCTCAGAGCTTCTGAAAAATACGTTCGTGTATGTTGGACCAGACCTTTATGTGCAAGTACACAAGATACAGGGTGAGGCTTTAAGTAATTGTCTATCAAGTGGGATAACTAGCTTGCTAAATAGCATCTAATGTTAGCTTCCATAAACTTGCCTGTCTGCCGACCAATATAAGCCAGTATTTGTGTAACGTTAGCTAGCTTGATATGCTTTCAGTAAATTGTTTATAAAACATTAGCTTGATGCTTTTATTCTTTTGACCGATACAGTCCCTGCTTTGTCATATTGCAAAGGCAAGCAGCAACTAAAGAATGAGGCAACACTTTGTCAGTGGTATAACGTTAACTAAATTCGTCTTGCATAGCATAGGAATGGTGATCTATTACATTTCACTCTGGTTTGGCATGACAATGTTATGTTTATTACAAGGGTAGCAAGCTATAAAACGTGACTGCAGATTGCTCTTCATTTTACGAGGTGTGGTGAAGTCGCTAACATACCCCTTTTGTGTTTATTCATTGCAAGGCATGCGACAAAACCAGAACGAGGCACAAATGTACCTAAAATATATACAAAAACAGGAGACAAAGGTTGGTAAGCTTAATTACATTTCCTGCGTGTATTATTCTTCATGTAATTCAGCAACGGTGAAATGCATCGTAGTTGTCATCAGTGTACTGTTTTGCTGCACACATCTCACACTGTTACAATCAGAATAATGTTTTATTTTCTTTCTAAAAGGTTTCTCCAGCACTTTCACTGGTGAAAGAAGGCCAAAGGAAGACGGCGTTTTCGAAGCCTTGGGGTCAACCGACGAGCTGTCTTGCGCTATTGGGTAATGCAAAATGGCAACAAAAAAGGGAGTAGTTGACCACTGCGCCAATTCTTCAATTTCTTGTACGTTCCTGTAATGTCTTTCAGATTGGCAAAAGAGTTTTGCATGGACCAAGGACATGCATTCACGGAAGAGCTTGAAAAGGTGAGTTAAAAGCAAAACTACTTTCTAAAAAAAGCTTTGAATAACTCTCAGTACGACGGTGTATTGACAAAATGATTGATTTTTCAATTTAATATTTATTGTTTTTTTTATTTGATCAGATTCAGTGTGTGTTACAAGATGTGGGATCGAACATCGCCACGCCCCGGTCATCAGCACGGCAGAGTCACATAAGTAAATTCTTCCTCCAGCTTTAAGGTCTACTCTGCTCATGTTTATGTCATACATGCAGCAGAAGCAGCCGCTTACAGAATTATGCTTTGCCTGCTTCAGACTTCTCCAAATGATTTCGCGCCAGCTCTCTGATCGTTAATTTGCATAATGAAATCGAGTGGTTAATGTTTCTGCTTCACAGAGAAGACCATGTTTAGTGGACAGCCTATCGCTGACCTGGAATGCTGGATTGACAAATACACAGAGGAACTTCCTCCACTGACCAGCTTCATTTTGCCTGTAAGCCCACATTCAGAAAAACATGAGCACTCTGATGCTACTCTGGCGCTACTCTGGCGCTACTCCAGTGACTGCGCAATACAGACCTTTTGATTCAGCAGCTGTGTTTTGCCTTTTTTTTAGGACAATCCTAGGAAGCCTTGTAATCCGACACTCGGAGTAAACTCCAAACAAGCTAGGAAAGGTGTGGGGCAACAGCAGGGGCCATTTTTCATGGAAAATTCACTGCTGTCGCCAGGAGAAACCAGTGTCCAGTGTGTTTGTCTGTTCATTTGCAGGCAAACATCAATGAGAAATGGATTAAAGCTGCACTCAATAATTTTTTATAAATTACATGCCTGGTATTATTAAGATTGTCAGTGTTTTTTATTTTTATTTCTTGCATCTCACTGGACCTGCAGTTATTAGCTTTATTAGAAAATACAAATGCATAATTTGTGAATTGCCAGTGCACTGTGGGGTGGTGATTAACTGGTCGCTCAAGATGTAGATTTACTCTTGCGGCCACAGACCTGAAGTAAGCCTGTCCGTCTGTCTGTCTGTGTCTGTGTTGCACTCTGCAGTCAGGCGGGAAGAGCAGCACAGCTCTGCACATGGCCCGGTCAGTGTGCCGCAGGGCGGAGCGCAGGTAAGTCACCTCACTTGCCTTAAATCACTTCACAATCCACATGCATACATAACAAACATTTAACGTGAGTAGCACCGTAGAAGAAAAAAAAACCTGCCGTTCTTTTTCAGCGTTGCCCCGATTGTACGGTCAGGTGAAGTGGACACAGAGGTGGCCCAGTTTCTGAACAGGTACGACATTCAGGTGTTTAGGACTGCTGGCGGCTCCTTGTCCTGTTAAGATTCTCGTGCCTGGAAGGGCCCCACATATCGAATACAGACCGTGCCAGAGGCGACTGTGGCCCGTCTATGGACGACTATGATGTATAATTGGCAGTAGCATCTTTCAGGGCTGGGAAAGGGTTTGGTCGGGTAGGATGTGCGTCTCACTGCTCTCTAGCGACCCCCACTGGTCAAAAAAACAATAAGTCTGGGCTAAACCTCCACATGAAGTGTCTCCATTCCATGCTTGTGAGCTGCAGTGTGGCAGGAAACAGGTACGGGACATGACATGCTTATGAGAGCGCAAGCTTCTCTACACTCTCCTGAACCAGCTCTGGAGCCTTGCACATGAGCACGGCTGTATATGATCAGGCATTCCAAATTCTGGAAAAAATTGGGGGGTGGGTTGGGGCACATAAAAAAAGTTGTTTAATTATGGCCGACTGCAATGTGCAGTATAGCAGTGTGCAGTATAGCAGCGTGTTACACTCCAAATTAACTGATTTAATCCGTTTTCCCAACCAGGCTTAGTGATTACCTGTTCACAGTGGCCAGGTATGTGGCTATGAAAGAGGGCAATAAGGAGACGATCTACAGGAGGCCTGAATGAGGAGCAAAAATGGACGTGCACACAAGACTCACACAATGGACGTGCACACAAGACTCAATCTCCACTGCACAGGAGTGCATCTCAACGGTGTATCCAGGAGTAAAGATTTGATGTGTGAAACAGTCCAATTACTTGAACACAATAATCTTTTCTTCCAATACAAGATTAATTAAATTCCAATTAAATATTTAAATTTCTGAAACGATACGATTGTGTTCATGCAAAATAAACTTTTCTTCACACTTTTTTTATGTTCATATAAGCTGGGGCACATTCACATTGGTCTACTCTGAAGAACAACATATTTCCCATCTAGCCACACACACAAGAAATATGATATAATATTTTTAGAAGCTACTTTCTGTGTTTCATCGTCATGTACAAGACGGGACAATAGTCTTACATATGCATGTACAGTTATGCATACTTGCATGTAAAGGCTTGTATTTTTATACCTTTTTTAAATTTTTATTATTTTTTATTGTTACAATTCATTTGTAACCTCTTTGCTGAAATTCCAATCCACATTCAGATCTGAATTGAACTGAAGTTCCCTCACGGGAAATAAAAGTTATTCGTTTCCTGTGGACATCACCTCAGAAGTGGGAGGCGTAAGACTCCTCTGCAAACATGGTGTACCACTTCATTGAATAATCAGTACAGAATTACGAGGGTATATTTCATCATACAAAAGGACTGAGTGCCACATTTCAAGCACTACAACAACATGGGAAAAGAGCTCTTTATTTGGGGACTACAAACTTCAGAGGAATCACAAAAGATCCATACAGCAAACCAGGATCAAGTTATTATTTGATACACTTTAACCCAATATACACCAGAAATGCCTATAGATTTCCGGCCATGGAATAATTTATTTTCAGCAATATTCAGAACAAAAGTATTTTTCTTTCACATGATTGTATGTTCTGGTTAGTAACGTTTCATTGAAAACTCACAGGGGTCTTTGCAGCGGGTTTAAAATTACCAGCTTCTACAGAGTAAATATTTCAAATACATATTTGATCCAGGTCTGATGCATAGTAAAGAGTCTGGCAGACCAAGATGAAGCAGAGCGCTGCACCAGGGGGAAGTGTGTATTCACCTGCTTTCACCTCCTTTACAAGGACCTTCCTGCAAGCCGAGGTCCTTCCACGTCCTTGGCACTGTGGAAGCAAGATGGCCGCCTCTGGGCGCGGTCGGCGAGCCCTTACAGGATCTGGCACCAGCCCTGGCTCTTGTTGGACAGGGTGCTGGCCCACGTCATGAGCGACAGGTTTCGGTCCTCGTAGGGAGGGTAACGCAGGTAGGTCACACACTCGATGCGCGTGCCGCGCAGCAGGCAGGACTTCCTGTGGGAGAAGGTGTCGAAGCTGGAGCGTCCGTGGTAGGAGCCCATCCCACTGGCACCTGCCATGCACAGAGGAGAGGAGAGGGAGGTTGGAACGCCAACTGTGAATCGGAGGCTCGAGCCGACATTTAAAATGCCCAAAACGCTTCTTACCCACTCCTCCGAAGGGAAGGACGACCATCAGGCTCTGCAGAATGCAGTCATTGGCACAGAAGCTCCCGCTGGATGTTTCCTCCATCAGCCGAGAGATGACCTGTCGCAACAGGAGAAAGGGAGGAACGTTCGACCCAACGGACGTGACACGGCTTAAACTGGGAGGGTGCTTTTCAAATACGTCTGAACCCGTACCTTGCTATTGCTGGAGTACACGTACACGCAGAGCGGCTTCTCGCGCCGGCAGATGAAGGAGATGGCTTCTTCCACGTTGTTTACAGTCAGGATGGGCAGGACCGGCCCAAATACCTCCTGCTGCATGATGGGATCTGCCTCCGTCACCTCTGTCAGCAGTGTAGGGGCTACATACGGCGGTACAGTATAGTGGTTAGGAAACTGGCCTGGTAACCTAAACCTTGCCGGTTCGATTCTCAAGTAGGGAGGAACTGCTGTTGTACCCTTGACATGGTACATAACCTGAATTGCTTCACTATGTCCAGCAGTATAAATGATAAGATAAATGCTTGTAATGTAATGTTGAGGATTACACACAAAATGCTTTCATGAAACCCATTACTACAAACATGACTTTCTTACATTGAGGGCTTGGATTATTTGTCAGATCAGGTATGTTAACATTCTAAAAATATTATCAATTATAGATCAATTACGTTGGATTGGTGATACTCTGCCACCTCAAAGAAAAAGATAAGTTGACTACTTCTGTGAGAAATGGTGCTGCCCACACAATCTGAGATAACTAATCCTCCCATATCTATGGTCTTACCCCATTGGCAAATCTTGAAATGAGTCAAACCGTCTCAACTCATTGGCAATCTTTTTTTGTCTTACTTAGCAAAAAAGTAACAGAAATAAGATTATAAGACTTATTTTAGATTGACTTATTCTTTGGTTTTTGCAGTGAACAAGCAGCCCGCCCCCTTCCCTTACCGATGTACTTCTCCGCCTCGTTCACCTGCCCCCCGACGGCCACCGTCCCAGACTTTCCGAGCATGTCCCGCACGCGGGTGAAGTTCTCCGCGTTCACCATGCGGCCGAAGCTGCGCGACTCGCGGGGGTCGGGGCCGTAGAACTCCAGCAGGGAGCAGCGCAGGGCCTGCACCAGCTGGGCCTCGGTGTCCGCGTGGCAGAGCACGTAGTCGGGCGCCACGGCGCTCTGGCCCGCGTTGTGGAAGCGAGCCCAGGCGATGCGTCGGGCCGCGGTGCCGATGTCGCAGTGCTGGTCCACGTAGCAGGGGTTCTTCCCGTCCAGAACCAGGCTGACGGGGGTGAGCGTGCGGGCAGCCGCCTGAGCGACCTTGGTCCCATCAGCACTGTTGCCTGGGAAACATGGTTGGATTTTAAAAGCTAATAAAAAAATATATATAAGAAGAGGACGCTAGTTGCGCTCGAATTAATATCAATATTTAGTGCAAGTGTAAGAATAAAATAATAGTACATATGAGAGAAAGGAATTATGCAGTGCAGGCTAGGACAAACATACTTGTTCCCAAACGATTAAAAATTATTGAACTGGTGCCCAACTTAAAGGTTCAGGTGAAAAAAGAAACTAGTGAACAAACGTTTCCACTAAAATGCCTTCATCTGACACACAGGCATACATAAAGTGAATTCATTAGCTCCCCACTTCTAAACTAAAATTATGCTATTTCCCAAAGACTAAATTGGCAATAAATAAATCAATCAGTATTTCTTCTCTTTATGAAGATGGCCTGTCCACACACCACAAAAATTCATCCAGGCTCAGAGGTGATTGGTATTTTAATGTTTATATGCTAACATGGTGAAGAAAGTTTTGAAGCGCAAACTGAGAAAGTGGGAGTTAGAAATTTTATATTTCCTTCACCGTGGAAGCGTAGAAAGCATATTTTTTCATTCTGAAGACCACTGAATCAGGGAGATTTTCTGGCCGTGTGCGAACAGCCCTGCTCCTTTATCAACTGCTGATCTACAGCTCCGTGCACCTGCAAAATTCTTTTTAGACTGAATCTCTCCTGTATGTTCTTCTCAATGATACATTGCTCTCCGTGTACCTGTAACCTATTTGATAAGGTGTGTAGAGTGCAAACACTGCTTTCTACTAGAGCATAAATAGACAAACATTAGTCAACACCCTGCTTTACCTCACCTGTAAAGAATACGTGATCAAACTTGAGATCTACAATTTCAGGCAGGTCACTCGCTGATGCAAGTAGCACGTGATAGCACTCCTGAAGAAAAGAAAAAGAGACAGTGTGACCATAGATAATAACTGTGAGATAGAGCACATAAGCACCATAGAGTATTATAAGCTAATATTTTATCACATCCTAGAGGTAGCCAAGCACAACACATTCTCTCAGTACCGGCTGTGGCATCTTCAAGCGCTCCTCAATTTATTCATAATATACACATACACACATATATATATATATATATATATAATTATTATAGATCATAATTTTGCATCTTAGAGCACAACAACAACCATAGGGGCAAAATGTGTCAGCAAGTGTTGATAGAAACAAATTTAGCATGTTAACATTAATGGTAATTGCATTCTAAACCTGCAACTGAATACTTGTTATTCATGGATTCGTAGGGCTCCTAATTAGATATCAACATTGCTGAGACAGACATGCTAAAGGGAAGAAAAAATAAGGGCATTCTGTCATTTCAAAATTAATTAATTCAATTGAGTTCAACAGCTAGCGGGCTGCTGAATTAGAATTTTTCAAACTGCTAGTAAGCATGTGCGTATAAACTTTTCTGTGGCCAAACACGACACCTAGATAACGGGTTTAAAAAATGGTAAAGAAAATCATAGCTACCCTTATTATCTCGTAGGGCAGCAAGCATTTTCAGCTTTATGAATCATAGCACAAATAGTTACCATAAATTGTACTTGTGAGCCAGCATGATTTTGGGTGAATTTCAACATTACAAATCTGTTAGCTACTGAACTGCGGTTAAATGTCATCAATACATTCTAAAAGCTGAAATTACCACGGGATGGCAACAGACAGAAGTCTTATGAAAATCTATCAATCTTACTGGACAATTTATCACCTAGCAACAGTGCTATGAGTTGTATTGAGAATTGCACTCTCAAAGTTTTTAAGAGCCTATAAGTCAGGAAGTTTTATATATATTTTTAAGTGATCCATGGTACTCAGTGATGGACACAGAGTATAATAAATGTGGTGTGGTATATGAGGTAATGTAACTATCTTCGAAGCCGTAGTAGATGCCACAACCATAACCATCACCCTGAAATAACCCTGAGAGACAACTATAGCCTTGTCATGATTCACACGCAGACCAATTAATCAGACAGGAAATAAGCAACAAGCTAAAATCAGGGCCAAAATCTGCTCACGTTATCCAGGTAGGATGGGACAAGTCTGTGTAGAAGCTCTGCTGTGTGAGAACTGGTATCTGAAGGATTGACGATCACGCAGTTACCTGAAAAACACGGACACGTGTATACGCACGCACGCACAGTTAATACATAATAATCTGGGACTCCAAATCCAAAAGGCATGCAGGTTAAGACTAATTAGGGGGGCAATAACAGGGCATTGTATACTATATGTATAATATATGTCTGTGTTATTTCTGTCTGTTTGCTTGTTTTGGTATCAGTGTTACGAGCTGTTTGGTGTGGGGTGGCGGGAGAGCATCGGAGCGGCTTAAGATTTTGTTTTTTTCCTGCATCTCAATCACTGTAAATGTACAAATAACGTTGCCCTCCGAAGAGGGTGGATGGCGGAGGTGGGAAAATTAAAAGAAAAAAAACGAATGTTCTTTCACACATGGGTGATAATACAGTATATTACCTGCAGCAATAGCCCCCACCAGGGTGATAATACAGTATCTTACCTGCAGCAATAGCCCCCACCAGGGTGATAATACAGTATCTTACCTGCAGCAATAGCCCCCACTAGGGGCACCAGGCAGAGTTGGACCGGACTGCACCAGGCCCCGACCACCAGTACCACCCCCAGAGGTTCAGTCACCACCATACACTCATCCAGAGAGGTGGCCTGGAACACACGCACACATGACCTTGTGAGATAAGATACCTAGTACTGAGTACAAGTCCAGACATATCTGCTTCTCTTGTGCAATGGATGGGTGGAGGGGAGACAAGGAAAACAAGTTCAAGTGCAAGATAGAGGGGGGGGGGGATGTGTGATCGTGGACCCGGAAGGGGGCGGGGGTAATTGTAATTCTAATCCTGGATGGGGGGGGGGGGGGGGCTTGGGGGAGAGTCAGAGTGATAATCTCTTTTGGCATCCAACACACAATGTGTTCCTTTGTGGCTGAAGGAACACAGGAGACTGAGTCAGTCATCAATAATCCAGCTCATATCAGGAGACCCAGGGGGGGGGGGGGGGGTTAACTTCCTAAAGTTAACGTGCACTCACCAGGTTCCTCTCCACATGCTGTGGCTCCATCCATTTTGTGAGGTTGTTAATGGCGTACAGGGCTTCGTTCTTCACCAGGATCAGCTCGGACACCACCGACTCAAACCGGGGCTGTCGGAAAACACCACAGAAATACCAGAGTTGGATCTCCTGGGTCAAGGGTCAAGGGTCAAGGGTGAGGGTCCATTTCAGGAGATAAAATTTAAAAACCAGGCACCGGTGTGACCGTTCCTACAAACTACAACAATGCGCCATATCTATGGTATTTATATCTACGCATATCTATGGTATTTAATATATCTACGCATATCTATGGTATTTAACAGGGGTCTTTCATTCTTCCTGAGGTTCAGATTCTTTGAATGATGATCCAAACAAGCAAAATAGTGACATGTACTATTGATAAAACAATGTAAAAATGTAACTGCATTGTACAAGTGTGTAAACAGTAAGTATTTCCATTACTTTCAGTAATTACAAAGTACTTTCCTTATTAAAATGTGCATACTACTTTTTATTCAGTCACTAGTGGGAGGTATGCTGGCACTGTGTAGATTCAGACATGCAGTCTAATTTAATGTACATAATTAATACTTTTTTTCTAAATGACCAAGAATATTACTTTTTTTTTTTATCCCACAGACCTGTCAGCCCATGTCAGAGCCGGTACTAGGTATAGACGATATAGGACCCCATCAACCCCCTTATAGGCTATCGCCTAGGACCCCATCAACCCCCTTATAGGCTATCGCCTAGGACCCCATCAACCCCCTTATAGGCTATCGCCGAGGACCCCATCAACCCCCTTATAGGCTATCGCCTAGGACCCCATCAACCCCCTTATAGGCTATCGCCTAGGACCCCATCAACCCCCTTATAGGCTATCGCCTAGGACCCCATCAACCCCCTTATAGGCTATCGCCTAGGACCCCATCAACCCCCTTATAGGCTATCGCCTAGGACCCCATCAACCCCCTTATAGGCTATCGCCTAGGACCCCATCAACCCCCTTATAGGCTATCGCCTAGGACCCCATCAACCCCCTTATAGGCTATCGCCTAGGACCCCATCAACCCCCTTATAGGCTATCGCCTAGGACCCCATCAACCCCCTTATAGGCTATCGCCGAGGACCCCATCAACCCCCTTATAGGCTATCGCCTAGGACCCCATCAACCCCCTGACAACCCCCCCCTTGGTATATTTCACACTAAAGCCAGGAATGCTTCCCAACAAATCACCAGGAAGCTCTGCATTCTCTAACGACCCAACAGCAACCCAGGCCGTTCCCCACCTTATGTAGGTCCCTGCAGAGCGCGTCCACAAAGTCACACTCGTGCTCGGCCAGCATGCGGACCACGGCCTCCAACTGGGCCCGTCGGAAACATTCCTCCCACGTGCGTCCGGCTCGGAAAGCCGCCCTGGCCCTCTTCAGCTGCTCTGCGCAGGACACGGGGCCAGCCTTTGTGCAGGAGTCCCCTATCCGGGTTCTGTAACGCATCACACGGAACGGACGGATGGCTCACCGTGCAGACTGCTGCCGTCGCTATAATGACTAATACCCTGTGGTTGATAAGATATGGTACTGAAGAAACCTGCAGTATCCTGCGTGCAAGATATTTGCAGAGGATCAATGACTGCGGATCAAATTGGATTATGATCTATGCACAGTGGATACCTAGTGCAGGTGATGCACCCAGGCCTTACTGAAATCAGGGAAAACTTGGCTTTTCTTTGACACATCTCAATCAAGTGCTCTAAATGGCATGTATATGCAAGGAAGCCTGTAGATTTGATTGGTCATGTTGAGCCAAAATCTTGCGTGGGCAACAACTTTTCGGCAGCTGATGACAGGCCACTGCTTGTTACAAACAATGTTACGTATAGGCCTACTGATATAGCAAGACTCATTATCTCTGAAAACCTGGTAAATCAATCAAAGTAGGGTACTTCGATCAGAGGACAAAAACAAAAGTCGAGCTTTGAAATTGGCTTCGTGTTCTCATATAATACCGGTAAATTAAAAGATCTTTAAATATCGTGAATTTTGTCATTCCACAAGGACTGAATCCACAGGCCCAATTTAATTTAACAGTGAGCTACCTGTTATGTTCGTTATAAAATAAAATAAAAAAGTAGTTTTTGTAATCAGAAGACCCGAACAAATTTGCTGAACGACGGAGTTCACCCGCTTCTGTTGTTTGTTTTCTATGCTGCTTTCGCAAGTACTTAGCCTGTGCTCCAGGCTACAGTTAATAATTAAACTACAAAAACTTACCTTCTCAATGCCTTGAACCATCGTGTTGGAGAAGGGCTGGGTGGTGTGCTCATGCTTCTTGGTTAACATAAAGACGCTCCTAAAATCCTGACCTTCGCAGAAGGTGCGTGTCCACCGGCAACTCTGAAGAAGCCAGACTATGGGAAAAGTTCTGGGTGATATTTTGGAGTCTGCGCAGACATATCTTTAACCAGGGGTAAGGGGGGGGGGAAGTGCGACTCCACGGAATTCGTTTTCAAAGTCATCTTAAATCACGTGTTTCCCGTGACTGGTATTAGACAATGTGCAGCGCTATACATTTCCCATAAATTACATTCGATTTATTTGGTGCAAAAAATATTAATTAGCTATAGGCTACAATTTGTGGGGAAAATATTGTATAATACACACACACATAGCTATACATTGGGGACACAATTTTTGTTGTTTTTCCTCTGTACATTGGATTTGAAATGGACCAGTGACTATGAGGTTAAAGTGCAGACTTCCAGCTTTAATTTAATGTTTTTTGCATCCATATCAGGTGAACCTTGTAGCAATTGTAGCCCTTTTTATACATAGACACCCCCTCCCCCCTTCCGCCCATTTTAAGGGACGAAAAGTAATTGGACAAATTAACATACACTTAGATAAAGTCCTCATATTTAATATTTGGTTGCATATCCTTTGCATGCCATGACATCCTGATCTCTGTGACCCAACAACATCAAAATACTCTTGATATCTTATTTTCTGCTACTCTTACAAGCGATACTATAACCTCTCTGCATTTGAATGGATCTCTATGGGAATTTGGGGGGGGGGGGGGGGGTGACTAGATTAAGCTGTAAATTATGCTGGAACAGTATGGATCACATGGTTGGCTAAATGGCTGTAATCACTTTAAGTGTTGTTTCTTCTGACTCATTTTTCTATTGAACTTGATGGAAAAATAAATCAGGAGAAATAACCCTTAAAGGGATCCATCCATATCTACTGCACATCTGGCAGCAGAGTGATGGTTTGAGGCTCGTTTGATACCTCAGACCCTTGATGACCTACAGCCATTTAGCCAACCATGTGATCCACATTATTCCGGGGGCGGCTGTGGCTCAGGAGGTAGAGCGGGTCGTCCGCTGATCACAGGGTTGGCGGTTCGATCCCCGGCTCCTCCTGTCCACATGTCGAAGTGTCCTTGGGCAAGACACTGAACCCCAAATTGCTCCCGATGAGCAGGCTAGCACCTTGCATGGCAGCTGCCGCCATTGGTGTGTGAATGGGTGAGTGAGAGGCCATTGTAAAGCGCTTTGGATAAAGCCGCTATATAAGTGCAGTCCATTTATCTTAATTTACAGCTTAATCTAGCCACCCCAATTCCCATAGAAATCCATTCAAATGCAGAGGTTATAGTATTTTCGCTTGTTAGAGTACCAGATCTCAAGCGTATTTTGATGTTGTCACAGACATCATGGCATGCAAAAAATATTACATATGATAACTTTGTTAATTTGCCCAATTACTTTTCGTCCCTTAAAATGAGGGGGGGGGGGGGGGGATATGAATGTAAAAACCCAAATTAAAGCTGAAAGTCTGAACTTTTACCTCAGTCACTGTCACATTTCAAATCCAATGTTCTGGAATAAAGAGCCAAAACAACAAAAATTGTATCACAACTGATTACTTTCCGTCCCCACTGTATATAGTTTTTTATTACAATCGTTTAGCATAAAATGAAATCTGAAAAAAACATTTGCCTAAGAAGATTTCATGGACGGAGTCTTCATCGTGTGCTTACACTAATTGTGTGCTTTTTGTCTATACTGCCACAAGAACACAGCCCTTCAAACTGAATGATTTGAGACGATGTATGTATGAACTATATGACTTTTTTTTCTTATCGTAACAGGGCAGATGACACACTATTAATCAAGCCCGAGACAGCGACACATGCAATAAAGGACAAACCCACACAGTTAGTTGTAAAGTAAATATTTAAGAAAAATCAAAGGTTTACATGACTAACAATAATGTTATATAGTTTTTTTTATACAGCAGGTAAACCACTTTAATGAGGTTATACATATATATCACTTTGTACATTGAAATATGCCTTTTAAACAATAAGAATTTCACATAGTGCAACCAATTTCTTCATTTTCAAAGACACTTTTAAAAGAGAGTGTGAGACAGTACTTCAGAAGGGTGATGCGTGTCATCTGTGTTTTTTTTTTGTTTTTGTTTTTTCTGTGAGAGAGATCAAAGTATGATTCAATGACATCATTAACAGTGACGAGGAAGCTCATCACTCACACTTGGCCTGGCCCGTGAGGTATCCTTCATTCTCCAGCGACTTCCGGGGACATTTCACTCCACACATCTCTACGTCCATAATTGCTCGGACATGAAACCTTTTAAGACTCCGGCCTGGCTATTTCCACACAGATGGCTGAAAAAGAAAGAAGAACGCCGAAAGGCATCCAATCCACTTGACATCAATTAATCTGATGGCGCACAAAGCCCTTGAGACGGCATCACAAGAAAACTGCTGTGATCACAACACACTGAAAACAAACAAAGCCCTTCCTTATGTCATGTTACAGACAGCCATGAGAATCGGCGTGGCTGACTTAATAAAATGCTCAATATGCATTGCGCTCATGTATTCTCAAAGCACTTTCCAGTCAATCACAAAGATCTGCCCCCTGAAAGCATCCCTCAAGAAAATCGTTCGACTCCTGACGATCTCTTACACATTAATGGTTTGGGGGTCACAGACTGAAGGTCTGGGGTGTATCAGGGATGGCTACAATGGTAAAACACTAGAACAAATTTCTGTGATGGACATTAGCTAGTGGCACCCATCTATCCACACATTAGTTAGTTACGGTCACTAATACAGTGTAGCCACAGAGTTTCAGAATCATTTCATGTCAAAGGAGTCCCCACTAACTGTGTCTAAACGCCCAACAAGTTCTGTTCTTAACACAACCTTGAAAGTACTAATAATGTTACAGTTTCTTTTTTTAACATACGTGGCCATGTTGAAGACATGTAGAAACTGTGACGGTATTTCAGAGTGAGATTAAAAGTATGATAAACAGGGCACTATTTAATTGTCCACACTGGTTTGGGCAGGTCTATTATCTCCCATAAGCCTGTCCCACATGCGCATACACACTTCAGATGACAATAGATGAGGGACAGTTTTGCATAATAAAAAAAGTCTAAAAACAGGCTGCTATTGCTTTTTTTTTTTTGTCTTTTCGAAGTCTTCCTCGATGCCAATGTCCCCACTATCGCCTCCACAGTAACAAAGGCTGCAGGGACTGAACTGCACCACAGTCGTTTTTTTCTTTTCTTCAGTCATATAACCCTGTAATTGCAAAAATTCTGCATGTCATGATTTGTCAAGATTCCCGCATTAAAAAAAAGAAAAAGAAAAAAAAGAATGACCACCAAACGAAACAACAGCAGTCTGGCTTTGTTTTTTAAAATGGGGGGGGGGGGGCAAAGACCTCGCTTTCAGTTTCAAGTGAGTTTAGTTGGGGGTAAAAAAGGCTCATGGTACCGAGTCACCCCATGCCAAATGTGTTTGTGTGGTGGTGGTGGTGGGGGTGCCCCTGTGCATGGGCGCTTTTCCTCAACAGGCGTCTCTGTGCGGCTCCACGGAGCACGGGCCTCTGGGTAATCTCTGCTGGAATTCAGGCCGTCTGCCCCCAAGTTTATGGCTTGATTCCAAGAGACGAGGCGACACTTCTGATCTGAGGCTCCGCCAACACTGGATTTATGGTTGTGTCAAAAACCATCTCTATAAGAACAAATTCAGATTAAGCGACTCAGACATCAAGCTATCCTTGCTCCCTAGCTTCCCGTCGTGTTCGTTTGTTCGCTTGTTTGCTATACATGGTCTTGGAGTAGCTGCATCCCTGCTACTAAATGGTGGCGGGTACGGGCAAGTGCAAACCTCAGGTAGCAGCGTATGTACATCCTTACAAGTTAACCTAAAAACATCAACAGTGGAGGCTACTTCCGCAGCTCGGATGTGAAAAACATTCTCAAAGTTAACAAACGGATGAAAGAATGAAAAAGCACACAGCTGAGATGCGAGTAAAAGCTAAATAATTTACCGTTAACAGGTGTTTTTAAAGAAACAAAACATCTCTGCACCACAATCAGCAGCATCGGGAGATAATGAAGAGCCATAAACACTGAGCAAAAATCTGTTAACTCAAGATTCAGAGAGTAAATCAAATGGAGCTGTTGCTCAGGAGTCCAGCACCTCTGCATTGATGTGCAAGAATTACTGTTCAGCTCAATAAAAATTATTTTAAAGGTGCTTTTGTCATGTCTTAAACAAGGCTTTTTAGAGTCTTCTTACAGATTTAAAGAGTTGGTGTGATCGCGTAGGCCATCCAGATCTGAAATCATTCCTTGGTTTGTTAGAAAAATTGTTAAACTAACTATTCATGGCTTGCATCTGTATTGCTTTCCAGTTAACATTAAGCGAGAGTTGCCCCAGTGCCTGAGAAATACTAGAGGTGAAGCCATTTTATTAGGCATTTAGTTAATTAATTTACATATATATGTTGCAGGGGGGGGTTAACAAGGGATATACGGTCAGGTAGTGTTAGTGAGAGAGTGCGTCATCATCGTCATTCAGACTGCTTCTAATAGATTATTGTTCTATAACGGCCTTGCCAATCACTGAAATGTCTGTGATTGGTTAGCTACCGCCACACACGAGCGCTTCAGCTGATTGGTTCCAGAGGTCCAGTGGGAGGGACCGTGGTGCTGGGCGGCGCCGGTGTGCGCAGGCAGCGGTATAAGGGGGCGGAGCTCCGGGGCATAGGGGACACGCCTTGTGGGCAGAGCTCCACTGCAGAGTGCTAGGACAGCTCGAAGCCCGTGTTCATGCTGATAGCGTAGCGTAGCTTGTCGCGCAGAATGCTCTTCTTGCTGTAGTTGGGCAGCTTGAGGAGGTTGAAACAGGTGGAGGAGGTGGGAAGCCGGCCTCCAGGCTCCTTCTTCCGAATGGTGAAGAATCCCCTGAGGACACTCCCCAGCGTGTCTCCCGTGTCCTGTACAGACAGACAGACAGACGCAAGAATGCACGCATGCAAGCGCATGGCACAAAAGCGTCAGTCAGAAAAAACTCTTACATTTCTAACTGCAAAGGCCCTTAAAGATAACATTTCCTCCGGTTACAACAACATAATGTTTCTGTTTATATAACTCCACGTGTTGCTTCATTCAAGTGCTTAAGATATTTTTTTAGTTAAAAAGTTTTTTGTAAGTAAAAATAGTTTTTGTTATCTGTGTGGAAAGCCGATACCCTGCCTTAACAAGGACGTTTTGGCTCATCGCTAAAACTTGACTATATATATTTTTTTCCCAAGGAGGGAAATGGAGTTTGGGAAGACCAGGCCTGACTCACCTGATCATCCGACACCTCCACGCAGCGGATGGAGAAGGGGGGCTTGAGGTAGGCGAATCCGAGAAGAGGGGGCCGGGAACAGCTGGTGACGAACTGCGAATGGAGAAGAAGCCCGTGGGGGTTATATATATAAGGAACTGGCTGTGCGTGAACGAACAAACAAACAAACAAACAAACAAACAAACAAACAAACAAACGCATGCTCCCTGCAGGATGCCACATTTCGAGGGAGGGAGGGAGGGGATACCTTGAGGAACATGGCCCTCTCGTCCGCTGTGAAATCGTTGGACATGATGTCCCACAGCCAGATAATGACGCGGTGGCTGCTGTGGAAGCCTCCGTAGTACACCGTGTGCTTCCTGACAACGACAAAGAGCAACTCAGCAGGGGGAGCGACAGGGAACACAAAAAATAGATATACAAAAAATGTATTAAAAAATAAAAAATAAAAAATAAAAAACAGAGATTCGAGATTTAAAAAAAAATAAACAACAGAGAAGGAAAACTGATGAAACGCAAACACAGAGAGAGAGAGAGAGAGAAAGAGGGGGAGTGAAAGAGAGAGACTGAGAGGGAGAGAGAAATGGAGGGAGAGAGAAATGGAGGGAGGGAGGTAGAGACAGAGAGAGAGAGAGAGAGAGAGAGAGAGAGAGAGAGAGAGAGACCCACTTGAGGTCATCCAGGTCGATCTCAGCGTTGTCCCCGGAGACGAGGCGCTGCACCTCGGGGGTGGAGAACATGTGCAGCCACTCTGGGTTGATGATGCAGCGGTAGCCGCGGATGAAGGCGGCGGTCTGCTCCTTGATCTGCGTGTGCATGCGAAAGTGCGCCATCAGGTGGATGTAGCTGATCCTGCGGGAGACGCACGGAAGGGTGAGAGAGCCATCATCAGCAACACAAGCCGCCCACATCAGAGACGCTAGCAGGCAGGTATATTACTTATAACATTCACACTGTGAACCAGGGTGTGAAATTAACACCTGCCACCGACCAAATGCTGGTCAAATTTTGATTGTGGCTGGTAAACGTTTTACTCCAGCAGCCACTTTGGCAGGTAACCAACTAGGTTGTGTTATATTGTAAAAGGTAATGTCTCTGGTATGTTGAAAACCACCCTGGCTAGTGGATGAAAAAGTTAATTTCATACCCTGTAGGGAACCAAACATCACCCTGGGCCGCAACCATAGAATTTCCATACAATGTAACTGTAGACAAATATGGTGATGAGGAGCTTTGAACGCAATGCTTAACTTTATTCATGCATTTTATTCAAAGCCTTTTGATTTCCTAAAAAAATTCTGCCTGGCACCTTCAGCAACACAATAGAGAAAATACCTACCTGTTACGAAAATATATGCAGGGGGAAACACAAATTGGATTAATTCACAGTCTGCTATTTATTAGTCACTTGCTAATGTAAACTCACTTATTTTCGTTGGTGACGAGCATGGTCTTTCCCCCGGGAATGAGCTCGTGGCACACCAGCTGTGAAAAAACACCCGCACAGCGTTAGCGCGCGGACGGATAAACACTCGAGCGTTCTGTCGGTTTCCGACAGCGAGGGCTTAGCAGAGTTAGCGACGTAACCCATGGCAACAGACAGCAGCCAGCCATTACCTGCCCCATGACGTCCTCGTCGTACGACAGGGTCAGACCAAGGTCACTGACATCCCCGTCGTATCGCTGAGGAAAAAAACAGGAATAAAAGCGTCAGGATCAAACGTTGGGTGTGAGGGAGAGGGAGAGTAAATGAGGGATTTTGGGAGGGAAAAGGGGTGGAGATCATCCTGACCTTGATGGAGGTGAGGTTTTTGTAGAACTCCGAGTCCAAGGAAGGCAGCTCATCGATGGAGCTGTAGAACATGCTGTGGTGGTGGCCCAGGACTTGACTCAGGAAGAAAGAGGCGAAAGGCACGTCGACCACAATTCCCTGGGGCACAAACAGGACGTCAGAGAGACTGTGAGATAACACTACTGACGGAGAGACTGTGAGATAATACTACTGATGGAGAGACTGAGATAATACTACTGACGGAGACTGAGATAACACTACTGACGGAGAGACTGTGAGATAATACTACTGACAGAGAGACTGTGAGATAATACTACTGATGGAGAGACTGTGAGATGATAATACTGACAGAGAGACTGTGACATAATACTACTGACGGAGACTGTGAGATAATACTACTGACGGAGACTGTGAGATAATACTACTGACAGAGACTGTGAGATAATACTACTGACGGAGAGACTGTGAGATAATACTACTGACAGAGACTGTGAGATAATACTACTGACGGAGAAACTGTGATAACACTACTGACAAAGAGACTGAGATAACACTACTGACGGAGAGACTGTGAGAGAACACTACTGACAGAGACTGTGAGATAATACTACTGACAAAGAGACTGAGATAACACTACTGACGGAGAGACTGTGAGATAACACTACTGACGGGGAGACTGTGAGAGAACACTACTGACAGAGACTGTGAGATAATACTACTGACAAAGAGACTGAGATAACACTACTGACGGAGAGACTGTGAGATAACACTACTGACGGGGAGACTGTGAGATAACACTACTGACGGAGAGACTGTGAGATAACACTACTGACGGAGAGACTGTGAGATAACACTACTGACGGAGAGACTGTGAGATAACACTACTGACGGGGAGACTGTGAGAGAACACTACTGACAGAGAGACTGTGAGATAATACTACTGACGGAGAGACTGTGAGATAATACTACTGACAGAGAGACTGTGAGATAATACTACTGACAGAGAGACTGTGAGATAATACTACTGACAGAGAGACTGTGAGATAATACTACTGACAGAGAGACTGTGAGATAATACTACTGACAGAGAGACTGTGAGATAATACTACGGACAGACAGACTGTGAGACAACTTGGCCCTGGATTCATATGCAGCGGTACCTGTCACCCCCTTTCTACCAACATGAACCTAGTTCTGGTTCTGGGCTGGTGCTAGTGCCGGTTCGCAGTTGGTTCAACTTGGGAACCTTCTAAGAACCGGTTTGTTTTTCCACGGGCTAGAGAGCCACGTGATTACGTCACTGTATACATCTGTATACTTTTCCGCTTTCCCAGCAATGCTAGCGCCAACTTCAAGCACAGCAACAACAATGGTGGACTATATCGCATCTCTAGTGTTGCTCCTGGCTTTGCAAGCCTACATTGGCATCCAAACACGACTGGTTTTGATTTCATGTCCATGCTGAAGTTGTTTTATTTAAAAATGGCAATCACAAAGTTCTATTTGGTCAAGATAATCCCGCCCCCAGCCCCTGACGTAAGCGGTTCTTGGTTATAGACCAGCTAAGTGTTGGTGCCGCTCTGGAACCAGTTTTCCTGGCCGAGAGCCGGTTCTTTTGCTGTCGAAACGCGAGATTCGAGATTAGGCACCGGCTTTGAACCGGCTATCGAACTTGCTATGCACAGCCATCATACTTGGCTGTACATACACACCTCATACATGGCCTTCCCCAGCATTTTCCCCACAAACTCAAAGAGCTGCAGATGGTTTTCATGGATGTAGGACGTAGGCGACGGATACAGCCTTTCATTCCCACTGGTGGTCTGTTAGGGAGAGAGCAATGTTCTTCCTCAGACCCAGCATATTTTATTTAAAATATTAAAGATAAAAATGTATATGTACAAACAAGATCTGGAAATACAGCGTCACCTTGAAGAGATTGAGGCCCGGGTTGAAGACCTTCTTGATGATCTCCTCCAGGAACTCCTTGAAGACCCCGTCCTGGTCGATTCCTGCCTCGTCCACCCCGAGGTCGTTAACGAACTTCACGCGGATCACGCCCTTGATGGAGTTGACGGGCAGCCGGCGCAGCTGGTCGTACCCGTCCTAAAGCACGGAGAATAGAGATGAGCACCAGGGGCCAGCTATTGCCAGACCAACGCAAAAGCGGCCATTTTGATCTCGCACCTCTAGCATTCGCGAGCGACGGATGGTGATGTGCGTCACGTGAGGGGAGGCGGAGCTTGTTTCCACCAATCCCAGGGTCTCTTTCTCCTTCGTCACAATGTTACGGAAGAGCAGGACCCTCTGGGGAAATAAATATTTAAATATTAATATTATCATATATAAATATGGGGGACACTGGTACAGTCCTGGGGGCAGGGTTAGGGGGTCACTGGTACAGTCCTGCGGGGAGGGTTAGGGGGTCACTGGTACAGCCCTGGGGGGGGGGGGGGGGGGGGAGGGGGGTCACTGGTACAGTTCTGGGGGCGGGGTTAAAGGGACACTGGTACAGCCCTGGGGGCAGGGTTAGGGGGTCACTGGTACAGTCCTGCAGGGAGGGTTAGGGAGGTCACTGGTACAGTCCTGGGGGCGGGGTTAGAGGGGTCACTGGTACAGTCCTGGGGGCGGGGTTAGAGGGGTCACTGGTACAGCCCTGGGGGGGGGGTTAGGGAGGTCACTGGTACAGTTCTGGGGGCGGGGTTAAAGGGACACTGGTACAGCCCTGGGGGGGCAGGGGGACTCACGTTTTTGTGCGGGATGACGTGAGGGATGTACTGTAGCAGCAGCTGAGCTCGCCTCTTGCCTTTCTCCAGCTCTTGGAACAGAACGCTTGGCTTCAGGTCTCTGAACAAAACAAAAAAAGCAACAGCAAAGCAACTAAGTCTGCAGTTTTGACGACGAATGGGCGATAGCAACAGACCATAATAATCCCATTAAAGACGTCCCCCGCTGTAAGGCCCGTCATGACTCCAGACTGGAGGGTACGAGGGGGGCCTGCACGGGTAAGAGAGGGGCCGTCTGCGTGGGTACGAGGGGAGACCAGCGCGGGTACGAGGGGAGGCCGCCACCCCCTGCAGTACTCACTTGCGCAGCCAGTGATCGTCTGGAGAGAACCTCCTGCGGCAGTCACGCTCGTACAGCGCCATCAGCCAGCCGTGAACACTGTGGAACAGGTCTAGCTTCTCGCCCTTAGCATTCTCTGTGGATACAAACACACAGACGTAAAGCCTTTGAAGAGTATGTTTTTTGGATTGTTTTTTCAGTGTTCTAGAACTCCATTGCTTTACCAGTAGTGATTCTTACATCAGCATTAGAATGTTCAGTTCAGAACATTCTAATCACATATTTGTGATCTCACACATTAAAGGGATATTTAACCTTTGTGTGACAGAAGTCATTTTGTGGAGCCTACCCTATTATATTTGCATAGCGTGAATACTAGCAACGTCAGCTGTCCCTGCTGACCGTTAACAGCATCCCCGGTAGTCCCGGTTGTCAGCCTCCCCATTCACTCCCATTCATTTTCGGGACCTCACCAAAATGAATCGTTTTAAAGCACACACTAACTACGGCAGATAATACATCGATAAAAGAGAACATGACGGTGAAAAGGTACGTGTTTGTTTTGAGCTTATAAGATGTTGTCACGTTTAAATTAGCTATAATAGTGGACCTATTTTCGGATATGCTACTGCATAGAAATAAAACAAGCCATAGTTTGATTTTTAGTTTTATTATGACATAAACCTACAACTAACGGTAGCCTACTACAGCTGGTGAATTGACGTCAACTTTATCGTATGCAAGGATTCTTCACCGAGTTAAAATAACAAATGTTTTTGCCGGATCTTCTTTTTCTTTTAAAAGGTAATAAAACGCTGAAAATACATTAAATATCAAAACAAACACGTACCTTTTCACCGCTGTGTTCTCTTTTATCGATGTATTATCGGCTGTATTTAGCGTGTCCTTTAAATCGATTAATTTTGGTGAGGTCCCGAAAATGAATGGGAGTGAATGGGGAGCCTGACAACCGGGACTACCGGGGATGCCGTTAACGGCCAGCAGGGACAGCTGATGTTGCTAGTATTCACACTATGAAAATATAATGGGGTAGGCTCCACAAAATGACTTCGGTCACACGAAGGTGAAATATCCTTTTAAAGACTGAAATTACCAGAAAACATTCTCTCCTTCACGTGCGCTCTGCTCTCGACTGCATGCACACTCACCCAGGATCCCATCCCAGACCATCTTGAACACAAAGGTGTTGAGAAAGAAGGAGATGGTGACGAGCTCCTCCGTTTTAAAGGAGATCTGCTCCTCGTACACCTCGATGTCGTCCAGGATCCTGCCATAAAGCAAAATGTTACGTGGGTGTCCCAAACCCCCGGATTGGTCACATCTCAATACCAAAATAAAATGATTTTACTGTACTACACAGAAACTCCAGCCAGAAATCATTATTTCATATGCGTGTCCTTACCTTAAGAATAATTTAGGGTTCATTTCTAAAGTGTCACAAATCATACTTTAGCCAACAACAAAGAAAATGTTCAGAACCTTAATAAAAAATAATTATGTCACCCAAACACACGTCACTCAAAAACAACCTTCACATGTCTGAAATATTGTGATTGACTTCAGAGAAGTACAGAGAAAACAATAGATTTGTCAGAATTGCATTTCTCCAATTCAAGACACATTCATTCACTTAAATTATTTTAAAAGAGTTATATCCCAATGGCATCTTCACTTCAACTGGACTTTTGCAGATTAAAAAAAAAAAAAGATACCCAATGATTCAGTTTTGACACATGAAACACAGATCACGCATATTATTCTGAGGCCTGAACAACCAAAACATAACAATTTAATATTTTCTGTTGGAGTTCCCTTTTAAATAACAGATGAATGTGATGCATTTAAAGGCCCACTCAGCCCCTCCTCCTCTGAAAGACTGTGGCCGCTCTCGTTTGTGGTCTCACGTGATGAGGTGTCGCGAGCAGTCGCAGAACAGCATCAGCATGGCCAGGAGCTGCTTGGACTCTTCCGTGTCGTTGTTCAGGCACTCGAGGAACAGCTTGAGGCCCCCCTGGGGCCCCAGCTCGCAGATGAAGGCCCACAGTTTGGGCAGCAGGTCGTCCAGGTACGTCAGTCCTGAGGGGCGGAGAGGAAGGCGAGTGAGGATGTGGCGCGCGGCTCGTCCGCGGGGGGGCGGCGGCTCGGTTTAAAACACGGCGGAACTGACCGGTTAGGATCTGGAGCTTGATCTGGGTGAGTGTGGTCAGGGCCGTCTGGTAGAGCACGCAGATGCTGCACACTTTCTGCACTTCTGCCGAGTCCACCCGCTTCCCGCCCACCGGCTTCAGGATGTTCCGCACGGAGGCGGACTTCTGGAAGGCCCGCTTGAAGATGTCTACATAACACACGCGCATACGGCTCTCACTACTGATTCAAGAGAGACACACATTCAATAGAGCCCAGGTTCAAGGTGAACAACAAATATGATGATGATGACCACACCCCCCTGCCCATCTGTGACATTGTTCAGAGCCCGGCTTTTCATTGGCCAGGAGGTGCCCTATGGCCTACTGAGCAGCAATTGTGAATACTTTGTCACCCTTCTGCGCTATGGAGAATGTGTTTCTGAGCAGGTCCTTCTCTCATATGGCTTGACACCTTTTTTAAATTTTCTTTTTTATCAGTGGTTCTTTTGTAACATTTTTCTAAAGACTACAGAATTAAAAAAAAAAAAAAGATTCTAAGCCACACACAATATAGTACAAAAGAGTGCAAGATTACATAATGATAAGACCAGGCTATTCAGCCTATCTAGGCTCACCACTTACCTACAGACTAGAGAGTATCCAGTTACATCAACAGCCATCCAAATGAGAACTCGGCAGCTGGGCCTGTGTAAGCTGGAGGGTGGCCAAGATATCAGGGGTACACTGAGGGGGTGTGTCAGAGCCTTACTCACTCTTGACTGGCAGGTTGTTCTGCGACGTGGTTGGCTGTGGGGGCGGGGGCGTGGGCTCCTGGCTTTCCAGCTTTTTGCTGAGAACATCGCAGAAGAGTGTCCGAATGACAGGCACTCCCCAAAGATACTGGAGCTGCCTGGTGACCAGGGGCATGGACTCGTTCAGACTGGACCCCACCGGGAGAAAGAAGACAGGAAACCTCTTCAGTCTCAAGTCATGCAAAAACTTTTTTAAACCAAAGCTTTCTGCGACCCATTACCCCATTTTATGACCCACTTTACTGACCCGTAGTCGACCGTTTGGGAGAACCAGCCCAGAACTGGGTGCCAGTGGGTGAGGTTAGACTTCTTCTGAGACACATATCTCTGGCAGTAGGAGAGCATATCCGTCAGGTCTTTCACAAAGTGATTGGACTCCTCTTCAAGCACCTTCTCGTTGAGAAAACCCAGATGAATCAGGTTTCCTGCAAACAGGAGCAAAGCATTGGGATTTGTGCTCTGGGTACATACCGCAGCAAACGGTTACCTCAATGAATCAGCTCATTACAGCCTTGTTTGTCCTGAGAAACAATACAAGAGGCCATTTCTGTTGAACCAGGTGACCTACCCAGCAAGCAGAGTGTGTGGCTACCCTCCAGACAGATGCAGATGTCCGCACACTGCTCCTCCCGGCTCAGGAACAGGATGAACTTACGGAGAAGTTCGTGGGCCTGGATGGTGGTCATGCACTGCACACACAAACGGGGCCGCTCAGAGCCACGGAACCACGTCCCATCGTCAACTATAACTTACACCAGGAGACTGTAACCAAGGTTCTGGAGAGCCGCAGGGTCTGTCGGCGTTTCGTCAACTAACTTAGAGCCAATAAGCCAGGTGAGGTGAGTTTACTTTGTAATCAACTGCTTTAATTCAAGAAGCGCCGAGTAACGGTGAAAACTAGCAAATCCTGTGGCTCTCCAGGATTTCATAAAATCTTCGGAAGCTTTAACCAGTAAATGTACTTTTCCGTTTTAACGCTACCAACATTGCATTTCAGCTTTCAGCTATACCCCATTATACCCATAACATATTGGGGGTGTCTTTAACCCTTGCAGTTTACCTCAGGTGTGAGGGTGTTCAGGTGGGAGATGACAGCCGGTACAGACATGATGTGGATGAGGAAGGACCTCAAGAGGTTGTCGGAGAAATGAGCAGCGACTACAGGCCTGACACAAGGAGACAGGCACCGAGTTACAGAGCTGCCTGACATATCAACACCAAGCTGTCAGCCCTCGTAACTCTGGAAACAATACAGATGTAAAATGATGCTCATCTATTTAACAATCCGGAATATGCTTTGAGCCCCTCTGTGACAATGCATCCTGGGAACTCAGCACCGGGGGGGGGGGGGGGGGCACTGCAGCTATATAAGCTCTAAAAATCAATTACAAGTCGGAAATGTAACAAAGAAAGTTATTGCCATAATGCCTCTTTCTGTCCGCTGCTGGGATCTGTTGCGGAGATGCAATAAGTGGCACATTCATTAAGCGGAATCTGATTACGGCGCTGAATTTAATTACTGTAACCCAGTTAGGAGGAAGGAGAGAGACAGCACGCGGAGCGCCGGGCTTCCTCCGAGGCACAGCTGCTGCCCACCAGCGTGACAGGAAACCACATTAGAGCAGCGTCCAATTACCTGAGCGAAGGGACTGTGGCAGAGAGAAAACTAACGACTCACCTTAACGAAAGCGTAAATACTGCTGTGAGGGTGGCTTTCGTAAGGGAGGGTCTTGACCGCGCCAAGCCGTTTGTCAACAAAATCTGAAATGGAATTATAAAAGAGGAAGTCATTAATATGTCTATTTGCGCTAAAAATCCTGAGACCAAGCGGAAAAGCGTACACTACCTGCAGTATCGTGTAAAACCCCTTTTGATTGAGATGCCCCATGATGTTCTCGCAGATTCGATTCAATGCAGGCCTGAGATTCTCTGATGGAAAAAAATGACACAAAATTTGACTATTTTAACAACCAAGTTTTTTTCATCTAAAAACATGGTTGCTATTAATGTATAAGTGGCCTACCCCCCCTCCCCCCTAAGACACACACACACACACACACACACACACAGACGCATGCATGCACGCAATTGCACACAATTGCACGCACTCACGCACTCACGCACGCAATTGCACGCACGCATGCACGCACGCACTCCCCTACTGGCTTCAACCTCACCCTTCCCTCTCAATAGCTTCCATTTTGAAGTGTCCGTGAAAGTCATCAGCATGGTAAGATACAGAGTCACCAGTTTATTGTCCTGCAGTATGTCAGGCTATGACAGAGAGAGACACAATAAGTGGAATCAACATGTGACATACCGTACCACATTCTGACATACCACAAAGGTGAAAATAGGAGCCCACTACAAGACTTGGCCACAAACTAGCTAAACCTTGAGAAAGATGTAAGGGGCTTTGTGTGACATTTCTCTTGTTATCAAAGCACTGCTGGTGTTGTTATTTGAACCAGATATCATAAACAAAAGAGAGCCGAGATAAGACAGAGGGCTGACCTTTAATTTTTTCAGGAACTCACAGGACACCCAAAGGATATCTTTGATTTGTTTGATCCAGGGGATGGTGAGGTCTTTAGAAAGCGCCAAGGACACGTACCATACCTGGTGACAAAAAGGCACGGTGCAGAAGGGTCATAAAAACAATAAGTTCTGAAACAAACAGTTTTGCATTCAGTCTTTTCACGTCACAGTCTGTCATAATCATACTTACTTTTGGTTCGTTTTCAACCTCCATGCTGGCAAGAATAAACCGACACAGCTTCTCAAACCTCTGGTTGAACAAAAAAGTTCAGGAAATGTTTAAAACAATAACACATCCAACAGATATACGTTTAGTTATCATTGTAAACTTCATTTTAGCATCTGAATAGCTAATTAGCATTTCAAAAGAAACATAATTGCCCAAGAAAGCCAACATTACCAAACATGCCAGACAAACCGAAAATATAAATTAAGTTGCCAATTCAATTTTCCAGCAAAACATCCCAGCAATATATGTGTTATAAGGGCTAAATGCACTCACCAACTTATCCTCTTTAGCAAATATAAATAATAGCTTCCTTGCTATTTTAAAAATAGAAAGAGCATTTCTTTTTGCAGTCCCTGCATCACAGGCTTGAAAGAAGTCGTCTACATCTTTCCTGTGGAGGAATGGAGAGAAAACAAAGTCATCTACATCTTTCCTGTGGAGGAATGGAGAGATAAAGAAGTCATCTACATCTTTCCTGTGGAGGAATGGAGAGATAAAGAAGTCATCTAAACTCCTCAAAAAAAGTTCGGAAACGTTATTTCGGTCGATTATTCCTCCCCTTTAATAATACCAATTGGTATTGTATTTTATATCGTTGGAAAGCCTGATTAGTCACCTTTACAACGAGGTACAACTTGTAAGGATCGTGCATTCGTGGAATGAGCAACACAGCTAACCGTGTGGGTAGCGGCCCAAAAAAATGTGCCAAAATCCCCTGCAATATTCTTCTGTTGGTATTCACTCTCGTTTTGAGTTGCTTGGTGGACTGGATGATTGCACTCTCCCACAGTAATAAGGAAAAAACAACACATATTGGCCATTTTTACACTTTATTCATTTTACACTGTCAGGGACCTCAGTAGCGTGTGGAAGATCCATACGCAGCCACAACAGCTTGGCACCTCCTCCTCATGCTGGTCACCAGCCTGGTCACACACTGCTGTGGGATGGCATCCCATTACATCCCACTGGCATACACCTGCCAGCACTTGAAGCTCAAAACGAGAGTGAATACCAACAGAAGAATATTGCAGGGGATTTTGGCACATTTTTTTGGGCCGCTACCCACACGGTTAGCTGTGTTGCTCATTCCACGAATGCATGATCCTTACAAGTTGTACCTCGTTGTAAAGGTGACTAATCAGGCTTTCCAACGATATAAAATACAATACCAATTGGTATTATTAAAGGGGAGGAATAATCGACCGAAATAACGTTTCCAAACTTTTTTTGAGGAGTTTACATCTTTCCTGTGGAGGAATGGAGAGATAACAGACGTTTCTAATAACAATTATATTCATCTGAAACAGAACAGAAATCTTTCAATATTATTTCCATTCCAATCCATTATCAAGTGTTGGTACATTGTAATGAAATTCTGAAACGAACGCAACGCCAGTTTCAATTCTGCAAATTCATCATGTATATTTCTGCAGATAAAATGAAACAATCTTTCCAGCAGCAATCTGTTCTAAATAGTAGCTGCACAGCAGATAGGAGAATGCAGGATGCAAGACATATTCTGTAGGTGACGTACATCTCATTAAATTTTTATAGCTAAACATAAGACATGACACTTCACATACACATCTGGGAAGAAGAGGATGCATGTACCACTATTCCTTAGTGAGAGGCGCTGGGGTGCATTAATAAAAGATCTGGACTAAATGTGTTTTTTAAAGGTAAGATTAAAGACTCAAACATTTAGACTCGAACAGTATTGGCCTATGTGCTGATGCCAACCTTACATGCTGAACTCAAAAGGTCCTCACAGGTGTATAAGTAAATGAAAGTGGTAGCACCAATCAGCCTCCATTTCCTGGACTGGGTTTACCTTATCTGCCTTTGCAGCTGGCAGCGACAGAGGAACCTCCGGACCAAAGCCTGGATCTGGGTCGCGGCTCTATCCCGTTCCTTATGGCCCTTCCTCTCCTCGCGGGCCTGCCTGGCTTTATCCAGGAACTGAGATTTGGAAGTTTGAGTCGCGCTAAACATCTTTCCCTCCTTGAATTAAAGAGAAAATTCTTAGGCCCTGTAATTATTTTTTTTTTTCAAACAAAAACCTATTGATATATCTGTTTTAATAACAAATGACAGCAAACGTGAATCAATGCATCTATCTGATGTTAACAACGTCAGCATTAGTCAAGTCAACATTTGTGCCCACAGGCATCCTACTCAAAAGCAAATTGATCGATAGATCAAATACAGAACTCATATAAAATTGTGGTTACAGAATGTTTTCGAAGGTGTGAAAATATATATTTTTTATTAAAACAACCCTCACTGACCAGATTTTTATTTTTGTGATAGTTCACTCAAACTCTATCGAATCTTGTCATTTTCTCGAGGTCCAAAGTTGCAGGAATACTTGATTGGTCCAGCAAACGCTGATAAACGTGTCATCTCTGCGGAGTAAAAAGATTAATCAAATTGAGCAATTATTTTCCTTCGACAACCTGTCAGCAAATGCACTATGGTTAGTATTTGCTAGCTTAATGAATAAGCGTTTTCTTTTCATCACCGTGACTGCAATCGTGATTAACAACACCAAAAACAGATGGTAGCTATCTATACAAAGCTGAATTTGACTAAATATGCTGTGACCATAGACGGATGAATTTCAGCCATGTGAACTCATCAATACCAGTGGACACATAAATGTGCCAAGCTGACTACACATATGACAGTTTGCTAATGCTGTCTAGCTGCCACAAACATGGGGGAAATTATACAAATTAGACAGCTATCTGGCTAAATATCGACACACAGCTGGCTAGATAGCAAGCTAAGCTACCTGGCTATCACATTAAGTGCTGGAGACAACAGTTAACATAAATTATAGATAAATTAATCGTACGACTGTCAATGTTTTCACGCAAAATCACATTTATATGGACATAAAGGACAACAACCTATTTGTCAAGCTAAAACGACCAGTTAGCCAATATGTTAAAACAGAAGCTTACTAAGGAGCATCAGTCATATTTTTATTAATCAACAAAAGCGGTTGCCTGGATTAGCAGGCTAGGTGGCTATCCAGCTAGTTAGCAAGCTTGCTATCATGTCAACATGATCTTCTTATTTAGAGTTATTGAATAAACAGCGACATACGGAACTAGGCATTACTGAGACGATTAGTTGAAGAACACTGTCCAAAACCCAGTTAATTATTAAGCCATAAAAATGATTCAAAATGTAAACAATACAACCAGCCCCGTACACTATGAGCAGCCATTAATCCTCACATTGTCACACTAAAAAGGTTCCGGAAAGAAAACATTTCCCCGTGTGAATCATGGAACCAATTGTTTTTTGTGGCAAAAACAGTGATATCCACAAGTTAAGCAGCTTACATTTATTTTTGTTAAGTAGTTAATTTGCGCTAACTAGAACAGATAAGGAGTTTTCACAACGGTTTATAAACTTTAATACAAATCACAATAATAAATTATTTGAAGAACAGTTACCAGCAACGCCCAATGCATGGAGGTATGATTGAGTGGGGTGGATGAGTTTTTATTTTATAGATGGGAAAATAATGGTCCTTACGTCTTGAATGTTTGTCATATAAGTTTGCCTATTATTTTAAAGTAGTGGATTCAATAAATATTAATTTTACTAGCGCTTTTTTTTTGTCGAATCACCAAGTTATACTTAAATAGACTAGTTTGTCGGTGGCTATCAAACTGGGTTTTTGAAGTGTCCCACTCAAAGTTTTACGTATTTATTTCGCAATCACAGTTTAATCATAAGGTGGGGAGCGGTGAGGATGACACCAGAGATTGCATAGTAGTAAATTTCTCTCTACGGGCTTTGATTACACGACCACTTCGCCCTAAAGCAAAAAACGTCATCTTTCTTAACGGAAGCTGTTCGAAGCCGCACCATCGCTGGGCTCGCCGGAAGTGGGTGACTCTGACTCGACTGACTGGTTCGGGAGTGTTTCAGGATTCTATGGTAAACGGGCAAAGTTTATTGTTTTACGATATAGCCACCTATATTTTTTTGTTGTTATGTGTTATATTATGTCCCAATAGTGTGTTATTATTGAAAATGATGAGGAAAATGTATAGCTTAGCTAGGTGTTAAAGCAGTCAGTCCAATATTTTGCGTCGCAATGGTCGCTAACGTCGTTAGCCACCCAGGTAACGTTAGTTAGTGTTTCCAGGGGTGAAGGGGATCATGTAGAGGTAGTTATGGATCTCCATTCCGCTTCTCATAACAGTCCAGTCTGAAATGAGATGGCGAACTCGTGTCAAATAAGTGTGTTCATCGTGATGCGCTGCGCTTACTAGCCAGTTGAATCGTTACGGTTAAGTTACGTTAGCTTGCTAACATCCAGTTAGCGGATGCTCGAACAACATGTCGCAATTCCCGATCCCTTTAGCCGGAATATGAGGCACTATTTTGGTCTCAATGCTAATGGTGCTTATTTTACTCTGAGCGTCGTTGTGATTACGGGAAGAAAGCTGGATACAGCCCCATTTACATGGGTTATGGTTAGCTAATGGAGTAAGATTTGACATGGGCTCGTCGGCCAACGTTAAAACAAATAAAAAAAACTTTATTTATTTAAAATTAGACAGGGAGTGCAATTACCTAGCTAACGTTAATGGAAAACGTCGCTTAGCTACGAATAGTAACGTAACCAGCAATATTTCAGTCAATCTGTGTAACGTTATCAAACAATAGTTCCTGTTATGTAACATAAGTTAAAGTAAGTTATCGTATTGAATGCGAACAAGCACTTGACAAAAAAAAAAACGGACGAAGAGCACGTCTACAGGTATCCTTACATGTCTGGCCCATTTGAAATAAATTACCAGCATGATATCAAATCGCAACAAAACTAAGCTAGGTAATTATACTAGTATGTGTTTTTAGTGTTGTACAGTAACGTTATAGTTATCAGTTCACAATGTGTCTATAACACCTTTCCTATGGATTGCCCATGACAACTCCACACGACAGTCTCATTGACATATTTTAATAATACACGTTAACCGTTAATATTGGGAAGTCCAGAGCTGGTCCGTGCGAGCCGCCAACAATGAAATGAAAATGTGTCTCAACCCGTTACCTCAGGAAGAGATGTCGGGAGAAAGCGTGGTGAGCTCGGCGGTGCCAGCGGCTACAACTCGGACCACCTCCTTCAAGGGTTCTAGCCCCAGCTCCAAGTACGTGAAGCTGAACGTGGGCGGCGCGCTGTACTACACCACCATGCAGACCCTCACCAAACAGGACACCATGCTCAAAGCCATGTTCAGCGGGAGGATGGAGGTGCTGACAGACAGCGAAGGTACAGTCCAGCTCGGGGGCAGGATGGTTGGGGTGAAGTGGGTATCCCACTATCATGCAGGCCAATCTTAATTAGACTGTGTTGAGGGTCTACTTAAGTAGCCATGTAACACCAGGGCAGAAGGCCAAACTTTAAACCTGCGTGTTTTCAGTCAATAATCTCATAAAACATGACTCCGGTCTGGTGGTTGAGCTATGGACCTTCCCTCAGATAGAGAGGGAGAACTATGAGCAGAAGCAGTATGGTGTCCTGATGAATGAGACAATAATAATTAAATTATATTATTTTTTTTTTTATTTTTTTTTTGTGTTTTTTTATTTTTTTTTTTTTTTTTTTTTTTTTAAAATTTTTTTTTTTTTTTTTTTTTTTTTTTTTTTTGTTTTTTGTTTTGTTTGCCGCAATTTTTGGCCGCCCGCCGCTGACTTCAGTCAGGAGTTTGTGCTCCGAGGAGCCGGGGCGCCCGCCCCGTCCTGCCACAGCCGGTGTGGGGTGGCCTGTGCGGAGCGACAATTGGCGGAGTGGCTTGGGGGGGGGGGGGGGGCTCGGAGAGAGACAACGCGCACGATAGTAGGGACCCAGGTGTTGTCGTCAGGAGCTGCCCCCTGTAGAGGACGTAGCATCCCTTCCTAAAGTACCGATAGACGGGGTGTGCAGCGGTGGTTTCTTAGCGGTTGCTACACGGGGGGAATTTAATTAGAATAGGGGTTCAATTGATGAATACTAAAAATGTATTGGGATTTTTTGAATTGTGTTTTCCACACTATACAAATTTTTTATTCTTCATGTTTTTAAAATTATTTTAATCGTTTTTTTGGTCCTTTTTGTTGGCCTAATTAAGTGTTGCAACAATTTCCTTGCCTGTGTTTTTGTCACACATCCCCCACCCCCCGGATTTTACATCATTGCTGTCATATTTTTCATATTTTTCCCTGCATCCCTTTGTGCTGCGTTTGAATAGAGGAGTGTGCTAAACGGCCCAAACGCTTGCTCCTTCTGGTGAACATGTAAGGATTGGATGGGAGCCGCTGTGGCTTGCCAGGAAGGGTCAGTCATGCGTATTCTGTCTGGATCTTGAGGACTATGTGCCAAGTGGCCCATTCAAAAGGAAACCTAGCAACAGAGAACAGCTGTCCAAGAGAGAGACACAGAGAGCAGGGAATGAGGTCAGCCAATGGGCATTGCGTATATCAAAAAAGAGACGAGGCATAAACAAACAGCACTGCCCGTGCAGCGCATGAATACCGATTCAGTGCGAGTCTCCATAGGGTCACTGGTGAGGTTCCACAGCTGTGGCCTGTCTATGGTCACACTAAGGCACTGCGGTTTGGACCAGAATGCTATTGGCCCAAAGGTTGGGCACAGCACTGCATTTTGCATTGTAAGCATTTAGCAGAAGCTCTTATCTGCAGTGATTTTCACGGCTTACATTATTTTATTTTTTTTAACTTAAAATCCATTTATACTGCTGGATGCTTACTGAGGTAATTCAGGTTTAAGCACCTTGCTCAAGAGTAGAATGGCAGCATTCAACCTGGAAATTAAACCTACAGCCTTGAAGTTTCAATCCCGGTTACCTAAATATTAAAGGTGCAGTAGGCAAGATTTAATTTTGGCGAAATGATAAAATTTACTCATTATATAAATCAAGTGTTCTGGGGAAAAAGATTTCTGTGAGTGTCCTGGGCATAGGCATAGATTTGGGTTGGGATGGTCGGGACAGGTAATAATATTCAGTATATTTTAGAATGAATTAAATTGCTTCACCATGACATCACATGGCTTATTTTTTGTCTCAAATCTTTTTGGAAAAGCTGCTCGATTTCACACAATTTTCTCCCGGGGACCCCCCTACATATCTGGTGTCCCTACCAACTTCCTAACCAAACTTACGCCCTTGGTTGTCTCCGTGCGTGCACTGGAGCATCATCTGGTGGGAGGGGCTTAGGAGAGAGATAGGAGGGAGGAGAGCAAAAGGGGGATGTATTTTTGCCTTGTATATTTTCAAACTTACCTACTGCAGCTTTAAGCAAGTTTACTGCTAAAGACTTTAAACAGAACTGCTTCATAAGAAAAGGATCAGGTGTAAAATAAGAATGTAATTTTGACATCTGCTAAGAGAATGATGTAATATGACTCTCTCTCCAGGTCTCTTCTGACGCACTGTTGGTGTTCTGTTTTGTCTCACCCCAAATCTGTGTCTCCTCCTTCAGGGTGGATCCTGATCGACCGGTGCGGGAAACATTTCGGGACCATCCTCAACTACCTGCGGGACGGGGCAGTCCCGCTTCCGGAGAGCCGGAGGGAGATCGAGGAGCTGCTGGCAGAGGCAAAGTATTACCTGGTCCAGGGGCTGGCGGACGAATGCCAGGCAGCACTGCAGGTACTGCCTCCTACAGGCCACGCCATGCAAACGTATCCACAGATTGACATGTATCCTACTCTATAGACCAGAGGTTTTTAACTTAATTAAAAATATATTTTAATTTTAATTTTTTGTTGCTCCTGTATTGCTCAAACTTAAGTTTGTTGTACAGTTGTAGCACATTGGAGCTAGTTTAACAAGCCTCCTCACATTTTAAATATTATATTTTAACTTACCAACTGTGGTGTCTATATTGTAAAACTGACTGGTTAAAAAGTAATTCAGTGTGTTCCCCAAGGTCTATGTTTCTCTCAGCCTATGTCTGGAGCAGACACTTAACAACCAGTGGTGGAAATGAGTCTGTGAAAATGAAATAAGTGCACGTTGTTATGGATCCTGGTGCGCCATCGCCTCTCATTGTCTGCGCAGCTGTTTCGCCCATGTGTGGGTTCCCATACATTCCTTATGTCTGGCGTGTAATTAGTGAGGCGGTTAATTACAGTTCCTGTGTTGAAAGGAGTGAGGCTGCTCTTGGGTGCAATGTGCACCTGTGTAGTAATGTTCTGTGTAGAGTGTACACTGTGAACGCATAATTTAAATCTCTGTAGATCTGTTCCTGTTTTCCGTTTATTTTTATGTGCCTTGCATTGTTCTCACAGAACAAAGAAACATATGAGCCTTTCTGTAAAGTGCCCCTGATGACATCATCCAAAGAAGAACAGAGACTCATCGCCACATCCAACAAGGTACAGAGCATCGCAGAGACTCAGCATCGTACCACAGACTGATATACCGGTTAAACTGAAACTTGTTTTTTTTTCTCCCCAGCCTACTGTCAAACTCCTGTACAACAGAAGCAACAACAAGTATTCCTACACCAGGTGAGAAAGAAGTTCTGGCTAAGGAGGAAGCGATGGCTTTGATACAGGTGTCAGACACACCCTGCACACTGCGACCCAGGGCAGGGATTTGATAGTGATTGAAGATTAACCATTAAAACCATGTAGTAACTGTGGTGGGACAGTAGGGGGCAGTCTTCTCATTGGATCAAGTAGAACACCAGTACAGTACATGTGAAACTGAGAAGGATGAACTGAGCTCTCCTGAATCTTCTGGTCCAAGTTTCCAATCTGGCCTCATAATACTCCACTTATTTAATTGAGAGATATTTGCCATATCACTTTTAATAATTTTACACGGTAAACCAGTCTAGTTTGACTGTAACGGTTACAGATTATTTGCTGGTCAGTTGAGCCCCCGCTTCTCAAATGTTAAGGCACATTGAGATTGTAAGAGGTGCAATGCATTATATACATTGGATGTATTGCTGCTGATGGGCGCTGTGAAAGATGGCCCAGTGGCTATTTTCCGGGCGGGGCCATGTCCAGAGGTGTAACATCCAGGAAAGGAAAAGTCCTGCCATGTGTCTTCCACCCATAAACTCAGCCAGCTGATTTCAATAATTAGTTCTACCTTCTGGCTGAAGATTTTTGCTAATTGCGTGGCAAATCCAGGCGATTGGAACCAAACATAAGGGAGGACTGTTACTTTCTGAACCCGGATTCTACACCTCTGGTCATGTCCAACCATGGTCACCTTGTGCAAACTGTCCCCTCCGTGCAGCAACTCGGACGACAACATGCTGAAGAACATCGAGCTCTTCGACAAGCTGTCGCTCAGGTTCAACGGGCGCGTGCTTTTCATCAAGGACGTGATCGGAGACGAGATCTGCTGCTGGTCCTTCTACGGGCAGGGCCGCAAGATCGCCGAAGTGTGCTGCACCTCCATCGTCTACGCCACAGAGAAGAAGCAGACCAAGGTACCCTGTTTCCCGCTGGAGCCGTGGGACAGGGTAGCACAGAGCCGGGGGGTATTTCACAAAGCGGGATTAAGGAGTTAGCCGGCTGATTTGTGTCAATATTTTGAAGTAAACCAGGCTCTGATCCAATCGGATGTCAAAATATTCACAAAAGTTAGTCGGCCAACTCCTTAACCCCGCTTTGTGAAATTCCCCCCAGAACTTCCACAAAACATCTCTGTAGGACACAGACGGTCCACAGAGCAGTCTGGAAAAGTCCTAGTTTCTGTATAATGCAGTATTAACTGTAAAGGCCTTTTTACACGAGGGACGAAAATCGCTTGTGGTGTCGCCTCCCCACTGTATGCCGTTCACCGTGTGAAGGACTTTGATGGATATCGCCACTCTGTGAGTGTTACCATGGAAACGGCCTGAACCTACAGTCCTGAATCTGAATTTAAGAAAAACGGTACAATATTGTAATTTAGCCTGTTAGATAAGTGATTAGTGACTAGGCACGTAACGTTACCTTACCTGTCGCAAAACGTAGGCTACTAACGTTAAGTGCCCATTCCCTATCAGATGGCAGTGGTGTTACAAAATATATTGATGTCGCACAGCGCTGTTGCGTGATAGCCTTAGCCTACTTAACGTTACTTTTTAGTTGTATAGGCTATCCGTTACCAGCCAAAAATGTAGGCTATTTATTATGCAATACCTGAAACTTTATGCTTATGTACTGGCGAACGGCTAGCTAACGTTCGCTATGATGTGAATTCAACACACTGTTTAATTTCAACTTTCCACCCCCGCATTTACCTCAGTAGCCAATCACAACACAGTGCTGCCAGCTTGGGCAAGTAACCTATAGCAGCAGCAGGCCAGTGGGGGAGAGAAAGGATATTACCCAAGTGAATTTACGGAGAAAGTGTAGGCTAACATAATTCCGCGTCGCGTTGTCAAAATATTAAATCCAATCCTACCTGGCCTCATCGGGCAGGCGGGCGGGCGTGTGCACGATACGGGTACGGATGCGATATTTTTCGAGAACGAGCCCACGTTGCTTTCCGCCTGCCAGTTCGGCCACTCCTCCCCGCTTACCCGAAGCGATTGTCGCCGTGTAAAAAGGTCTTTAAGCTGGTGTTTGTTATAACACCTAAAATGGCATTCCACAAAATGTACATAAACGGCATATTGTGCAATTTCATCAACAACGTGCCGTTTATGTACAAGTGAACAAATGTACATGTGAGTGAACACGACAAAGCCGTCACAGAGGGTGTTTTACTTGAAGAACATCCATCCCCACTCCTTCCGTAATTCTGTAAGTCCAAATGGAAAGCTAGGGGCATCTCTTCTGTCTACAAAAGGGTTCTTTTGGTCATCTTCTCAGTGAGGGTAATTTATATCTCACAAACGCACAAACGTGCGCACACACACACACACACACAATCACTTACTGCTGGGTGACTTGGACGTTGTTGTATTACAGTTGGTGCAACCGTGTGTCAGTTAGGACAAGTCCAGGGGCCACATGTATAAACAGTGCTGAGCAGAAAAATGCCCTCAGAAAGCTGCGTAAGCGAGTTTCCACCCAGAAATTCAGATGTATAATATAACACGTGCTGTGAGAATCTGCATACCTCTGCACACGATGGACACCATATATACGCAATGATATGTGTGATATGGCGACAACATGACAGAAAGGCAGAGGTAGAAAATGCAAAACTTTTTAAAATCAGATTTTCGACTCGCTGAGCGTTCTTTTATGCATTTTTTTACTCAGTTTTATACATGTGGCCCCAGGAGTGGAAGGCAGGCTTCCTTTCTAAGTGGTGTAAAATTAGAACAGATTGGTTTAGGTCAGGTGGGTATTTCACAAAGCAGGATTACTGAGTTAGCTGGATAACTGCACTGAGTAAAACCCGCAACAGCTCTTTTTACTTCAGTCCATGTTCCAGATTTGAAAGGGTTCTGGGTTTTACTCAGTGCAGTTATCCAGCTAACTCAGCAATCCTGTTTTATGGAATACCGCCCTAGTCTCTTTGAATTTGAGGCTGACTCTCCCCTCCTCTCCCCCAAAGGTGGAGTTCCCAGAGGCTAGGATCTATGAGGAGACCCTGAACATCCTCCTGTATGAGTCCCAGGACGGGCGGGGCCCCGATAACGCCCTGCTGGAGGCCACTGGGGGCGCGGCCGGGCGCTCCCACCACCTGGACGAAGACGAGGAACGAGAGCGCATTGAGCGCGTGCGCCGAATCCACGTCAAGCGGCCGGACGACCGCACCCACCACCACCAGTGACCCAGCCCCCTCACACCTCTCGTCCCTGGCCCCATGCCCCGTGCCTTACAATGACCAGCGCTTCGCCTCTCGCCTTCCACACACACACACACACGCACGCACGCACGCACAACCACATACATGCACACACACACACGCACAACCACATACATACACATACATACACACACACATACACACAGAAATCACACACACACACACACACGGGAAGAGAGGCACAGAACTTCGTCTCTAGCAAACTCACTGTTCCAGCGCCCGCCACAGAAGCAGCTGTTTGCTCTTAATATAAATGTTTAAAAAAAACTAAAACTAAGGAATACACACCTTTTCTCACTCACTGTTTTGCAAATTGCTGTTACTGTGGGCGATGGAGTGGTTTGTCTCGGTGAGGTGGTGGTAAGAAAAGTCAAACCCTTTTTGTTTTTTAAAAGAAAGTGTTCAGAGCGGCAGAGGCTCTAAAGATCAGGTGTTTGGGGAGGCAGAAGGTTGAGTTCTGAATGGCTCTCCTCACAGTGAGTGCCATTTCTACCCCCCCAAGCAGCAGTTAAAATCCAAGTGATTGCAAAACGTTTGGAAAGAAAGGGGGCGAATCCTTGTGAGGCTGCGGCAGGCCCCCTAAGTGGTCCCAAAATGAACGGAAGGCATTCCTGAGCACTCTGTCCTGTGTGCTTTTCTGATGATTGAATTCATTTGTATTTCGGTTTATTTATTCTGTGGATGATGAGCTGTTCTGCCAGGTGAGACTAATTTCAGCCCATTCAGGGGAATGGCGTCCCCATGACAATTGGAGCCTACGTGCAGTTAAGCAAGGAAACAGAAATGGGTTCTGAAATTGGGTAGGGGAGACATTTTTAAGGGCATTGTCTTGAGATGAACATTCTCTCATTGAAGAGCTTAATTTGTTATTGCCCACCAAGTCAAAGGTCTGCATCTTGTGTGGTATGTTTGAAATACCATTACTATTATTGTGTTGTCATTATTATAGTGAGTTAATGTCACCCACGGTAATCTGCACTCCATAGTCTGTGAATATAGCTGTGTGTAGTTGACGTGTTTGTGCTGAGTGAGAGTCCGTGTGGATTGTGCGCGGAGCTGCCTTTTTTGTGCGTACCTCTGAACGTTTGAAAAGTCTCCCCCCCCCCCCCCCCCGTCTGTTGCGGAGGTGTCGTTTGAAACGGTTGGTGTTAACGACCGCTGTCGGACACGAGTGCAACTGGGCACTCTTGGCCACAGGCGTCCAGAGGTGAAGCAATTTTAAACCGTTTTTGGCTTTTTTTTGTGCCGTGTTCACTGTTTAACATAACGTATCATGAACGGAATGTCTGCGCTGGAAATGTGAGAAAGACTGCCATTGTGTTTTTGTCGTAGGGTCTTATATCGCACGTGCTAGAAGGGTGCGGTTTAACGCAGTCTGCTGAGAAAGCAGACGCGTAAGAGGAGAACGGAGAGTTTCAGTGTCTCGGTGATGTTTTATGTGGTTTTGAAGCGACGTACTCCAGGAAAGGCCGTCTGCGAAGGTTGCTAAGCGACGGCCGTGACGAGACTTGTACTTGGGAGAAATTACTGTTGTTCGCCACCAGGGGGCAGCGTGTGAAAGGATAAATGAAAGGTTTCCTTTTACTGTTTTGTGGACAGGGCAAGCTTTCTCCACAGTCACTGTAGAAGTAGGCTAATTGTGGTATTTTTTTGGCTCCATTCAAAGGCAGTAGCCGGCTTCTCGGTTACACTAAGCTGGGGGGCGGCAGTCGACGGGCCCGCATTTCTTTGTTTGATCGCCCGAATTCTTGCCGTGCTCAGCATGTGGACATTTAAAAGGGGGAGAATTTGAGCCTTGGAGTGAGGTGTTAAAGAATACCCGGGTGATTAAATAATTCCTCCTGTTTAGAAATGGAAGACCGAAAACGGAAACCGGATGCCCCGCTCCAGGGGCCAAGAGGGTCTGCTTTAGTGGGAGCCATTACAGTGGCTGCAGTTCGAGCACCAGCAGTGGCCCCCAGCCCTGTTCCTGGAGATCTACCCTCCTGTAGGTTTCCACTCCAACCCTAACAAAGCACTCCTCATTCAACAGCTAGAGATCTCATTAAGCTGCTAATTAGTAGAATCAAGTAAGCCAAATTAGGGTTGAAATGAGAACCTACAGGATGGTAGATCTCCAGGAACAGGGTTGGGGGCCACTGCGTTACAGTGACTGCTGTGAGTCATTACAGTGTTCACAAAGAAACGTACGTACATTTTGTTAGATGACGAAGACATATTTTTTACAATCATCACACGTAGAGAAAGAAAGAAGTCTTTGTACAGATATGCACAGAGAAATGTTTTACCTATATTTATACCTACATTATCACAATAAAGATTTATACATACCAGAGCATTTTGGGACTGTCTTTTATTTTAAACACATATTCTGCTGAGCATTACGTATAAAATTATGATACATATGGCTTTGGTATCACAAAACAATGAAGGACGCTTCTGTTGTTAAAGCCTCCAGGTGTTACATTTCTGAAACCTATGATGACTGTCCTAAGGGATAAGGTGCAGTATTTTACCCTGTTAACGAATGAATGAAATGCATCAATATTCCTTGTATTGACACAGTATACCCACATGATTCCTTTGGAAATGTTACATATTTAGCCCATGATATTATAATATACCCTATGCCTATGACATGACATGACTGGAGTAGGAACATTCGTTTTTTGCGCTGAACCGGTTTTAAGTGGGGAGACTGAAGACCTGGGATGTGCCATTTTTGTAGGTGCAGGGGTCACCGTTTCCAGGGGCAACCCTCCCTCTGTCCTTCCAACTTGTTAGGGATGAGCAGTGCCCCCTCTCCCCCCTGCAGGTAACAGCTTGGACCCCGCCCACAGAGGGTGATGTCACCGCTTTTCGGCGGATGTATCTGTCCTCTCTGATGAATTATTCAGGGTTCAGGTGGGATGCGGCCGATCGTGTATCAGGTGGACCCCTCCGGTCACCGAGTTCTGGTTCGCAGAGAGACCTGGAGCAAAGGCAGGCGGTGAGGAGGAGGGCTTTAGTGAGCCATGGCCAAATAGGACCAAACGACTTAATGGCACAGATATGTTCTGACCACATAACTATACAAAGTGCTTTTCTTACAAAGTGTTCAAAAATACAAAATAAAGAAATTGACGTTAAAATAAACATGAAAATTGAAAACACGCTCTGCATGCAATTGCACTCTATCCTCAATTAGACAGCAAAATGTCTCTACTTTTCCTCTATAAACATAATGCTCAGAATTGTACATTGGACCACAGCTTTCACATTGGAGAAGGAGGCCATATAACCCATTACTCACCACCATCAAGTGGCCATTCTTGGCTTTGTACGCCATCGGCTCCTGCCCACTGGAGAAGTCCACAAATCCCTCTTTGCCCGGCTGGATATCAAATTTAGTGCTGAAAAACATAAGCAGGTTATGCTATAGCAGCCTGCACTTTGAGTCTCCCTGGGTTCTCTCCTGCAGAGTGTATACGGCTCACCTTCCCTGGACCACTTTGATGGCGTCCTGCTTGTTAGCCAGCACGCTCAGCTTGGTCAGCGCCTCGTACAGGTGCTCACACTCCAACACCAGGTCCCCCTGAGCACAGGACAGGGCAAGCAGAGGGGTCACGCAGTGGACCTACAGCATGGATACTCAAATCTGGCCCTCGAATCAAATTCCGGCCCTGGTTTTTTACATTTTTTTAAATTAACTGAACAATTAGTGCTACTGATTGGCCAGACTGTCTTCACACCTGACTCCCAGGTAAAGGGAGGGTGGAAAGCCAGCAGTTCTCGGCCCTCGGTTTGAGTAAAGGGCCTATACAGCATCCCAAGGACTGACTGGCTTAGCTGCCCATTAGCCAAATTTCCGTAGCTGTGCTACACATGGTAGGTGATCTAGGGCGCACCTACAGGTCAGACCTGGCACACCTGGCTGTAGAACAAGCTACCTGACTGCCGACTAGCAGCCCGCCAAGGACACACACCTGGACACAGATTCGAGATGGGCATAGACTCCTACCTTCTGTTTGGCGTCATCACATTTGACATGTAGGATCATAATGCCGTCGGTCAGGTTGCTGACGGACACACCTGCGATTACAGTGAGATCTCGTTCACTAGGCCTGGCCACTGTACTTGGTCACGCAACAAAATTTTGCTCCAAACACATAAATGTAAGTGAATGATTTGCTAAGTCACAAGGACAAATGTAAAAAAAAATATTGGTCAGGATTAATGTGATGCACGTGTAGAGCCCCATAGCCCATAGCCATAGCGGTTACCTGTGAGTGCGCTATACGGCACCCTCTGCTTGATCTTGGCCTCCTCTGCCACGTAGGCTGCAGCCTGGGTGAGGATAAGCTGCCGCTGGCGAGACTTGAACCCGTTCCTGTCGTACTTCACCACCGGAGCGCTATACTGCAGGGAGGAAGGGAGGAAGAAGAGGGAGAGAGAGGGGAAAGAAGAGGGAGAGAGAGGGGGAAGAAGAGGGAGAGAGAGGGGGAAGAAGAGGGAGAGAGTGGGGGCAGAAGAGGGAGAGAGGGGGAAGAAGAGGGAGAGAGAGGGGGAAGAAGAGGGAGAGAGGGAGGGAAGAAGAGGGAGAGAGAGGGGGAAGAAGAGGGAGAGAGGGAGGGAAGAAGAGGGAGAGAGGGGGAAGAAGAGGGAGAGAGAGGGGGAAGAAGAGGGAGAGAGAGGGGGAAGAAGAGGGAGAGAGAGGGGGAAGAAGAGGGAGAGAAAGGGAAGAAGAGGGAGAGAGAGGGGGAAGAAGAGGGAGAGAGGGGGAAGAAGAGGGAGAGAGAGGGGGAAGAAGAGGGAGATAGAGGGGGAAGAAGAGGGAGAGAGAGGGGGAGGGAGAGAGGGGGAAGAAGAGGGAGAGAGAGGGGGAAGAGGGAGAGAGGGGGGGAAGAAGAGGGAGAGAGGGAGGGAAGAAGAGGGAGAGAGAGGGGAAAGAAGAGGGAGAGAGAGGGGGAAGAAGAGGGAGAGAGGGGGAAGAAGAGGGAGAGAGAGGGGGAAGAAGAGGGAGAGAAAGGGGGAAGAAGAGGGAGAGAGAGGGGGAAGAAAGCAGAGGGAGGGAGTGATGGGAGTTTCCTCGTTTTCCTGGTGAGTCACGTATAAAGTATCTCACAGATCTCTGTGTGACTCAGATATGTAGATGGCGATCTAGAAAAGGAGGTTCCTGTGGCCGACAACATTACTCGACTACATCACAGTCACCGCCCAAATGACTTCCTGTTTGGGTTCTAAAAAAAGTTGTAAAAAGTATAGCCCTCACCAGATTCCATTTCTTTTCCCAGTTTCTTCAAAATAGCTGAGTAATTTCAAGCAGTCTTTTTTTTTTTTTTACCTTGATTCGTTCGTGGCGAATCGTCTGCACTACCCTCACGTTGATGTCCTCTTCACCTAGACGTAGTGCACCGGGGGATATTAGCGTCAGAGAATTAAATCACGTTAGAAAGCAACCACTGCCATTCCATTTAACCCACAGCAGTACAGTGATGAATGATACTGGCTCTCAGAGGTAATACTATACTGACTGATCCTGGTGTCTACAAAGGGTTTGGAGACGCTCTGCGCGTAGCTGTCCTTCTTCCCCTTAAAAATGGCGCTGGTTATCCCTTTAAGTTGCAGCTGAGGAGACAAAATGGCTGATTGAAAATATGAACAAAGAAATGATTTACACAGATAACACTAATGATAAGACTAACGGGATAAACAAGGCCTGTGAGGATAAAGGCACTGAAAGGAGAGAGAGAGAGAGAGAGAGGGAGAGAGAGAGGAACACCTGGATGTACCTGGGCCTTCCGCTGGGTGGTGATCCCTCGTACGTACTTCCGCACCAACATTCGCGTGTGGAGAGCGCGCAGGAGTTCTGAGGTCTGTGGAACATGGGAGGACCACGACCTCAAGTGCCAATCCAACAATTCACAAGCACAGAGTGCGTGTTCTAATACTTCATAATTTCATATGGTGAACCGGGGAATCCTTGCACTGCCCGCCTACAACTATTGTTCATGAAGCAGCTTGCTGACGTCTAATTGTATTCTCCACTGTACTGGCTGGAAAAATACTCATCCAGAGTATGGGATCAAAATGAGCAACACCCAGGGAATGATGCTTTTTATTTTTTTAAACAAATTAGGAAATATCTTTAACATGCAAGTAATATAAAGATAAAAGTAACTTCAAACACTATTCAGCCTTGGTGTTCAACACCTGTTGAAATGTGGCACCCACCCCCTTGAGCTCCTCCTACCCCCTAAAGCTCCTCCCACTCCCTCAAGCTCCTCCTACCTCCTTCACGACGGGCGGAGGAGTTAGCCAGGTGGTTTTGTCCAGAACGGTTTTGGGCAGGTTGACCTTCAGCTTGTTGAGATAGTTGTTTCGGACAAAGGCCAGGTATTCTGAATTGTCTGCCGACGACGCTTTGTGTCTCTCCATGTATCCCTTGATAAACCTGCCAAAAGTGAAGAGAAATTGAGGCTATTCCTTGCTTATGTCTGTGTTGCCAGCTGATGATTACTCAGATATTCCCTAAACAGACCAGTGCTAGAAAGGGGTCGAAAGAAACCTTAGTAGCAATTATAGGTCATTTTATTTGAGCCATATCATAAAAATTCAAACTCAGATTCAATTTGTGTATATACTGTATATTCTATACAAATGCAAGCTATATCCTTGCAATGTTTGAAAAAAATGTAATAGTTCCCTTGTTTTATAAGGACCAGTAACCTCCGCTTACTTCTTTATAACTTTGACGGCCCACGCTCTCTTCTCTCTCTCTTTCCTGGCCTGTACTCCTCTCCAGCAGGTCTCAATCTTGGTGGCTGAAGGCACAGCATTGAGTCACAGCATTGAGTCACAGCATTGAGTCACAGCCATTCAGAGCCTGGCCACAGGCAGGTGTCCTCAGAAATGACAGGTCGAGGCGCTGAAGTCTTTTAGCAGTATGCAGACTTAGCCTCCCTTATGGAAATGTTATGTACTGCAGTGTATTTTAAATATATTGTGAAGATAATTTTGATATATTTACAATATACTGCAGTATATTTTCTTTTCCATAAGGGCTAGCACACATGAGTACCAAACTACAAACATTTACAACAATCACTACCTCTCCCAGTGGACTGCCTCCAATTTATTTGGTGAGAACTAAGAAGAATAAAGTCAACTCACAAGGTCCAATATAAACTTTTTCACATTTTCTTAAAACATTTTTTTTTTTTTTACATGCGAATGCAGGTTAATATGAGCCCATTACAGCTTGTCTAGAATCACTATTATTATCATGTAAATTGAACGCTGGTATCTGTCACTTTCCTTCCGAAACGCAGTGGCCATTGTGTTCACCGTGGAGTTTGAGTCACTGCGACATGTTTTATGCATGTGATCAGTGCTCTTCCTGCCCTCCGCTTACCAGCCTCTTTCTGTCTCTTGAACTCCCCTTTCGCCCGGTAGCCTTTGTATTTGGCCTGAATCCTGGACGCTGCAAAATGAAGAAGAGCAGGGATGACTCGGCTGTCCAAAAACGGTCAGCCTTAGCTATACGTCCTCCATTTTTTTCATGTGACCAAATAAACACCTACCCAGCTCGTGCTTACAGAGCTCAAAGGCATCTTCTGTGGCAAAAAGGGTCCTGGCGTGACGAATGAATATCTTTGTTCTGCACAGAGATGGAAAAGGGCTGACGTGAGATTTACGGGAGCGGGCGGGGCCACGCAGTGTAACGGTCAGAGAGCTGCTCTTGTAACCAAGAGGCCGCAGGTTCAATTACCGGATGGGGCACTGCTGTCGTACCCTGGAGCGAGAAACTTTAGCTGAATTAGCTCAGCTGATATTCAGCTATGCAATATTCAAGATATTCAACTATACAAATAAGTGTGTAAAAACAAATATGGAAGCTGGATAAGTCGGTCTGGATAAGACCTTCTACTGATTGCCTAAATGTAGTGTGTGTTTCCTGGTGAGTGAGGAGTGTCAGGTGGTCGATCCCGCCTGCAGGTTCTGGGTCCAGCGGAGGTGCACCTCTTACCTGCCCATTTTGTACTCATCTGGCTTGTAGCCCAGGTGTTGGACCAGTTTTTCGACGCCATCGGCAGGTACCCCTATCCAGTGTGGCCAGGTGTCCGGACACAGGGGCTTATACCTGTGAAGCACATGGGGTACCTGAGCGTCTCAGCCAATCACAGTCTGCACAGAGAAGTGCTCTGGGTTAAATGTGCAATGCTGTAATCCAGCGATCGATCTCCAGACTTAAGCCTTGGATGCCTGCCGCGTCTGCAGGGTTAGGCCCATTTAGGCCATGAAAATCAGGTGTGTGAAAAATTAGGGCTGAAATACACTGTCAACCAGCAAGCAGAAAGTTTGGCCCCCAAGATTGGATTTTGAGACCCCTGCTTTGGGCAGCAGTCAAATTCTTGGACATTACTCATTTAAAAAGATCAATTTTGTCCAATATTCCAGTCTTTCATATGACTGTATATTTTAATGAGTAACTCTTAAAATATTTTTTCAGAAGGTTTTTACAATTTTACCAGCATATACAGAGTTGAACGTGTTTCAAATATAATATGATTGGTTCAAATCAGAGAGTAACTGACAGTATGTAATAGCTGCACCCATTTTTGGTTAATGAACCCATATTCTTCCATCCCTAAAGCGGGGGCTCTTCCAAAAAGGGGTTCCCTCTGTGTACCTCTGCAGGAAGTTCTCGTATCGCCGTCGGTAAGCAAAGCCGGCCCGCCTGACCCTCAGGTGCTCCATCAGCCCCAGGTACTTCACCTGGTGTCTCACCAGCGCCTCGTCAAACCGCCCTGCGGAAAGGCGGAGCCACACGAGAGAGTCACACCCCCATATGATGTCCCGCCAATGGCAAGGAGGCCACCGTAGGGTCATCGCAGTGTATTTCCTGCTCTATGGGGAGGTTTTGGGGGGACTCACCGGACTCTTTGCCCTCGTTGGACTTCAGGCATCGCACGTACCAGGCCTCTTTGGACATGAGGATTTCGGTCAGCTTCGTCAGGCTGCTCTTAAACTGGGTGGCCACCTGTGGGACACACAGGCCTTTGTGGTTAAGCCAAACCTGCTGTTCTGTGGCCACGCCCCTCACCTTTCAGCAGCAGCTGTCTACAGTTGGTCTTGCGTATGACAACACAGGAGAAAGGGGGTGCAGGGGAGTGGTACCGGGGCAACAAACAGCCTAAACGAGGTCAGCTGACCAAAACACCACTGTCATTTTTTCAATAAATAAAATACTTATTTTAAAAAGTAGTGTTGGACTGTTTTTCACTGTTTTACGGGCAGAACAGGGCTAGGGACTAAACCCAGCATAGCCTTCCACTGGTTAGTCCCGTTCATCGGCATGGAAACTAGGAGTCTTATTTCAAACTGTGGTAGGATTTCGGACTTCCCCGTTTGTTCACGTGTCTTCTGGCCTGACAGGAGAATCGAATCTATGCAAGAAAATCCTCCCAGATCAGGATATCCCCTTTCAACTGAAATGAGCAAAATACTAATATGTGTCTTTACCGTCTCTGGCCTCTTCCTGCTGTCTGGCTCTATGGACGCAAAGCACTCCCTGATAATGGCGTTTTTGGACTGGCGCATCACCTGTTGGGGGGGGGGGTAGAGTATTCAGGCATGCGCGTATAACAGAGATACTCAAGACCAGCCAGCCTACTTCACTGCAATCAGCTCCTCCATTATTTAGGCCAAGTCTACTGGACTATGAATAATTAAGGAACCAGGCTGAGAAGGGCTTCTTTGCCCCCCCTCTCCCCCGCCCCCCCCCCCTCTTCCCAGAGTCCCTGGCACTTACGTCCTTGATGTTTCTGTACAAAAGATCATTGTTTTTGTCAATGAATCCTGGAATGAGAAAACAGGGAGGTGGAGATGAGAAGGACTTCCGGGGCCACAGTCTCGTCAGCAAGGCTGCACCCTGCTCGCTTGTTGTGTGTGAATATGCAATATTAATAAACAAAAGTGTTCAGTTCAAGTTTTACTAAACATTAACATTAATAGTAATATTTTGGATATGTGATTAACGAAACTGAAGCAACATTAGAGAATGCGTGCATTGTGCACCAGCTAAGGCCGTGGAGTAGGTATCAGGCTCTTTGGATGACTGTTTGTCTGGGACCTGAGGGACACTGATTTGGGGTTCCTCTCACCTATGACGCAGTAGGTGACCTCGCCAGCATAGTGCAGGAGACGGAAATCTCCTCTCTCCATCGTCTTGCGCATCCTCTTGTCAGCCAGCTTGTGTCTGTAGACCACGCCAGACACCCAGGGTTAAGTAGAGGGGGAGGGGTGTTTAGTAATTGTGTTTGTGTGTGTGTTTGTGTGTGTGTGTATAAGGGTTCAGACTGGGTTCAACTGCTTTTAATTTCAGTCAATTCAGGAGTTTAAATTAATTTCATGAACTGAACAAATGGCTTTATGGTTCCATGAGGATTTAACAATTAGTGAAATTAATTTCAATTTGTTTGTGACTTGAATTAATTTAAACGGAATTGCCCCCAACCCTGGTGCACATATGTGAGAGTGAGAGCGTTTGTGTGTGTGTGTGTGTGTGTGAGTCTTAGATGGTACTAACGTAACAAAATGCGGGTGGTTGCCCATCTTCTCCTCCAGCTTCCCTAAGAAGGTGAGGTCCGTGGCTTCCCCTGGTCTCAGACATTCCTCATCCTGAAGGGGAGACAACCAGAGCTGAACCACCACTGCTATAGGGGGTCAAGGCATTCAACACCCCCCCCCCCCCAAACATGTGAGCCTGTCAATCCTCTCTCTGAGAAGGTAGTGGAGCTCTCTCACCAGCACTGAGATGATCCCCCTGTGCTTCTCCTCAATAAGGTCACAGATGATCTTGTTGTTGAAGAACTGCACTGGCTCCCACTGAGAAAGAACCGGAGAGCAGAAACGCACTCAAATCCTCCACTGTACAAACTGGGCAACACAACAACAAACAATGTAATATGTGGGATTGGTTCAGACTGATCACAGGCGCTCACATGCACTGGACTGTGTCAACTCTACCACCTGAACCCCTAACAGGCACTTTAACTGTACATTATGAATTCTCCCCAGAACTTTGAGAACTTTGAAGATGGGAGGGGTTGGGAGAAGTTTCCTACAGTTCAGAAAGAGGTACTATGTAAAGTGACAAAAGAAATGGACAATTCAGTAACTGCGCTTGGTCTACAGTATCAATAGCTCTACCCATTGGTTCTGGTGGATGCTCGCATTGTTGTCATTGTACTTATCGTTCTTGGTGTGGACGGGCCTTAAACCCACAACCCTCACTGGGCAGACTGGGCGTCAGTGCGTGTGCGAGGGGTCAGTGCGCGTGCGAGGGGTCAGTGCGCGTGCGAGGGAAAGTCGCGGAGAGGAGACTTTACCTCGATGCCCTCAGTTTCATACTCCTCCTGTTCAGCTTTCAGAGTGAGCTGGATGAACAGCTGCTGTAGCTTCTCATTGCAGTAGTTGATGCAGAACTGTTCAAAACTGAGAGACGCAACAAAAAAGAAAAACAATAATTCATAAACAAATCATTGCGAGTTAGATTTAAGAAAGGGATTCGCATTTTATAAAGCATGCTGCTATGGCAGGTGAGAGACAACAGGTTGAGTGTCTATAGCTTCACTCTAATGGTTTGTGTGGAAAGTCCTGAACCTGGCCCAGCAAGCAACCAATCATATGCCAGCCTTTCACATCACATGATATGTGACGTATCGATCGTGCACACTGCATGTGCAACGCCAACTCTACTGATTTACTCTACCAAAAAAACTGCTCAGTACAGAAACATGATACAGGTGAATTACGGCATGGAATAGCTTGTGCTTTTATAGAGGACCAGTTGGGGGAACTAAGAAGGGAAGGAGAACATATTTGGACATGGTACATTAAGGGCCTGATTTACTAAAACCTTTAGCAAGTGCAAAACATTTTAGCACACACAAAATTAGTAACGCAACCAATGATTGGTTCAAAGCAAATGCCATGACCAATCATTGATCATTGTTATTGGTTTATCCTGTGCTAAAATGTTTTGCACTTGCTAAAGGTAAATCAGTAAGTAAATCAGGCCCTTACTGCCTAGTTTAATACAGCGCACGATAATTAACTGTAGGAGCAAAATGAAACTACTGGAATTTCAATTTTATTTCTGATTAGTTGTTACTTCACAACTTGATATTTTATATTTTGGGGTGAAATGACATTTAGAAATTTCATCACAGAAGGTCAAATATTTACATACTGAAACTAGATAAAAAATGTCCATGGCCTGGATTAATTGAGAGTACTTACTTTATGTACTTGGAGAATATCCATTCAAACACAAGAAACATTAACACGTAATACTAAGAAATAATATCTGATTCAACTGATATTACATCCATAGTATCACCATTTTTGAAATCACAGCAATTTATTTCTCCTACCTGTTCACATAGAATACTTCAAAGCCATATATGTCCAATAACCCAATGACTGTCTTCCTAGTTAAATCCTATGAAGCAAAAATAAAAATAAAATAAGTAAAGAGTCAGCCGTGGAGGATTCAATCTTTTAAAAAAGTACTGCGGGCCTTTAATGAACATTTGAGCTTTCACAAGTAAAAGGCAAAGTTCTTACTCCCAACACGGTTCACTTGGATGCAAATTCCTTATTCAAACCCCTCACCAATAGCTGGCAGCTAAACATCCAACTCGCCTGATTCGCTAAAGACTCATTGATCTTGTTAACAAGCCAATTGAAGGTGCGACCGTAAATCGCTTTGGCCAATGCGTCTCTGGCATAGATGGCGTGGTCCATGGTGAAGGGGCTGAAGACCTGGAGACCACAAAAAAAGAGGGAAAAAAAAAGTCTATAGAATAACATTACATTCATTTGGCAGACACTTTTATCCAAAGCAACGTACAATAAGTACATACCGAAGGTCGCTGAAGCATCTACAAAACAGGTCGAATAAAGCACATTTATATCATAACGTTGCAGCTATCTACAGACACAGACATGAACATTGAGCATCGTATGCACAGTAAGCTATGGCAAAGTCTTAATCTATCTAGACAGATAATGACAAGCAAACTCTAAAGTGGGGTGGCCATTTTGTGTTTTTAGCGCTCCTTCACCTCTTCTGTCTTGGCTTCAATCTTCCTGTAGGTCAGGGCCTCCAGAAGCACCTGTACATGGATCCCCAGTAACTGGGGAGGGAAGCCACAGCTAGTCAGTCAGTCATCAGCCACTCAAAACAAAGTAGAACGCAAGCGTGAGGCTCTGGAAGAACGGATTGTGCCTCACCCTGGACACCCAACGCAATTCAACATTGTTGTGCAAAGTGGCGTAGCCCCTGGAGCTGGGTTCGAAGTGGACGTTGCCCAGGTGGAGGACGCTGGCGATGATCTCGAACAAGGGCTGCGTTGAGAAGAAGAGAGAGTGCACTCATCAGAAGGGACGTGTCACGCAACGGCTCCATTTTGTTTCCATCCATAGTCTCACAGATGAGTTCTCCATCTATACTGTTGGTCATTTTGTTTCCCTACATGCATCCATCCATCAATTATATCTATATCCTATATCCATCCTAACCCAAACCTGCTTCCTGGCGGGGGTGCTGGAGCCTATTCTAGCATGCATTCGGCGAGAGGCTGGAATACACCCTGGACAGGTCACCAATCCGTTGCTGGGCACACACCATTTACTCACAAATTAGCCTAACCTGTCTGTCTTTGGACTGTGGGAGGAAACTGGAGTACCCAGAGGAAACCCATGTGGACACAGGGAGAACATGCAAACTCCACACAGAAAGGCCCCTGGCCAGGATTCAAACCCAAGACCTTCTTGCTGTGATTTATCTCTAAACTGCATTCAATCTGCATAGTGGTACAGCACATGTTGTGAGCTATCTCTGACAAATGACATTGCAAAGATGGGATAGGCCTACAGTTACAGTGATATGTATCAAACTGGGACAGAAAATAATAAATAATGTAGATAGATAGATATAGATGCCTGACTGATTGCAATCAGAAACAATACTCTTAGCATTAGATGGCAGTAGTCCATGAACTTACCTCAATGTCACTCTCTGTGAAGTCAATAACTGACAGGGCTTTCCTCATTGTCTTCCAGTCATTCTTGTCATTGATGGAGCTCACTTCGGCACATTCCCCCTGTTCAAGAGAGGACCGGAAGTGCCGTGTTGAGATAGAGATCAGGGTGGACTAATTCTAGTCCTGGAGTGTGGCAGTGCCTGTGGGATGCCTGTTCCAGTGGAACATTTCACTAACTGCATCGCGCAGTTTATGGTTTCAGTTGAACTAACATAACTTTTCTATCTTCTCCAGCTACCGACTCCAAACTTTCCATCAACTCCACTGGACTCTGACGTCCTGTTGCAATTATGGCGCTTGCTGTGCCGCAGGATATAGCATCTTTCAGACGTTTAAAATGTGGTTTCTGCTCACTGCAATTGTGAAAAATGCAATGCACTTATCACAGGGAACAGGATGTTCTTCAGTGTCCCGTCTGAGAGTCCAGTAGACTCTTCCCAGTTCAGACTGACATAGTTCCCTGGATAAAGCCACTTGCGCACCTCAAACAATGAGCAAGTGAACAGGAGTCCCCCAGCTGGCAGTGAGGTTGTTTATCTCACCTGTACCAGGTAACTGTAGTGCTGGCAGTTCCTCTCCAGGCCCAGGGAATGAAGGAGGTCATCTTCTCCGCCCTCAACCAGCTGGTAGAAGATATGGAAGTTCCTCTCACCATGGTTCTGATGGACCACCCGGGATTTCTCCAGCAAATAGCTGAGAATGTGCCCCCCAACCGCTTCTCCCTTTAAAAACAAGATGGATGACCACGCTCAACAACCTGGGCGGTTTGCTACTACCAGGTAACATTCATGAGTACCAGGATTGGGGTCAGGCTCGGGAACAAAATGTACTAACATGTATTTAGTAACAGAAATGTATCTGTAACCTAAACTACAGTTATAGGTTGCCATGCCTTGCAAGCAACCTGCTTTACGTTTTAAATCTAGACATGCAAATACATATTTCAAACACATTTATTTTAAGTATCACCTATCCCTGTCAAGGTCAATTCCTTTTCAAATCAACAAAGTCAACACCGCAGCGGTGGTAAAGAAGGCCCAGCAGCGACTCCACTTCCTGAGAGTACTCAGACGGAACAATCTGGAGGAGAAGCTGCTGGTAACCTTCTACCGAGCCACCATCGAAAGCGTACTGGCGTATGCCATCACAGTGTGGTACGCTGGCTCCACCGCAGCTGACAGGACGAGGCTACAGAGGGTGATCAAGTCAGCCGAGAGGATAACTGGCTGTCCTCTCCCCTCCCTAGATGCCATAGCCAACTCCCGCTGTCTCTCCAGGGCAGTGCGGATCATCCGCGACCACCTCCACCCTGGTCATCACCTGCTCAGCCTGCTGCCCTCGGGCAGGAGGTACAGGAGCATCAAGAGCCGCACAAACAGACTAAAAAACAGCTTCTTCCCATGGGCCGCCCGGACTCTAAACAATCACAGCAGCAGCCGTTAATTCTCCGTTAGTGCAATACATTACTTGTGCAATACTTTATATCAACGTGCAATATTTTTCTTACTACCTCAGCAGTATTTTATTTGTATTTATTATTGCTTTGTACCTGCTTCCCCGTCATGTGTCCTTATCTGTTCTTAATGTTGTTGTTTTGTTTTTCTTAAATGTTTTTAATTATTTACGTCTGATTTTAATGCACTGTCAGCTGAAGCACTCTCAATTTCGTTGTATGGGGAACTGTGCAATGACAATAAAGCCTATTCTATTCTATTCTATTCTAAATCTGTAAATTTAAGAAAATTAAACATTAAAAAATGCTTATAATGTTCGATGAGGATTTAACAATTAATGAATAGAATTTCATTTAACTTCCTGTATTGTGATTGAATTTGAATGGCATTGACTCTGATGCATGCGCTCAAAACCATAGCTCCACCCACTACCCCCTCTCTACTCCACCTCGCTGTCGAACTGGATGTCCATGTACTTTCCGAAGCGGCTGGAGTTGTCGTTCTTCAGCGTTTTGGCGTTCCCGAAAGCCTGCGGCAGAGCGGAGCGTGCCAGGGGTCAGAATTTGAGTAAAACAGGGGACAGGGGAGTGCGAGCGAACAACCAGGTGTGTTGGCGGTAAGGTGTGTTGGCGGTACACGGCCTCACCTCCAGCACCGGGTTGGAGACGAGCATGCGGTCCCGTACGCTGTGCAGGAGGCTGGTACTGGGGCAGCTGACCGCGTAGAACTGCAGGATCTTCTTGGAGGCCTCAGTCTTGCCGGCGCCGCTCTCTCCGGAGATCAGGATGAAGTGGTTATTGGTCTCTATCAGCATGGTGTGGTACGCGTTGTCCGCCAGTGCGTAGCTGCGAAAGAACACAAAAATTCACGGCCACAGAACCAAGGGAAACCTTCAGAGGAAGAGAATTGTAATCCTGGAAGTGCACCCAAAGAACCAGGGAATAAGGTGCCAAGACAATACAGAGGCAAGACAAGCTTTTGTGTCTGGATCATTTCAAACATTTTGCAAATGCATGCTTCAAAAACCCATGCTTTCATGGGTTGGCCCACCTACCACTGAGTCAGTTATCGGAACAAAGAAAAGAATAACTGGACAACAAGTGCCTGTGTAATGACCCTTCAGGCAAAGCTAATTTAGCCAGATGGCCTTTTTAGTGAAAGCCGCTCATTTCTGGAACACACTCCCTAATGTTGATATGTTCATTACTGTGCACTGTTGGTGCTAACTAAACGCCAAAAATGAATTGAATATAGAAAAAACTTCTGCTTGTCCAGAGACATGCACAATCTCTCACACACACACACACACACACACACACACACACATGCACTCGCGCACACACGCACACACAGTGCAGTATACTTACATGTGAGGCGGAAGCTCAAAGAAGTTGACTCCCATGTAGGTGTCCATTTGCTTTTCAGTGTAAATGTCAAGTTGTTTGTATGGGTTGACAGACACTAGAAGAGTGCCAATGTAGGTCTGAAGGAGAGAAGGAGGAAGTTAGAGTCTTTCCCATTCTTTGACGTTATTCAAACTGGCGAATAGCCACCAGTTACACCACAACAGTAGCAGGTGTAACTGCATTAAGTGTGGCCTTGGGAATGGCTGTTGGCCTATTACCAGAGCATTATGTTATAGGAATGACTATAACCACTACATAATGTCAGTGATGTAGATCTCTACAGCATTTAGGGCCTGAGTTATTAAGGCCTTTAGTATGTGCAAAATCTTTTAGTACACGCAAAACCAATAACATGACCAATGATTGGTCATGGTATTTGTTTTGCACCAATCATTGGTTGTGCCCTTAATGTGATGCTGTTCATGGAACCACACAGTCATTCAGAGAGCTGCAGTAGATTGATGTGGAACTCTGCCCGACTCACATAAATGAGGTCTTCAGTGAAGCGTTTTCTCAGGTTGTCCAGAAAGGCTGTTTCACTGGTGTGGGGGTCCAAAAGCACAAAGTCCTGGATGCCCACGAGGTCTCGGGCTATCAGGGACCCCTCCATGTTCAGCTGGTTGCCGTGAGTCTTCCGTTTCTGTAACCAATCACAGCACAGCGTGACATGTTCCACCCTCCCACATATCCGTGGCACATTCGTGAGGCAAAGAACCACAAAACGATTCCCAGAGAGCATAAGGGGGAGGTGACAGAGAATGAGATTCTGTAGTGCATTTTAAAATCTCTGGACTACACTTCCCATCTGCATAATTTCAAAACATTTTGTGGCACTTAATGCTTATGAGAAAAGTGAATGCTCGTTATCCTCATAATTTCCTAAAATAAAGACGTCCCTGGAGGTCCACAGACTCAGCTGACCACCCTCTGGAGATTAATCACTGTTAGTCAGAAATCAACACCTCTCTATGAATCTCTATGGTACTGAGGACACGCCCTGTTCCCTGTGCACAGTTTGCTAACTGAGCTTATCAGGGCTGATGGTCCTAACGCTTTCTGTTGGTATCACCTTCATCCCAAACAACATTGATTATTACTGCATGGACTATGTGATTGTCACAGTGGCTTAGGGTTATATTTAGTGTCAGGCACTCTTACGTACATCCCAAAGCAGGAGGCATTTTTCGAACCTGGGATCACACGTTATTTATTTATTTAACCAGGTAAAAATGATTGAGAACAAATTCTCCTTTACAACACTGACCTGGCCAAGAAGGCATGTGTCAACCTACAAGAGTACATACAAATCATACACATAAAACATGGTATATAACAGTGGTCACAAGGGGATGGGAGGGCTAGCAGGTGTAAAGGTCAGAAAATGTGTTCCTTAAGAGTCTTGTAAATGAATGTATAGGTGTGTTAAGATTGGGACGTTTGAGAGTTGATTGTAGGGTATTCCAGTCATGGGAAGCAGAGATGTGGGGTGATTAAGAGATTTGCTTCTCATGACTTATTGATTGAAATGCGAGGGCACTTGGCAGAAATCACTGTTTAACTCTGCGGAGGTCTTCTGATTTCCGGCTCCCTCAGCAGCGGCTGTTGTGACACGCGGTCTATCTCGGTGGCTATCTGGTAACATTCTCCTCTGCTCATTAAATACAGTCCGGTATATTTATAGCAGCTCGCGGACTTGGCCAAGGTTGAGTGTGACGGGTGAGCCAAGTTCAGTGCTCTTGTTCTCTCATCACTCAAAGCTTTCCAAAGTGCATTCTTAGGCCAGCCTTTTTTTACCCACCTTGTGCGCAGCCATTCATAAGACATGGATAATAAATTAACCCTTTAAGTTGCAAGATCACACATGTGATTAGAGTGTTCTTAACTGAACATTCTAATGCTGATGTAACAATCACTACTGGTAATTGAAAGCAATGGAGTTCTAGAACACTGACTTAAAAAAACCTGCTCTTCAAAGGGTTAATGCGCATTCAGTTCTCTCTCGTTGTCTCTCTCTCTCGCTCTCTCCCTTTCTCTCTCTCTCTCTCTCGCTCTCTCTCTGTTGTTATAGTAAATGCGTATAGTGCCTGTAATATTATGCAAAGAAAAACATGAACGTACAGTTCACCAGTCAAATACAGCAATGGGACATCATTGAGTTCTCTGTGAGAGACAGCACTGTCAATTGTGTAAGAACAGAAGCATAGTATGGCATTCTTTTGTCTTAACTTATTGCACTTTCATCATAAACAAGATCAGCTCATAGGTTTTTCACTTCACATTCATTCTTATGGCTGTGCACAGTGGATTTGTCTTTGTGACACTCATCTTAAAAAAAACTAAAATGGCCTTTTTGTCCTTCTTCTGTTTTAGTTTTTTTCAAGAAAAAAAATCTTGATCACGCCAGAAATGTACTTGGGTTATCATTTGAGACGGGTGAACCGCAGACAGTCCCATACTGAAGTTTCCATACCATGTCTCCTGCCTTCTCAACAAGGCTCATCTTCAGCTTGGGAGCCACCACTGTCGTGGCGTGCCAACAAATTAAAATAATAATACCCTTATTTACAGGAACTCGACATGCGTGTAATTTAGAACGGGGTTCACATTTAATTGAAAAAGAATAGTGCTACGATAGGCAAGTGTACACAAACACACACGGCTTCTCTCCAGCAATCTGCGTAGAAAGTCCTCTGGATTGGCGCAGCGGGCAAACCAATCACGTGCCAGATTTGCATATCGCACGATATGTGATGTGTACATTTCAACTGCAAAGCAAAACGAATGGCACTCTATCATGGGGTAGAACATCATAGATGGAGGGTGACAATTCATCCTATTTTTACAACCAATGGAGGGAGGGTTGTCATTCTACTTTTCCCACAGAGTGTGATAACCAACACACTGGGGCAATCACCCATAACAAACATATCAAGTATCACATTCATGGCTACATCACGTAGAAACATTGTGGAATTTGCTCAATGTCCACTGCCTGCCCTGAACTCTATTCCATAATAAGTATTTAGAAATGCCCTTTCCTTTACCATCCTGCATGCTGCTTTTGTATGGTATATCACTCTTAGTCGATGTGTAACATTTAGTTTTATAGCAGGTATACGACTGAAATACCTGCTATCAAGTGATGTGATGTTCGCCAAATAATATGATACAGAAAGATAAAGCAGACCACATTTACCGTCTTCTGGCACTGTTCATGCAAATGCGACTGTTCTGGACCTTCTTATTGTATTTTTTTTGTAATCTTAATTTGGTAATGAAATCTTTGTTAGCTGTGGAGAAGCGTCACATGACTGATTCTTAACGCTTCTTAGTAGGCGGAATGAAAACAACCTGGCTCGGGGGTGAGGGCACATAAAACCGGAATTTGGAAAAACTCACGGTTAACGCTTTCGAATGGCGGGGGACCGTGGCTTTGAAACGGAACCGTCTGATTGCGCAGCGACAACAGAGCGATGCAGACGATTTTCGGGGACGCAGGGGGTGCTGGCGAGCGGCCCACGGTGCCGGTGCGGTTCACACCCAGCACCGCGGCACCGCCCCGCGCACAAGAGAGCCCCGGCAGGCCCCCGTTGCGGACTGCTGTGGGACCGGTTCCCCGGGGGGTCAAGGAGGGCAAGGGCTGCCAAAACAGCCCCACCTTTGAGAAGAAAAATCCCACGATTAAGGTTATTCGTTCTCAATATCCGAACCCCCCCACCACCCTTATCTCCCACCACCACCCCTCACCCTTGCCTCACCCTTGCCTCTCCCCTCCACCCTAACTCCAACCAGCAAAAAAAAAAAAAGAACCTTTTATTTATGTTACGTTTTTTTAATTTTTTTTTTATAGGGCAACAATCCTTTGATTTTCAATGTTCAATGCAGAAAGAAAACATCTAAAAAGATAATCCATTGGATCAAATCGACACAAAGCTCCCCCCCATACCTCGTCTTACTTCCCTGAAAGGCGATTTTTTTTTTTTTTGTAAATACAGAGGATGAGAAAAAAAAAGGTTTTTAAACATAGTCTACAATCCATTACACATATTCTCTGTGCATATCCTTTCAGTAATTATTCATTAGAAAACATTTAACGTCACAGTGAATTTCACACTGGGCAGTCGAAGCACAATAGAGGAGATTTGGCCTATTTAGTGGGGGTTTGTGGGGAGGGGGGGGTGGGGGTGCAGGAGGGGGGAAAGGAGAGAGCAGTAGGGGGTGGAAAAGGGGGGCACTATTTGTCTCATCTGAGAACCTCTAAAAATGAGGCCTTCTTGAGACAACGGGCAGACTAAATTGTGGGGTAACGGTCTGTGGCCTGCTGTTTGCAGTGACACTCATTTAGTGTGGGGGGCTGAACAATAGAGGCTTGTTCTTAGCAATCCCGTGTTGTAATTTGGACTTCATTACTGAGACTTCAGGCCCTGAGGAAGGATGGGAAGGGGGGGGGGGGGGGCTCGTTGGATAACAGGTTTTCTTCCACCTGTCAGCTACTCTAAGTCTAGCCCCCCCCTCCACTGTCCCCACCAATAACCCCGCCCCCCTCCCTCCTCTGGCCACCTCTCCTCACTCTATCCCCACTTTAAGCCAATGAGACAGGTGAACAATATCATTGAAGGCACCCCATTCGAGATGTCAAAATCAATCTCACAATGGGCTAGTGGGGTTCACAAGTGCTGAACCCCCTTTTTTTCCCCTTCCCTCCTCCTCCTCTTCATCCAAACATGGGAACGGGGCTCCTTTTTCTTCCCCCCTCCGACACCAACGAGCAGAAGAACGGTTCGTGAGGAATTCTTTGAAACCCTGTGTTTATGGCGGCGCCTCATTCTGATGGTTAAAAACAGAGGCGGCAGAAAAAGAAAAGCAAAGCCATCCCCGCTCTCACGGGGGGGAACCTTTTATAGGGCGCACCATCGCAGCCGAATGCCAGCGGACGCACAACGAGAACTAAGTTTTTCAAGTCCTTAACCGTACCTCAAATTTGATCATATTGTAAATAGCATAAAAGTTCTTCATGCATAACGTTTTGTTATCGCACTGGTTTGACAAATATCTGGGCTCATAACAGCCCGTACAGCCGTACATATTGACTATATTCTGTAATCCATGAGGCACACAATTTTGGTGGAGCATCATACTTCAGTGACCACAATTAAATTCCCAAATGTACCTCAAACCCACAACCTTCTTCACAAGCTCAGAGCTCAGGCCATTATAATCTGTACTATTTCCTGTACAAACAGCGGTGCAAGCATTCCTCACCTGCTTAACTTTCTCTGCCACTGGGCAGCTGGGTAGCGGACCGTATGCCGTTGGCGTTTCCTGTGCCAGGCGCAAGCGAAATACACTTTCGTGTGAGGAGCCTGTCCCAGTGTTGCTCGTGTCAGAGAACCGACTGGCGCAGGGACGAACGGACCGGGGGCAAACAGGCATGTGGGGGGGGGGGGCAGGAATGGGTTTTGGGGCATAGCAATGGATTTGGTGTGGGTGTCAGTGGGAAGGTTAAACACAAAGCACCCGCAGCAAACAGGAGAGCAACACCACACTATTGGCAGAGGGAGACTTCCGGCCATGGGAGAGAGAGAGGAGTAATGACTATGCACACTATAACACACGCTGTTGAGAACAACAACACACGCTATGCTATAGCACAAGCTATGGACACTACAGTACACACTATGGGTGCTATAGCACAAGCGTATTTCACAACAAGTTGTCACAATGCGCTTCATAGCACATGCTATGGATGCTAAAGCACACGCTATGGACACTACAGCAAGGAAAAACACTCCCTGGTGAAATTAGCAAGGGAAAAACCTTGGGAGAAGACTCAAAGGGGGGAAACCCCCCTTCTCAGGTCGGCTCAGGGTCTAGATCTTAATGACCAGCATGGTCAAACTGACTGGCAATATCCATGATAGTGGAAATTGCAGCAGCTAGATGGCAGTCCAGATGTGTGGATGCTAAAGCACACGCTATGGACACTACAGCACACACTATATATGCTATTGCACATGCTATGGACACGACAGCACACGCCATTGATGCTATAGCACACGCTGTATAGACAATAGTACACCTTGTGGACGTATGGCAAGGATGCCTGCATTCTCCAAGACACCCCAAAGCCACACTCTTCCCATGTCCTTCTTATAGGAAGTGATACTGCCTGTGGTGGTGACTGATACCCGATGCAGGGGGGGTGTTACATAATCTCACCAGTGCCACACAAACACACTTATTTTGACAAACAAGAGTGACACAACTGCTCAAACACAAATGCACAGGATAAAATAAAAAATGTCAAATGTAGAATCAGACAACTACACAGTCACACATCCTTTTGGGTGAGCTACCTACTCAGAGGGGCGGCAGTGTAATATAATGGTTAAGGAACTGGCCTTGTAACCGAAAGGTTGCAGGTTCGATTCCCAGGTAGGACACTGCCGTTGTACCCTTGAGCAAGGTACTTAACCTGAATCGCTTCAGTATATATCCAGCTGTATAAATGGATAATATATATATATTTTTATTTAAAAATAAAAAAAAGTTGCCCAAGTCGCTTTGGATAAGAGCGTCCGCTAAGTGCCTGTAATGTAATGTTAGAGCCTGAGCAACATTTTGTGAAAAACCATTTCGTTTGCGGCAAATGCACTACATATTAGCTGCAAGTTTGCGGCAAACTATCCAATTTTGTAAGGGGAGCTGCCTTGTTACTCAGAGCCTGAGTTGCCTTGTTACCTCAGAGCCTGAGCTGCCTTGTTACCTCAGAGCCTGTCCAACTGTCTTTTAATTAAGAAATGCTCCTTCACCTGGGATTAGGTGTCAGTCTCAGCTACCGTTGAGCTGAGGTGATCTCCCTCTTGAGAGAAAGGGAAAATGAGAGAGAGAATGCGAAAGACAAAGAGAAAGAGAACAAGAGATACTGAGATAGAGAGAATGTGTGAGAGAAAGAGAACAAGAGAAAGAGAGAGGGAATGTGAAAGACAGAAAGAAAGAGAACAAGAGAAAGAGAGAGGGAATGTGAAAGACAGAAAGAAAGAGAAAGAGATACTGAGAGAGAATGTGTGAGAGAGAGGAGAACAAGAGATAGAATGTGAGAGGCAGAGAGAAAGAGAACAAGCGATACTGAGAGAGAAATTTGTGAAAGATAGAGAACAAGACACAGATAGATCCAGAGAGAGAGAGAGAGTGAGCTAAACCATTCAAAATTAGAAGCTCAGTTCATTGGCAGGATCGGCGAGCTGTCCCAGCACGGGAAATCCTATATCATTTAGCTGACATCATTCTCAGAACTACATCACTGTGCCCCGCTCCAGCAATCTCTTCACTCTACTGCAGGATCCTGTTACAGACACACAACACAATGACCCACTTACAATTCATCCTCCTCTCTGCCGCTAGCCAATTCCTGATGCTCCCCATCACCCAGAATGATCCCAATCATCCTCTCTGAACCCCAAAACTCAAGAGCAGAAGGAAATCGTGGATTCCCCGCAAGACCAAAGCTGTTGCCTTGCTTTCATCCAAAGTGGTTTTCAAACAAGCGATGGGCAAGCAACCCAACCCTCTGACTGCCTGAGAAGGTTCACATCGCAAACGCGAGTTCCTCCTTCGGAAGAAAGAAAATGCAGCTCTCACAAACTAAAACAGAAATACAGGTGGGATCCACAATAAGATAAGGGGCTCATAGCAACATGGCATACCTGGGCAGCCAGGTAATGAGATTATCTAATCAGGTGCACATTAGCTTGTGTCCATATGTCAACATATTGAAAATCAGAACAATTTTAAGGATGTACACTAAAATGTAAATTGATAACCTTCAAGACGTACAGCTTTTTTATACCAATGAATGCATCAATCTACAAAAATTCCTTTGAAATGTGAGCGGAACAGCTTTAAAAGTGTAGAATACTGTACCTGCATATCAAAAACTGTGTGGGAGTTAGGCTTTCTTTAATATTCGCAGGATATCCAGATAGTTTGTGTCCGCCCTGAAAAAGCTGTAGTCGTCCGTCCTGTCTAGCAAGTGCAGACTTCTTCCATGGTAAACGGTCCACGACGTGTGTATTCACTGTCCATCAGGTGAACAACCCTAGAGAACCTCAGTGGCAGCCGATGTCCTGATCCGGTACTCCGGCCCCTGTCCTCCTGGCAGGCAGCGAATGGCTCAGTCGCAGTCCGGTTCAGGAATCGAGGCAGAAGCTGTTGGCAAAAACCGCGCGCGGGTCATCCGGTCCCCGTGGTAATGTGCTAGGGTCCGAGCTCCGAGCGCACGCTGGTTAATCATTCATGACCGGAGAGGCCGGGAGATCTTATTCAGTGCTTACCCTGGTGTCCACTCCTCCGATCTGTGTAACACAAGGATGGAGAAACACTATCCACTCCACCACCCCCTCCAAAAAAAAAACCAAAAAAAAACACCAAACCTTCATGGCACCGGCATCACATTACTGATCTTTGATTAGATGGATGCATTACCTGCTAATCGCACACAAGTTACCAATTCAGCGCTATTGTATATTAAGTATTAATTAATTAATTATGTATTAAGCTGCAGTGACGAGGTATTGGTATTGGATTGCTGCTCATGTTAAGGTTATAAAAGGTCACCCCAGGCCCACATTGACATGCTTCACTGTAATCACAGCACCCCGTGCATTACTGTGAAAGCCAATTCACAGATTTGGAAGATGGGCGACAGTGTAATATAACGGTTTGGTTAGGGAATTGGGCTGTGCCCTTGAGCAAGACGCTTAACCTGAACGGCTTCAGTATATAACAGCTGTATGGATCCTAAATGCTGTGTAAGTCACCCCTAGATAAGAGCTAAATGCCAGTATTACAATGTGTTCACATCCATTGGGAGACCATATCACAGAGTAAATGAGTAGTGTCAATAAACACATAAATAAACACCTGAAACCTCTGTAACTGAGAAAGAAACGGTATGAAGATTTAACGTGTGAATCGGCATGAAGCTTTCAAAATCTGTACATGTCTCATGCAAGGAAGCCATTTCCCTCATAAGATACTCTTACGTATACCTCTCCAAACTGGAACGCGGTTCATGGGGAAAGCGCCAGTACCCCCAACCCCCCGCCCCTCTCGGTTGCTCTGTTTAAATTTTAAACATGTGCACCCTGTAAACATTCACAGAGGACTCTAGCATTACAGGTTTTCTGATCGAGATGGAAGAGCTGGATTTCAGCAGACGGTAAGCTGGCACGGAAAAGGCATCCATCTTGAAACTCATTTAAATATGATACAATATGTCTGTTTTCACACAAGCGGAGTGGTGTAAGGGCAGACTTTTGGATATACAGAAATATATAGATTTGAATGTTGCCTAATTCTATGATCACTGACATAACACAATGTATGTGCATGTGGTTGACGGGGTCTCTGCTGATCCATATCTTGAACACACGCACACAAACACACACACACACACACACACACACACACACACACACACACAGTCTATACAAAGGCTGTGCAATGGGAAGGTGATAGCTGAGATAAACGGCCAGTTTTTGTTGGGTAAAATCATATCGATCGCTCTTGGGCGATATTGTCATTACCATTAAGGTAGAAATAATCAGCAAGAGAATGCGATGCTTTTCCAGGCTCAGCAATGTCCAAAACATCACTTTATTTGTATGGAGTGATAAAAAGCCCCCCCCCCTCCCCTCCAGCCTACACCACTGTCAGAGGGCTACCTATACCCCCCCCACCCAGCCCCAGCATCAGTGATGCTTGTCCAGACTTAACAAGCTTTGTGCTGCCCACTGGGTCCTTCTTTAGCACGAGTCCCAGCAAATCCAATTACACAGGATTCAGAGGAGTTGATCTTCCCATTAAAGATCTCATGCTGAGTATAAGGGTAGATGATAACACTTGCATCAGCCAGTTCCCGCCAGGTCTCTTGCCGGGGGGGGGGGGGGGGGGGGGGGAGGGGGTATCCACCCAGGGCGGGGGGAGTAGCTATCACTTAGTCATTCACTGGTGTCACAGCCAAGCAGTAAGGTCAAAGCCATTTCTCCTGTTACTACCAACGGATTGCCAGCAATATCGCCTTTATGCCATTCCTAGCTGTCCCAATACTCCGACTGGGCACGTCATTTTTTTTAAGTTATATTTTTTATGGCTTTTCTGATTTTTATTGGACAGCACAGTGTAGATAGACAGGAACAATGGGAGCGAGAGAGAGAGGGAAAGACATTCGAACCACCGACGTCGCAGCTCCCAATGAGCATGGGGACGGTGCTCTTACAGGCTACGCCTACCGAAACACCCCGGGCACATTGTTTTAAATCAGACCTATCAGAAATGCAGCAGAGTTAAAACTAGGATTGTTGTGTCTCCAACCTCTTCTCTAACCCTGCCAGGGCCATTCAGGATAACCCTTCAAAGAAGAAATCAGCCCTACATGGCGCATAAACCAACCTGCATTTAGCATCTTTTACAACCCAACCTCCCGCCTCACTACGGCACCTATGAAGGTGATACAAACGTATTTTAAAATGAGGCACGCTGTCCAAAAGTAGGCTTCATGGTACACACTGGAGCACTGAGGTGTATTAAAATAGTTTAGCATGGTCAACTTGGTGGTCTGATAGTCTGAAGGTCCAAAATGGCAGTAAAAAGAACGTATAAATTCCAAACTTAAAGCACAATTCAAGTAGGAATACTTGTAAGGTTTTAAACTGGCCTATAATATTTACATCTCCAGTCATCCAAACTGTTATCGTCATTAAAAATGCATTTATCCAAAAGAACAAAACAAATAACAACCCAACAAATCCCACAAACTCACACTCCATTTACCGACAGACTGTGAAGACTCACAAACACAGCATCATATCTACCGATGGTTTAATGATGCAAGAGCCCTGAAATTAGTAATAAAATGCTGGAGTTATGTGTAAGAGATGAGCAGTATTGGATCACAGTACCCTTTTTAACCTGAGAATCAGACACCAACAAAATAATTAAACCATCCACCCTAAAATGATTAGTATACGCTTTCAGTAATATTGAAGGTGATGATGACCGAAGCTCAAGGCTGTGATGGGTGAGAGGGGCCTGCGTGCATTCAAAATGGGAATACTGAAATTACCACCAATAACCTTTCTGAAGGTTTTCTCTACACAAAGTTGAACAACAATAACAGCTTCTTCAAAGGACTTTGAATGGGGGTGATGCATTGACAAGTGGGAACGGTACTTTCTGTATTGTTTGGGTAGTGAAAGAGGAGAAGTCCTTTCCTGTCTCTTTTTCAGAAAGTGAAAGCCTGTATTCTTTCATGAACACAACTCCAGGTCAAGACCTTGGTCACTCGGGGTCAGTGCCATTGGGACCCCCTTCACCCCCCCCCCCCCCCCCCCCACACACTCTGAATCCCTTGAAGTCACCCCTGTGGGCCCTCACACAGCACAGAGGTAATGAGCAACGATTCTGCACATTTGCGGACATCTTAGGTAAGCAATGCAGCCAATTACAATCTTCCTCTACAGACTGTGTGGAAAAAAGGAATATTTTCCAGGAAGACCATTCCGAAAACATCCCCCCCCCCCCCTTACTGTCCTAAGGACACTTTATTCATGGTGGCAAGTAGCCATAGACAAGTCAACTCCATTCAGACCGTGGCCTGCGACTCAAGGACACTGATTACCAGTCATCCAACTGTGACAGTGCTGGTGTTTTTGCACACTGATGTGGCACGGTAGCATTAATAGTGACGCTTTCCTTCACTGCATTCCGCGCAATTACACTAAAAAAAAAATGTCCTGGTCCCGACACCCGTTAGCTGCTGTTAAAATGCCTCAATGCAACAAAGATCCTTTTATGGGACTGATACAAAATACCCCCATACAGGTGTCATGACGACAGACCTTAGATTATATTAATGCCATACAATAGTCTAATAAGATGCAATAGGTTCCATTTCAATTATGTTGAATCACTGCATTTAAGTGCCTTACATTTCAGGCATTTAGCAGATGTTCTTATCCAGAGCCACTTACACATAGTTTTTTTATTAAACATATATATATTATAAGCTCTTCCCAATGTTCCATCACAGAAGGCAGTATAAAGAATGAGGTTGGCCCTTTGGCTAACTTCTGCAGTTAATAACAGCAGGGAGGGGAAAATAAGGCTCATGACACTGTACTCTCTACCAGTGTAATTGATATACTAATCTAGGACCTCTCATGGTACGTGTTCCCTGTGTTTTCTTGTCTAAGTGTTTGTTATAGTTTATAATAGTATTTAGAATAGAATTATAGTATAGCTGATTTACCCACAGCTTACTGTGAACTACATTCAATGTTCATTACTAGAGATAGGTGCTACATTATGGGAAGGATGTGCTTTGTCTTTCATCTGTTCTGTAGTTACTTCGATGACGTTTCTGTATGCACTTATTGTATGTCGCTTTGGATAAAATCGTCTGCTAACTGAATGTAATGTAATTCAGCAGAAGTGAGCCAACTGGCATGCAGTATTTTGTAATGAGGATTCATTTTTGACAATTTTTCATTCTCCATTTTTCAAATTTGGCATTCTGAACTGTATTTGTTGAGGAAACTCCTAACAGCTGAAACCCTCTTGTCAACTCTTGTGGTTGTCCAGCGAGACTCCAGGCCCCAATCGGCCGTGGCACAGTCAGAGATGCTCTCCGGTTTACGGAGCACAGCCCATGCACCAGTGGCTCATGGTTTTTCTGGATCCATGCAAAACACAGGACCCAGTAATGAGAATGTATGATTATGAAATGGGAAAATATTAATAATCATGCTGGATGCGTCCACCCTTGTCGGGGCTGTCACTGTTAGAGTACCGGAGAACAGAAAAAAATCTCCCAGAAGAAAAACATACATATAGCCTATACTCAGCAGGTCCATTACATTCCATTATTGTATAAAAAAAGACCACTTGTTTGGGGCTGAAAAATAAACCTTTTTTTTTTTGGTCAGTGTGATGCGTCAGGGCCTCTCACCTGACAGAGGAGAAAGAGAGCGAGAGGGAGAGGGGGAGGGAGGGAGAAAAACAGAGAGAGTCAAACTGACAGCTGAGTGGTCCTTGTTGTTCTTTTTTCCCCCCCAAATCCACATTTCTGCTCCTCTGTTGGCTCCTGCTCAGGCCTCTCTATTGTCCCCCTAATCCCTTAATTGGGGGTAACAGGCCGAGCCCAAAATACCCCTCCTCTTACCCCCGTGTTTCTGACCGCCAGCTCTTACCCCCGACGAAAAAAAACACCAATTAGCCAGAGCCCTGAGAGCCACTGGCTACTGACCTGATTCTACAGCCCGGGGTCTGGGACCATCTAAGACAACGTCCAAGATGGCCAACACCCCCCTGTCTGTAAACACAACTCGTCCCCTGAAGGTTAGACGTGCTCCACGTCTCTCGGCATAAGGATCTGATCTCGGACATAGGGATAGCACCTGGCTCTATTTTAAGTGATTATGGGTATAGATGTCATATATGTATATCATTAATCTACATTTTGCTACATTAAAAAAAATGTATATCTACAGACAACAAATTAATATTAAAACATGCATGAGAAGTTTTTGCTCGCTAGTTGCAAAAAAAAGGGAAAGATTAATTTTTGTTAAGATTTAGAATAGTTTTTGAGTGTGGTGCCCCATTGTAAAATGAAAATAAAGATATCTCTGACCAGCCTAAATCTGCATCAAGAGGCAAAAATGAGTTATATCAAAATACCCACACAGGTCTAAATATTTTTTTTAAAATTTTACTTTAAGTTGTTACTTAAATACAAAAGCTACTTCAGACAAACATGTCCCCTGTACGGGGAGGCTGTGGCTCAGGAGGTAGAGCGGGTCGTCCGCTGATCGCAGGGTTGGCGGTTTGATTCCCGGCTCCTCCTGTCCACATGTGAAAGTGTCCTTGGGCAAGACACTGAACCCCAAATTGCTCCCAATGAGCAGGCTAGCGCCTTGCATGGCAGCTGCCGCCATTGGTGTGTGAATGTGTGTGTGAATGGGTGAGAGGCCATTGTAAAGCGCTTTGGATAAAGGCGCTATATAAGTGCAGTCCATTTACCATTTATTCTCTGCATGTTGGAACAGACTGTCGTTGCAGCAAAAGGACCATATACTTAAGATGGGCTTTTATGGATTATATAATTTATTTGCTAATTTCTCCACAGCAAAATGAATATGCGTCACCTTTTGCTCTTGAATTACTTACCGTATGACTTAAGACTTTTTTTTTTTTTACTTAAAATAGATTTTCTGTTTAAACTGGTTTGCGTGTACACTTGTTCTAACTGTTCCTTTTTGCCATTTGTGTCTGTGGTCCAGGACACAAAAAAAATATTACAAAAATACCACTTCAGTTTGGCAACAGGTCTGAAGAACAACAGGTCTGTTCTAGTCATTACATTGAGATTTTGAGGCACAAACAAAAAGAAATGGTTTTATTTCCTGAAACCAGTTTTCCTGAATCTCTGTAATTGCTAAACCTCTCTGTCACCTGTGTTTTAGTCTCAACTGTGTGATTGTGCATCTGACAGGCCGCGAATAAGCCAGCGCCTGTATGGCAGCCAGACAGCTGGTTAGGGCTCCAGCTCGTCCAATCCCACTCAAAAAACAAAGACCGTTGCATTTGATTAGCACCACTCTCTACGAGCACACCCTCTTCTCGCTACAAGATCACGGGTGGTGGCAACCTCCTCCAATCAGGAGGTTAAAGCAGGTCACATGTCACTCCCGGACACACTGACCCTCGCGGCAGGACAACCAAGGGAGCAGGGTAAAGGGTGAAGTGACCTTCCTTTCTGTGTGACACTGTGTTTTTGGTAAACACTTAGCGAAAACAAAACAGGGCAAACAAACTCCGCCTGCTTCTCAGAGGGGAATCCTGCTGTTCCCATTATCCCTGCTTAAGCAATGGGAGAGAATAATAAAAAAAAATGCCATCACAGTCCGTTCTCTGAGGCCCGAGCCACAGGGAGTCCTTTACTGGGACATCCTTGTTTGCCCAAATAATGGCGAGCGGTGGCCGCAGCACTTATCGGGAAGAATCCGTTCGGGTCTACTGCTCCTGAACCAGAGACACTATTGTCTCCCGTTGCCCGGGCCACACATCACGCCCTACCCGTCTCTGTAATGTCCCCTGCCCTTTTGTAGGGTCGTGGACACTCAGCACTTGACAATCGTCTAAAATGATAGAGACATTGCAGGGCTTTTCTGCAAATGAGGTTCTTTTAAAAAACTAAAATAAGACAAAACACGGTATGCTTCACTCAAAGATAAGATTATAGTAGTAAAAAAAAGTCCATTTGGCATTCCATTGCTTAGTAACATATGCAAAACGTCTTGGAATCAAAGCCTAATTAATGGCTAGAGGGACTTAAATACCCATGTTCTTTGCTCATTATCACCAGGCCACGCATGCATTCAACATTCAAATGGGTGCCAAGATCAACTGAAAGTCTGCACAGCCTTGCTGTTGAGGCCCCCAATAAACTAACGCGAGTATCTTTTTAAAAAGTAAATTTCGGGCTCTAGGACCTAGTGCATACCCAGGACTTAAGAGGCAGGTCTTTTTGTCCGTTACGTCCATGCATGTAATCATTGATTGTGCCCATTGTGAAACTGCGATTCACCATCTGTACTGTCCCTTGGGGGTGAGGCCGCTGACACAGGCTCATTCCCCATAGGATTAAACGAGACCGGGCGCAAATTATTGAAAGGATACAGTTATTTCCTCCAAGGAAGAGAAAAAAAGTACTCGTCATAGTTTGAAAATGCTTTTAGTAGCTTGCATCAAACAGTAGCCATCGGCTGGCTTAAGCAAGAGTTGTATTGTGGCTACTTACTTGTATGTGCACATTTACATTCGAAAAGTTCAATGAATAAACACCTTGTGCTATTAATCCAGCTGAGTATTAAATTTATGACTTTTGGATCGAGCCCTTTTAACCGTTGATTTGAATAGGCTATCCAGAAACAATCGACACAAAACCACTTTTGTACAAAACAAATTCCACCTGCATTATTTTGTATGCGGTTTTTAAAATGATTAAACTCTATATAGCAGGTAATGCCTGCTCCATCTGGGCCATGCCATAGGCTGTCGTCTTATGCCGATGGCTGGTAGGCTACTGTATTTTACATTTACAGTAACGTTACAAAAATGCACAACAATTATTGCACCAAACCCTGTTTCCATTATTCCATGGAGCACGTGCATATTGTGCGTTATTTTACCTTTATTATTATCCTTACTTGTAAGCAATAAAACACGCTGCCAATATGCGTGGGCAAATGAAAACCCTAGGAGCATAAAAATCATGCATAAACGAAGGGCATACTAAAACATACACTCCAAAAATATGTATTGATGCCTTACTTAATGCATTTATTTAGCCACTTCAGCACCTGTTGCATGTTCTAATTATTATTATATACTCCTCAAAAAAAGTTTGGAAACGTTATTTCGGTCGATTATTCCTCCCCTTTAATAATACCAATTGGTATTGTATTTTATATCGTTGGAAAGCCTGATTAGTCACCTTTACAACGAGGTACAACTTGTAAGGATCATGCATTCGTGGAATGAGCAACACAGCTAACCGTGTGGGTAGCGGCCCAAAAAAATGTGCCAAAATCCCCTGCAATATTCTTCTGTTGGTATTCACTCTCGTTTTGAGCTTCAAGTGCTGGCAGGTGTATGCCAGTCACAGGTGTGTGACTGGCACCTGATTGGCACCGAGGAATGGGATGCCATCCCACAGCAGTGTGTGACCAGGCTGGTGACCAGCATGAGGAGGAGGTGCCAAGCTGTTGTGGCTGCGTATGGATCTTCCACACGCTACTGAGGTCCCTGACAGTGTAAAATGAATAAAGTGTAAAAATGGCCAATATGTGTTGTTTTTTCCTTATTACTGTGGGAGAGTGCAATCATCCAGTCCACCAAGCAACTCAAAACGAGAGTGAATACCAACAGAAGAATATTGCAGGGGATTTTGGCACATTTTTTTGGGCCGCTACCCACACGGTTAGCTGTGTTGCTCATTCCACGAATGCACGATCCTTACAAGTTGTACCTCGTTGTAAAGGTGACTAATCAGGCTTTCCAACGATATAAAATACAATACCAATTGGTATTATTAAAGGGGAGGAATAATCGACCGAAATAACGTTTCCGAACTTTTTTTGAGGAGTGTATATATATATAATATTTATTTTATCAGAAGCAGAACTATCCTCATCTCCGGATGATTTAGCAGTTGTGCCAGAAAGGTGCAGCAATTGAGCCTGTAAAGGCACATTTCCATTGGAAACTTTTGGATGGAGTGGGTATGACTTGTTGCGCCCTTACACTTTCCTCACAAATTGAGCTGATAGCTTCATCTGCTCCTCCACCCCCAACGCGCCTTCCGAGCCTCCTTTCCCGCTACTGCACCCGGCAAGAGGCGCGGGCACTGCGGCGGGGAGAGAAATCCTCCGCAAACACCAACGGCTTTATTCATTCACTTATTCATTCCCTGACTAGGAGCCGAAAGGTGCACGAGAGAAGAAACCACTCTGCCTAGAAGGAGTACTATTGGGGATTTGAACGAGACTCGTTACATTAAAAAGAAGAAAAGTTTGAAAATGTATTTAGTTAGATAAGTTAAATAACCTCCGGAAGCCTTGTAGAATATGAGTGCTGCTTAGCAACCAAAATATTCAGTCAGGGTTAATCGCTCTTTATTTTACTAACTTTGTTTGATGGACAGCTAAATGCGAATTTGCATTAACGTTAGCTAGTTGGTTTCTGTTGGAATATTACGTGGTGGTTTGGTAGCTTATCATGTTATTTTGTGAGTTTCTCTAAAATGCACGCTAATGATACACTAGCTAAGTTAGTGCACCTGTGCAACACCTTTATCTTTATTTTTGCTAAGTTGGAAAAATAACGTCAACATGCCAACCAAAACAAGTACGTTACCTAACACAAAACTTCTGATTTGTGATTGAACAGAGCAACTTAACAAACGTTAATAGTTAATACTTGTTCGTTGCTATCAAGTTTTTTTTAACCTAATCTGACAGGCTGTGCGAAATTGCTACCTAAATATACTTAAAATTTGCATGCCAATTTTAGTCATACGCTTTTACAATACGAGATAAAGAGATCAATAATGGTGAAAGTCGGCTTGTAGCCAAGCGTTTAAAGTATAACGTTAACTAACTTGAACGTAGCTAGCGGTTTCCTTTATCTGAGCGGAATAAACACGTATTTTACTTCAATACAAGCATAACATATGCACCTAACTACCAAAACATTGGTTGTTAAAGGGAAATTAACCAACTAGTAAGTCTTCTACCATTAGCTAAGTTAGCTAGAGGAAAGTTGCAGCTCGATGATGTCTTAAAGATTGTTGTTATCCACTGAATTGGACAAGCCTTTGTGACCCTGCGCTGCACTGCGCATGACAGCGGCTGCTGGACAGCGCCAAAGAGGGAAATTTAAAAACGGTCTGGAGGACAAGTGCGCACAGTCAAAATACCCCACAGACGCACAATCAGACCATCCCCAACTCCGGCTTACCCAAGACAGGTAAGACCTCCGAAGCTGCTTTTTCATTTATTATTATTTTTTTTAAATTGGTTTGTGGTATTATTTTATTTTTTATTGCTAAATGGCGACTTAGGTAATGTCACTCAACTGTAACCTTATTCTTGTTCAGACAAGGATGACAGTTGTAGTTAACGTAAGCACACTGGTAACGTTAGTTAAGTTAGCCAACGTTATAAAGTAACGTCAACTAGTTGCGGTCAGCTGATTTTTGATTGTCTGATGTCAATTTTACTTTATTACGTTTTTGGTTCAAGCCTGCTGGCCAATCATTTTAAAATTTTGATTTTATTTCATTTTTAAATATTTATGCAAATGTTTAACCAGATAGCAAGCTAACTCACAGTCTATCTGCACAGCTAGCTTTCTTTAAAAGTTTGTTTATATATAGCAAGCTATTTAGCGAACTACCTGCTTGCTATGTAAGTAACCATTTCTACTGTGATTTAGATATCAAGAAATATCCAGAGATTATATTTTATTCAGGATGTGGGTAACGTTAGAATAAAAACAAATCATCATTAATTAAACACTTAAAGTTACGGAAACGATTAGCTAGAAACGATTAAATAATAGGGGTGATCAGGACATAAATATTAATTATTTTAATACTTTCTTTTACTTTAGTTCGTGTTGCCAGTTGGCACTTCTGTAATAGCATATTTTATTCTTTATCAGTACAGTTACTGTCAATTAATGCAAACATGTCAAATCTCTCTCAGGAAATGATAGAAAGTGGAATTACTTCCAGGATGTCAGGAATTCTTGGAAATTCAGGACAAAGTCACCACCCATCACCTCAAGACTACAGGTACGACAAGGTTCATAACTGTACTACTCGTGGCGGGTGGAAGCATTGCTTTTTACTTGAGTTACCAACGCTTGTAAAAGAACATAGTCCTTGATGTGAAATCGTTTCTACTATATGTGCATTTCGTTTTTTTAAATCCCGGCTTGGCACACCTATGCATAATTACTCAATACGTTTTGATCATCCATGTTTAACTTAACAAGATATACTCTTACAAGAAGTGCCAAGGAAGACCCAGACTATTATACAACCGCTATCTATAATCTAAAGGTATGGACAGCTCCTTAAAAAAAAAAAAAAAAGCAAAGTGGGGGAGTTGTATGCAAAACCCTGAGAATAAATGATTTTCAGTCTGAATGGGTCTGTCAGAACCCATCAGCTCTGTTTACCCTCCCGCTGTCGACACACGGAGAGGCAGAGCCCCTCTCTCTGGTGGGTCAGGGGGAACAGGGGCTCCCAGGGTCACTCGAGGGGGAAGTGGCCTCCAATTAGAAAAGAGAGGGGGCACTAGGAGTGTAAAACCTCTGGGAAAGCTTGCTCCGTTGCCTTCTTTTTTCCCCCCGTGTGAAGGACAGGAACACTACATGCTTTGCCTCGCTGAGCAAACAAAATTCATCTTTTTTTTCTTTCTTTTTTCAACCGCCCCACCATTCCATATATACTTGCATTCCAATGACCACAGTATGTATTTTATAAACACAGCTGAATGTACAATGACACTGCTGGTATTTAATTAAGCCCAAATATTCTGACTGTCCTTAATTATCGGAGGTTCAAGGGTAACTGCTTCTCGCATGCAGTGACTGTGTTGAGTGCATCAGGTGTGTTAGCTTGTGGATGTGGCAAACAAACGCAAACACATTTTAAAATTCACCACAGCATTTAATATGTTCGCCTCGTGATATTACGAGGGACATTTGTCATTTTGACTGACGACGTTGTGATGTTTTGCCTCTGAATTATAAATTGTACAACTTTTGGAAACTCTTAAGCTAAATATGAATTATTATGCCAAGGACTTCAACATTACTGTGAAATTCCAATTTTGGGGTATCACTAATATTTTTGTACCAGGTTAGATATAGCCTAATTATTCAGCCTTATCCGTACTACCCTTCACATTAGTATGTTTTTATGAGTGTATGACTAATCAAGAGCCAATCAGAGCCAAAACCAGCTGTTTTTGAGTGTTAGTAGAACAAATAATTATTAAAAAAATGTGATCCATGCATCCATATTTGGTTTATTTTGAGAGCTGTGTGTTGATGGTGATATTGGTGTGTAGTCTGAATTAATTACTCTTATCTCCTGTCACATAATCTTCTCATGCTTCTGTCAGACAGCCCTTGCCAGTACATGCGCAGGTTATACCTGCTGTGATCTAGGGTAGTGAAGGTACCTTTTTGAAGTGTTTTGTTAAGAGGTTTTTGTTTGTGGAGAAGAAGAAGAGAGCTGAGTACAGGGCATGCTGGGAATTTGTAGAGAAAAATTGTGCTTATCTTGACCAGTGAGTTAGTACCAATAATATATAGGCCTAATTTTATCATGCAAACACACACATATTTAAAGGCAAGAGAAACTAAACCTAGTCTGATATAATTACGGATTATAGATACAGATTACAGTACAGTTTAATTCACATTAAAATATCGTGATGGTTTGCTATTGCAGTGTGTGATTCATCCTCCTGTATACCCTAGCGATAGCTGTTATTTCTTTGAAAGGAATCAATAAAATTCGTGGCATTATAACAAAATGACATGAATGGCATAGTTTTTTTTTTGTTTTTTTTGCATTACTATGGTTAAACATTTGTGATTGGTCGAATCAATCCCTGCAGAGAACGCCTTACTACCCTGAGGTAGAATGTGTGCTGTTTACTCTCTACGCGTTTCTTTGTGTGTTGACCTAGCGACACAAGATTGACAGGGATCGAGCTGGTAATGTAGTGAAGGAACGCTGTGGGTAGTGTGTATGTGTGTGTGCGTGTGTGTGTGTGTGTTGAAGATTACAGCGGTTCTGTGTACGTCAATGTTGAATTTCAGGTTCGTATAACATATATTTATTTTATTTATATAATTAATTTTATTTGGGAGACATGTACAGGTAAGATTTGAGAAGAGGTTATTTGTCTGACACTACTAGTAGGCTTGCTGCTAATTTTTTGAGTTAAGACATACTGTACGTTTGAATTGGATTATATAGCCTATTCCTAAATGGTATTATCAATAAAAAATGTATCATTGGGGCCAATGTTTAGAATACAAGCGGCCAGGCCTTCCTGAAATGCAGTTTCTGTGGTAGCCGTTTACAGTAACGCACTGAATTTGTTTTGTGGTTTTTGTGAGGTGAGTTGTATGGCTTAAGGGTGTATTGCAATATGGTAGTAAGAATAAACATTGGATTTTATAATTCTATTCATTAACAATATGCAGACATGAAAATGTAGTCGATACGCTTAATTTTTATTGACAAAATTGTATTTTTATTAAATAATAAATCATCAGTATTATTTGTTTATACACTGGGATGTTTAAACTGATAGTGAAAATTGCAGTTAAGGTGTAGAGTTATCTTTTTTGTGGCTTGGACAGAAAGGGAATTTCTAAGTTAATTTAAAAAGTGTAAAAATATATATATTCTATATGATTTCACGATGAAGCAAAGCACACAGGTTTACTGGAATAAGGAAAGCAGGCTTATCAACGACCACTTTCCCAATGGCAGTAAACCCAGGTGCTGTATTTCATCGTGAAATGACATGACAAACTGAACGACAGTAACTTAGCAATCTTTTCCACACCCACCCGACACATTGCCGTTTTATCATCTTTAGTAAAATCGGCCTGGCTCAAAATGGAATAATACACACTGGACACTCCCATGGTATCCATGCAATAAATAAGAGCAACTTCTCAACCTAACTAGGCTACGGTTCCTTTTTTTTCTTCTTCTTTCTTTTAATCTGGCAGGGCCTTGTATTCGCGCTTTGAGGGGATAACTAACAGTGCTTGTTCTGGGGCATTAGCCGGTTACGTTTTGAGGAGCTGAATTTTATCCCATTATATCTACCAGTGTGAAGTCAGTAGGCGGCTTAGAAAAACTTTCCAGTGAACAGAAAGTTCATTGAAAATCTCTCGCTACTGTTCGCGTGATAAAACGCTCGTACAGGACGGTACCATGGTAGCCCTTTTTGTTTGTCAATATTTTGATTGCTGAACGAGGAAATCCAGATAACAGTTGAGGAAGTGTTTTGTGTGTGAGTGGGAGGGAGGGGGTATGTGTGTGTGGAGGGGGGGTTAGGGATTCAAATTTCAAAGGTTAAATTGCCATCACGGAGGAACATAAAGAAGTACACCATGCTAAGTTTCACTTGAATGGAACAGCCTAATTATTCATAAGCCTTACCAACCAGCAAGGGTGCCCAAGGCCACACGGCGGGTTTTTTGGGTAAAATGATGTAATTTATGGGCTGACAGGCTGCGTGAGCGCTGTGGCTTGACCTTGTTGCCCCCCTGGCCTGTCTATTGCTCCACTGGGGGCGAGGAGGTAGAACTAGTTTGGAAGGAGGACAGGGAAGCAGATGGCCCTCTATTTGTGCCCCTTGTGTCTGGACTGTCATTCCGGCAGATTAATGCAAGGCCTGGTTAAAAAAAAAAAAAAAACCCCCCGAGACAATCAAGCAAGGGTCTGGGGAGAAACAATGGAGCCACGTGCCACCGGGCAGACTGCCGTTTGGGGTACAATAGGTGATCATCTTTCAATAGACAGGGCCAACTGTTACAAACAACATGTGCCTACTCCACATTTCAAATGATTTCAGGCCGTTGTTTATTTATGATTCAGCCAATGATGAGAGAGGGACTGTGGTCACCTGATTGCGTTGGGGGGGGCTACAGTGCAGAGACTCACAAAATAACTGAATAGTGAGGGTTGTCATGGCGACCCTAATTATTGCACTCTTCTACAGTAAGTGTAGGAAAAGAGGACTGGAGAGGATTCAAGAAGTTCCTTTTTTTTTTCCTTCTTCTTCCAAGAAGTCTGCGTTTACAAAAGAAATGAGAAATCCTGAGAGCGGATCCTTTTTTAAGCCTCTATAGACCTGGAGTGACTGGATCTAATCTTAAAACCGCAACAGAGGATGTATTTATATATTTAAATAATTTCAACACTTTATTTATTAATTTATTTACATTTTCTTAATTCTATTAAAAATGTATTGCTTCAAAAGCATTAAAATGACCTCAATACAGAATCGATACATTTTCATTTTCACATAATTTTGATCGTCAACCAATGATTATGGAAGTTTGGTTTGGAGAAAGAATATGGGCAGCAAAGAAGATTAAAAGATGAAAGTCACTTCTTATTAACACTTTTCAGTTGGAACGTAGAAAGAAAAAAATCTCTTTCTAAAACTCGTGCAAAAAAGCAGGTGCATAAGCGACCCGTTAAAGAAAAAGGGGAGTGGCTTCTTTTTTTTCAGTTCTCAAATTTCAAATGTATTGAATTTAGTGAGAAATAGATTTTTTTTTAAACAATTTAATGGGATAGAAGCCTTTTTCTGATCACTCTACATGTAAAGATCAATAAATCCATCAAGCATGGCTAAGACTGGATACAAAAACTTATAAACCTGACAAGTACTTGATTGACGATACATAAAATAAATTTTAAAAATAGTCAAAAGAAACGTACGCGACTCCATGTTATAATGTATAAAATAAAGCAAAGCGTTGGAGTATCTGTTGAGACGCAGTGTGCGTTCCCCGCAGGCTGCTGACCACAGACCCGTCCCAGCTGAATGAGGATGACCTCCCAGGGGACCTCCAGTCCTTATCCTGGCTCACCTCCGTGGATGTCCCCCGGCTACAGCAGATGGCCACGGACGGCGGACGGCTGGACTTCAGCGTGGCCTCACAGGCTAACCTGCTGGAGCAGCAAACAGGTGCGCGCACCTGTCCGCCAGTACGCCACTGTGGTTTTAGGGCAGGTTTGAGGCATGGAGGGTTAGCAGTGGCACGGCTTTTCTGCTGATAAGGCGCGCTCACAGTGAAAAACGACCGTAACGTGTGCGTGTGTGTGTGTGTGTGGACTCTGGTTACAGCCCAGCTGAACAGCATCAACGTGTCCAGTGGACAGGGAACCATGATCCATCTTCAGAGCAACATGCAGAACAGCCTTCTGGGAATGAGCGCCATCAGTGCCCATGGCGGAAACGTGAGTTATAACTGAGTTTTACAGCGAGGGGCTTCGGTTAGACTACAGGTGTCACACTCCAGTCCTGGAGGGCCGCAGTGTCTGTTTTTTTTTTGGGTGTTCTCGGCACCGGTGGTTCATTTAAGCCGTTTGATTGGCTAAATAATCCACACACCTTGTTCTTAAGGCCTTAATCGGCAGCTGATTGAAAAACCCACAGACACAGAGCTTTTTACCAGCCACATTACCGTTTACAATATAACACAACCTGTTTGGTTACCAGCCAAAGTGGCTGCTAGAGTAAAAATCTTACCAGCATTTGGCTGGTGGTTGGTGTTAATGTCACACCCTGGAGCGTACACATACCTGCGTGACGTGAGATGAAGCCAATAAAGACACCCTTAGCCTAGTGCCACAGGGAGAATACAGGGGTCACAAATGGTGCGTTTCTCCCCCCTCTCTGCTCGTCAGATGATGCCGTACTCCCTGAACGGACAGCCCTCCCCTGGGTTCCAGTCCCACCCCTCCGTCTACCAGCCTCCTCCTCAGCAAGTCTTCACCCTTGCGCAGGCTGGCCAGCAGGTAAAGCCCTATGGAAGTTGCGTGGTGGGCATGCTTCACATGATCTAACGTGGGCCATGTCCGAATCGGCGCACTTGCCTACTATTGAGTATGCCAGTTGATTATACTTTGTCAAAAAAGCTGTTAAGTACGTGACAATTCTGAAAATTGAGTGTTGTTAATATCCCCAGATGATATACTTATTTCCGGGTTTTCGCTGATAATAGTATGGAGGATATTTTAGCATACTGCATGTCACTAAACAGTATGGAGTAAGCAGTATACAGTATGCTAGTACACAGTAAACAGGACGCAGAAGATAGGGCTCTGATTCGGACACAGTTATGGTCTAGCACAGGGGTCCTCAATCCAGTAAGGGCTGGTGTGGGTGCAGGCTTTTGTTCCAACCAAGCAGTAACACATTTGATTCTAACTAAAGTCCTTAGCAAACACTCTAGTGGTTGATTAGTAGAAGTGTAGCAGGTGTGTAACTGCCTGGTTCGTACAAAAGCCTGCACCCACAGAGGCCCTTTCTGGATAGGATTGAGGATGCTAATATGGGCTTTATGGGGAGCTGCGGGATTGAGCACAATGAAAACTAAAATGCGCACTCACTCAAGAGAAATGTGTCTCGCCACTTCCACAGTGTTCTCCCGCGGGTCTCTACAGCAACGCCTCCTACAGTAACCAGGGCCCTTTCAACCAACCCCGGCTCGCCCCTCACAGCAACCAAGACTTGCAGCCAAAGTCCTTTCCCAAGCCCATCTACTCCTACAGGTGAGCCCCTAGGAATTCTGGGAATTATTCCTCTCAATTATATTCAGGACACAACTAAGAAGTACGTATTGCATGATTGCTACACCCTGAGTAAAATGACCCAGGAAAGGAAATACTGGTAACTGCAGTCAAAGGGACCATCTTGAGATAACTGGTGACCCTGATTCCATTTGACATCCCCTCAGTTGCCTGATCGCCATGGCCCTAAAGAACAGCAAGACGGGCAGTCTCCCTGTCAGCGAAATCTACAGCTTTATGAAGGAGCACTTTCCCTACTTCAAGGTAAATTCTCTTTCCAGTTTGTTTGCAGATACAGGGGTGACAGTGGACTGGAGTAAGGGGAAGGGATGAAAATTTTAGTTTCGTGGCTTAGTGGAAAAAAAAAAAAAAAACGTTGTGTAAGTCGCTCTGGATAAGAGCTTCTGCTAAATGCCTGTAATGTAATGATGACTCCATAGTCCTTTTCTCGCACCTGTTCTCACCGTAGACGGCACCAGACGGGTGGAAGAACTCAGTTCGGCACAACCTTTCGCTGAACAAGTGCTTCGAGAAGGTGGAGAACAAGATGAGCGGCTCCTCCCGCAAGGGCTGCCTTTGGGCCCTGAACCCTGCCAAGATCGACAAGATGGAGGAGGAGATGCAGAAGTGGAAGCGCAAGGACCTGCCAGCCATCCGTCGGAGCATGGCTAACCCAGGTAGGAGAGTGTAGTCCATGGCTGTGACCCAATATGACCCCAGTTCCCTGCACCCTGTCCACTCAGACCCGTCTACTATGCGTTCTGTCCCCTCGCTTTGTAAGCAGTGTGCGAAAGTAATCCTGCAAAACTCTTTCCAAACTAGCGAGGAAGTCGTTTTTTAAATTTTTGTATTGATAATATCAAGCAGTTTACATATGATAATGGTTACAAAGTGTAGATTATGAATGAAGATAGAATTAACAAAAATAAAAAGTGTAGTTTGTACTACAAGTTGTAGTTTTGACTTCCGGTTTACTTCCTGAAATTGTCGAATGAGTGCACGGTTCTGTGGATGAGTGTGCTCCCGAATCCCCTCAAAAAAAAAAAAAAGGGTTTCATCCTGGGATTTTAAGTGCCTCCATTTGTAAGAAAAAGTTTGTTTTGACAAAGTTGACTCAAATACACGCCTTCAAAGGGGAGAAGGGATCATATTCGGTCACGGCCCATGTTTGTACAGTTTGTACCCTTTGGGTGGGTGAATGTGGCACAGCATTGGCTCCAAAGGCCCAGCTGGTGATTCCAAAGGGAGAAATAATTTAAAGGAAGAGAAATAAAGTTTTTTGAAATAGACAAACTAGGGTGCAGGATTATGGCAATGATCCCAATGTACAGCAACCCAAAAATGCAGTCAAGTTTCTGAGCGGATCTTTGTGTCGCCCGTTCACAGACGAGCTGGACAAGCTGATCACGGACCGGCCGGAGAGCTGCAGACGGAAGCCGTGTGACCCGGGGGTGACCAGGCTGCCCGGGGGCCCGGCCGGCCTCGCCATGGCGGCCCAGCTGCATCCCCAGCCCGTGATGACCCTGTCCCTCCAGTGCCTCCCACTGCACCACCACCAGCTCCAGGCCCAAAGCAGGCTGGCCCCCGGCTCCCCTGCCCCGGCCCAGACGCCCCCGCTCCACACCGTCCCCGACCTCTCCCACAGCCCCCTCGCCCAGCACCCCGGCAAGCCTCCCCACGAGTTCTACAGCCTGCACGGCGAGGGCAACACCGAGGTCGACACGCTGGATCCCAGCATCATGGACTTCGCATTACAAGGTGGGCCTCGTGCGCCGATTCATTTCACAGATAAAGAAATTCAGATTCTCAGAATAAGTAACAGGGAAAAAACTCAACTTTAAACTGCCAAAGCAACCTGTGCTGTAATTTACTTTAAGGTCAAAATAATAATAGGTGCCGTGGAGACAAAACAGTAATAATCTTATTATTGATGGTGATTTTCTAGCCATGTTAAATGCACCTTCTGCAAGTCACTTTGGCTAAATACATCTGCTAAATGCTTACATTGTAATGCTTATTATAGTGTGGGATGAGCTTTAGGTACCAAAATCCTTGTTTTACCAGGTTAATCCCATAATTTGCTCTGGCTTCATTATTAGCGATTAGCAGGCAGGGTCAGAATAGAGAATGCCTCGAGCAGTATGAGAGAAAAAACGCATTTACCTGCGAGAGTAAACGCATCGTTCCGTCCGACAGGGAACTTGTGGGAGGAGATGAAGGACGAAAGCTTCAACCTGGAGACTCTGGGCGCCTTCAACAACTCCCCCCTGCGGCTGTCCGACTGCGACCTGGGCGCACCCGGCCTCACGCCGGTGTCGAGCGGCAACAACCTGTCCTTCTCAGACCTGCAGGTGACGGGCCTGTACACTGCTTACAGCAGCCTGGACACTGTCTCCTCACAGTACATGGGCACGCAGGGGAGCAGCAAGCCCATCGCCCTGCTCTAACGCAGCATCCCAGGGCGAGAAGCACCCAGGGCGAGAAGCACCCAGAGCTTTACTGAAACAACACCCAATATTACAATGCAAAGAAATAAGTCACTTTTCCACAATGGCACAACTTGTAGATCCCACTTCTGGCACCAAATTTTTTGTTTTTTGTTAGTAGCACTTGGATCACCAAGTGACGTGATTCAATTTTTCTTTTCTTTTTTATTTCTCGCCCCCCCACCCCCCAATTTATAATTTTTTTATTATTTGAATCGGTAACCCAAGTGCCCCAAACTGAGAAACAGTTCTACAAATTAGTCCATTCGTTTCTGAGAGGAATGTGGCTATTCAAAAAAATAAAATAATAAATGGACTTCCATTCTCTTCACATTAAAATACCGCTACAGCCAAAAACCAGCAATGATGAAAAATATCCAAACAGCCCTTCACAGCTAAGAGAAAGCATTAAACAAACAGGCTTTGTGTGGAATAAATGCAGGGCCTAGGACTCCTTTCTGTTAGGAGTGTTATACCTCCATACTTATGGATGCGAACACCGAACTTTGCCAAGCAAAGAGAACTTCAGCAGACCAACAACCAAATGGAGGTTACTGTCCTGGCAGCTCTGTGAAAGACCTAACTGTGTAAATATAAACTGTGGGGAAGAAAGACAGCAGCAGCCCAGCCGAGCGGTGTGAAAAGACAGCAGCAGGAGAAATGCTTTCGTTTCATTTACCTCCGGTCAACGTTAGCCTAACAACTGTAGTTTCAGAGTCCTGTGTTTACCGTATTTGTGCTAGGCAGTATTACTGTGTTGAATATGTTTTTATTTATATTTATAAATGTACAAGAAGCATCATTTAAGTTTACATTCCCTGCAGGTGTGACACTCCTCCTTGGAACAGGAAAAAATGTAAATGGTAAATTAATTTACTTTGTTTATCCATCTAGAGAAAAGTTGCCAATATCAGTGATGGAAAAGTACAGCACACACACTGCAACTTCCTGATTTTAATACGTAGCCAGATTGCTACTGCCGCGTAAGCATTTGAATTCAAAGACCCCAATGGCATTTTGGATCTTCCGATTCATCTACTGTCGTAATTAAAACTACCTGTTTTGCACCTTGATCCAAAGTTTCTGTGATATGTGGAACCAATGTTCCAGTGTAAAAGTCTACTCCTAAAAATCATTCCGGTTTTATAATCACGTTTTGTATACATTATGGGTACTAAAACATGTTTAAAAATAACTGTAAAGTATGTATGTAAAAAAAACATTGAAACACTAGAAATATTTAAATACAATAAAAGCATAATGAGTTGAGAAATGCATTTGCTTTTCTGTTGCAAACCGTTTATAGTTTACACACTATTAAGTAATGACATCGGAATACAAAAATAAAAAAATCTCACACTTGCACAAAATCTGTCAGGTCACATTCTCTGATCAGCTCAAAGATGTGACAGTTGGAAGATCAGCAGTGAAATTGGTGTTTATTCAGAGAATATGTATATAGTACATCCCAGACACACAAACACACACAGTTACGCACTGACACTGAACGGGTTCACATATGAGCCTCTTAGGGCCTGATTTACCACCTTTAGCACGTGCAAAACCATATAGCACACACAAAACCAATAACATGACCAATGATTGGTCAAGGTATTTTTTTTATTCACCAATCATTGGTCGTGTAATTGGTTTTGTGTGAGCTAAATGCTAAAGGCCTTAGTAAATCAGGCCCTTAGTCTCTGCCTCTCACAGCCTGTAGCACCCGTCCAAACACTGAAAGCAAACGCATCGGGGAAATATTCATAGCTTATCATTTACAAAGTCAGTCATGTGGGGGATCAAGAAAACCCACAGATGTAAATGCTGGTGTACAAGCGAGTATAAAAATCAGTTCTTATGTTCAGCATCCTTGCTCAAACACTTAACACAGTAAAAGGCATATCTTTGGCGTCAGTAGGAAAAAAAAACTGCTTTTGTTATCGACATCACAAGTTAAGGGTCTGCTCCTGTCCTACAGTAGTTAGTCAGCAGCCGATACATACAACCGCTGACGAGTTCCCAGATCTGATTCATCATTGTCCCATTAGGTATGCGTTTCTCAATATGGACAGCCTGAGATTTGGAAAAAGTTTTCGACACATTTCAAAAGAAGAAATGGGTCTTCCTCCATTTAAACGCACACGGAAACACAACTTGAAAACATTCAGTACATTCCGACGGCACAATGGTGATAATTCTTTTATGCGGCTTGCATTCACATGTAGCGGAAAAAACTAACAACCTACGGAATTATAGTACGTGAGTATAGGGGACCTGGCACACAGCAAGTTTTTTTTTTTTTTTTTAGCTGACCACACACACAGCGGCAGGTCTGTAGTGTGCATGAGCCTTCACAAAGGTTGTGCGTGGTTACAATCGGCAGTCGTAGCTTAATCCTGAGAATAACACTAGAGTTTATCAGTTCCAGCCGGTCACAGTGGGAAAACATGGCTGCTTTGAAACAGCCACAGACCGCACACAGAGGGGGGGTGAGCCGGCTGCTCTGGTGGGCTTTGGAAGGAATCCCTGGCGTCTCTGCGGAGTTCAGTTGGTGGCCGTGGCCGCGCCGTCCATGGTGGCCAGCAGGTGAGAGATTTTGGCCCTCTGGGAGGAAGTGATGTTCTGGCTCATGTGGATGATGCAGTCCATGGCTACCTCTGGATTGGCCTGTACCAAGCTGAGGTCATGAAACACAGGGAGAAGCATTTTGTATACTCAATATTGAACGGTTCCTTTGTGGTGCTTAACACCATGCTCTGCTTGTGTGTGCATGAGAGAGAAGAGTGTGTGTGTGTGTGTGTGAGTGAGTGAGTGAGGAGAATGAGTGTGTGCATGTGTGCTGCCTGTATTGGTGTTTGTGTGCGTATGCGTTTGTGCGTGCATATCTGTGTGTGTGTGTGTGTGTGTGTGTGTGTACACGTGTTTGTGTGCTTGTGCACATGCGTAATTGTACGTATCTATGTGTGTGTGTGTGTGTGTGTGTGCGTGTGCATGTGTAATAGATATTCCTGACCTGCGTATGTGCTTCAGGGCGTAGTCCCTCTTCAGGTACTTGATGTTTTCCCTGATGGCCGACCGGGTCCCATCTTCCTCTGATAAGTGCTTCTCCAGCCACTCCACCACCACTTTGTTATTTTCCCACAGATAGGCCTGCAACACAGCACCTCCTCTCAACCAATCACCATCATCTTTAATAGTGTTTACAAAACCAATACAGCATGCCCACTGGCTAGGCCTGCAACACAGCACTTCCTCTCAACCAATCACCATCATCTTTAATAGTGTTTACAAAACCAATACAGCATTACCACTTGCTCCCTGCAGGACAGACAGACTAATGAGGCTAACATTTAGCCTCATTTAATGTAGCCAAGAGGCTAGCTCTTCCTCAGCCTCCCATCTCTGTAATCTAGTGTTTTTTGGATTGGGACCCAAAATGGGTCGTGGGAGTGTATGAGGTGGGTCCCGGTATGAGTATGTAGTCCACTAGTCTATGCTAGTGTGTATCCCTGAAAGGTACTAAATTTCTAATTTGGGTCACGATATTAAAAAGTGTTTCTACTTTTGGTCCCGATGTTGAAAGCCAAGGCTTAAGAACCAGTGCACTAATGGACCAAATTGGGGCGCACCTTGACGGTCCCCTCGGTCTCCACGAACCAGCGCCTCAGCATGGACTGGACGTGCCCGTCGCTCAGCTCCTTGTTGGCCTGCAGGATATCGCCCTTCACCACCTGCTCCAGCAGGCGGCGCCGTAGACGCCAGTAGAAGAAGCTTCTGGCGTTCTTCCAGTCCAGGATGTCCTGCAGCCAAACTCAGCGGTCAGAGCAGCAGAGAACTATGGCCCAAATATAAGAGTGAAAGATCCCCTGCGCTAATGGAAATATACTGTAAATATGTGAAATATTTTTAAAACATAATTGTGTTTCACAGCTGTGTTTTTTAAATATATTGCAATATCTGAAAGTGGCCATAAATTATACACTGCCTGGCCAAAAAAAAAGTCGCCGTTGCACCCGTCATGCATGGTGCCCACTGTACAAGCCTCTAGAGGCAGTGTTATGATCTGGGGTTGCTTCAATTGGTCAGGTCTAGGCTCAGCAACGTTATGCAGCAATAAAAGGAAGTCAGCTGAGTACCTGAATGTACTGAATGACCAGGTTATCCTATCAATTGGCATATTCCAGGACGAAAATGCCAAGATTCATCGGGCTCAAATGTGAAAGAGTGGTTCAGAGAGCATGAGGAATCATTTTCACACATGAATTGGCCACCTGAGTTCTGACCTTAACCCCATTGAAAGTTTTTGGGATGTGCTGGAGAAGACTTTACGGAGTGGTTCGACTCTCTCGTCGTCAATACAAGATCTCGGCCAAAAATTAATGCAACTCTGGATGGAAATAAATGTTGTGACGTTGCATAAGGTTGTTGAAACAATGCCACGACGAATGCGCGCCGTAATCAAAGCTAAAGGCGGTCCAACTAAATATTAGTGTGTGCAACTTTTTTTTGAGCCAGGCAGTGTACATTTTCTCACATATTGTGAAGCATTGCAACATATTGATAATATATTTTACTTCAATATTTTGCAGTATATTTCATTTCAGGAAAGGATATTCATGGTCAAATGGGAGAAACTTTAAAAAAGCAAGCCGGAATCATAGGCTGCATTCGGGTCCAAATTTTATGCTTTCACCAAAATGCCAGGATGAAATATGGCAGCCACACCAAGTGGATTACAGTTACAATTTAAGAAAGGGGAGGGAGTAATTATATTCCCTCCCTCGTTTATCCTCCTTTCTACCAAGGGTATAAAACGCAAGCTTCCAGCAAGAAGGGAATCACACACTGAAAAATTGGGCGGTCACGTTTCAACTCTATGGGGTAGCACTTCCTATATCGGTTGCGAGGACCGTTCAGTTCTGTTTTGGTTAGTTCCTCGTCTATCCTCCCTTGCAGAGCGCCTGTTAAGTTCACTTGTTGCACATCACAAATTTGGACACGAAATAACGCGCACTCGAGGGAAGAGAGTGTGTCAAATTGGATCCGAATGCAGCCTTGGAGGAAGTGACCTCACCGTAATCACACCCTTCTCCTGCATTCTCCCTGGAGTGTCATGGAGGTCCACAAACTGCACTGCCACCTGGTGGTAGATGGGCAGCAGGAACTCCTCTCTGGCCTTCAGCTTGCCCTCCAGGTCCTTGCGATCTTTCTCCGGCAGTTCTGGGGTGCCTGTTCAGTGCACACATCACATGATTATATTACATCACATGCATTTGGCAGCCACTTTTATCCAAGGCGACATACAACAAGTGCATAGCGCGAAGGTCATCGTCACGTCCAACAAGATCCCATCAAACTTCTAACAGATAAAATGGGTAACAAGTTTCCGGTAAGTTCCGGCAGCCTCGGGCAGAGTTTACCTAGCTGTTCAGTCAGCTGGGCGTACGTCGAGTCGATCCTGTGCATGGTCTTCAGAAGGTCCTTCCTGCGGAACTTGATCTCCACCGTTCCCTCCGCCTCCAGAACTCCGCCCCTGCACAGAGAGAGGAAACAAGAGGGAGAAAACGCTGTCAGTGGCCGGAGTCAGGGTGTTAACCCCCCCCCCATCAGCCTCTCACTGGTCCCCTCCCTACCTGCACAGAGGGGAGAAAGCATGCAATCTCAGGTCAAAGTGTTAACTTCTCTCCCTCCTGTTCTCTCCCTTTTTTCTCTCCTCCCCCTTCTCACCTGCTCTCCCGGTCCGCGTAGAGTTCCATGCAGAGGGGGTTTATGGTGGGGTCGATCACTACCCAGGACCCCCCTCTCAGCTCCGCGTGGGGGGGGATGTAGACCAGGACGGGCTGATGGAACTCGCGCAGGCTGTCCACGATGTAGGCCCCGAACTTCAGCACCTGGTCATACATGTCTACAGGGTGCAGAGAGCCAACGACAGCAGGGTTACAGCCACACTGTCGCCATGGACACCCAATGTATCCCAGAATCCATAATCAAACTACACAAGGAGAAACATTCCTATACAGTATATACCAACATGCCCAAATACACATGCAGTATTACCTACCCTGCATATAGTCATATGTACTCTACTCTGAAGCATGTGCTCTTGTCAGGCACTGGCTATTTTCACTCTACTCTACCAGCTAAGCTTTGTAGGCATTCATGTACACATTACACAGAGATGAGTTAATGAACTAACTAACGCTGACTGAAACTCCCATCCTGGGTGACGCTACAGCCAATTATGCGCCACCCTGTGGGGCTGCCAGCCAATCAGCAATGACATGGTGAGGATTTGATACCAGGCCTTACGGCAATCACTACAATACAAATCAGCGTTTAACAGGAAGATGCTCCTGAAAGCCCCGCCCAACACCATCCTCAGTATGGCCTCCCACACTGGACTCTCACCCTTCATTCCCCCAGAGAAGCCCCTCCAGTTGGCGAACACCATCAGGGGCAGCTGCTCGCGGCCAAAGTCTCGGACAGCCTGGGCCGTCTTGAAGGCGGAGTCAGGGAACCACACCTGGCCCGCCTGCTGCAGGAGCTGGAGAGCGAGGCGGCGGCGGGAAAAAAGGGGTGAAAGGTCATCTCACTTTCCCCGCCCGAGATCGCCACGGCGATTAGACCTGTGGTAAACCGCAGAGCACGCGGACGAAGGCGTGAAACACTCACTTTAGCCTCGGAGTCCAGGTTGGCTGGGTCTGCGGGAATGGCGACCTCGACGGTGCGCGTCTCCACGGCGATGACCCCCAATGGAATTCCGCCTAACCTGAAGAGACATCTCACATCATATATAATAGTACTTTTACATTTTAGAAATGAAATATTATGGGAACGTGATTTTCTGAGCACTTCCACTTTCCGCTGCGTTTAAAAATACAATACTTATAAAAGGTGTAGAACTTAGCAATAATCTGTTTGAGGTATAAACTATCCATCTATGTCCGCCGTAAATAAGCCCGGTTTCAGCGGGTCTACACTTACCTGGCTCTGCCCACGACCACAGTCTGTGCCCAGGACTGCATCACCTCCATGAAAGAGCCGTGATCAAAAAAGCCGCTCTGCCACGCCCCCTTGATGGCTGCAGACAAGATTTACATCCAATCACGTCTCAGTCCGGGCGCCAGTATGCGGTCTTTACTTCCATTTATTCAAACTCATTTGGAAGAAAGGAAGTGGAATTAGCTGCAAAAGCAGACGCTCTCCTCTTTAAAAAATAATGGTCACCCTCACTCTCCTCTTTAAAGAATAATGATCACCTCACTCCGTTCCCTCGGGCACGTGTATCGCGTGTAAGAACAGTCGGTGGTTGACACGTGTAACCCTGTACGCAATGCCGGGTGTGTTATACCGGCAGTCGACATCAGAATTCAGGCGGTGCATGAAATATTCAGCAGGTGTTCCTGTGGCAGTCATACGGGAATACGCTACATGTCACGCAGAGCTGTGGTAGGCATATGGGAATGTGTTGCGTATCACGCAGTCATTGTGGCAGTCATACGGGAATACGCTACACGTCACACAGAGCTGTGGTAGGCATATGGGAATGTGTTGCGTATCACGCAGTCTTTGTGGCAGTCATACGGGAATACGTTACGTCACGCAGAGCTGTGGTAGGCATATGGGAATATGTTGCGTATCACGCAGCCTTTGAGGCAGTCATACAGGAATACGATACATGTCAAGCAGAGCTGTGGTAGGCATATGGGAATGTGTTGCGTATCACGCAGTCTTTGTGGCAGTCATACGGGAATACGCTACATGTCACGCAGAGCTGTGGTAGGCATATGGGAATGTGTTGCGTATCACGCAGTCTTTGTGGCAGTCATACGGGAATACGCTACATGTCACGCAGAGCTGTGGTAGGCATATGGGAATGTGTTGCGTATCACGCAGTCTTTGAGGCAGTCATACGGGAATATGCTACATGTCACACAGAGCTGTGGTAGGCATATGGGAATGTGTTGCGTATCAGGCAGTCTTTGAGGCAGTCATACGGGAATACACTACATGTCAAACAGCAGTCAAACAACAGGCACGGCTCAATTTTAGAGGGGTGAAAGGGGGTCTCACTGGGATGAGGCCTCCCGACCAGCAGCCAGCGCGGGTCATAGGGAGCCTTGGTGGGGGTGAAGTCGATCTCCCTCTCCACCGGGTCTTTGGGCGGCAGGACCGGCAGTGGACTGCGCTTGTTCTGAAACGACAGGCACCCGTGCATTTTGGGAACATGAACCCGCTTTTCTAGAGGACAGGAATGTAACTTTACAGGACAGGTACCCAACAATAAAACAATAAACTCCACAACAATGTCTCTTTATTAATTAAATGAATGACTTGCATTTTGGACATTCGTCAGAATCTAGGACAGGTATACCTACAATGTTTTTGTGGAATGAACCCACAATTTCAGGCACTGGAGCCCACACATTAAGAAGAGTCGCTGTTTGCACGGTACCTTTGGCATGTAGGAGAGCCATTGCAGGATGGTGAAGACGCCCTCAAAGTCGTCTGGTACAGTGGTGTGCGTGATGCCGTTGTTGTGCATGATCTGCACCCCGCCCAACTGGTTGTTTGAGGTGTAGACCTCACGTCCCAAAACCTGGCGGAACAATAGTGCCAAAGCCATCCAGGGGGTCATCCATTTCTCATCTCCACATGATCACTGTGTGACCACCCTGGGCCTCATTTTCCAAGTCTGAATTAGTAGACAGATCTTTATAATTCGCATTGTGATTAAAGCACAATTTGGGCACAATCTAAGCACGCTATACTCAATTTCTACAAACATCAGGCTACTGCTAATTTCAGAAAAGCAATGAAATCATTACAGAACTAGCATGGATAGCATGCTACTATGACGTCTGTTACACCATGACTAAGACACAAGTAGCATTTATTTTAGCTTACACCTTGACTTTTACTCTGGACACAGTATCATTAGGTCAGTGTATCTCTGTATTTCTGCACTCATACTGCATGAATAGGCTGACATTTCCCTGATAAAGCAAATGGCTGCAATACAGTTAGGATTTATCAACGACAATGAAGAAATGTGACAGTTTGATAAATGTGTGCATATAAATTAATGTGCGAGAATAAATTCAATACATAAGATTAAAATGAGGAAAATGGGACATGCAGCCCATCTTAACAGCCTGTTCCCATCACAATAATGTTCTAATGTTCTTACTACACACTGAATTTGCACAGTGATAAATCCATCCACTGCTCCCAATAAATATATATAAAGACAGTGAAACCGTTTCTTGAGAGTTCAGAGATGGGAAAGGAGACTTGGAGATGCACAGAAACACTCAGGAGGACAGACAGACACACAGAGACAGACAAACAGACCTTGTTGAGGGCGCTGGCGCCCGTAAGGATGATGTGGGAGTTCTCCACCTGAATGACTCTCTGGCCCAGACGCACCAAATACGCCCCGATTCCAATAGCCCTGCAAGTCACCTGCCGACACACACAGTACACACATCACTGTGCATGGCGCGGCTTCAGAAAAGGAGCGCCTGGCGTTCAGTAAGATGGCGTTCAGACATGCTGACTCACCATGCTGATGGTGATGATCTCGTCGTACGCCAGAGACGTCTCCCCCGCGATGGTGCCGGACCCCCGCAGGTTCTCCACGCCGAGCCCGTCCTCGATGCCAATGATGTCAGTGATGATGTACCTGAAGGGGCGGGGTCATTGCTGAGAGTCGGCCTCCCTTCTCCACCTAACAGCCCCACCTCCTTCCCCCTGTCCTCCAACAACACCACCCCCGAAAATACCCACCCACTCCTCCACCCAGACGTCCACCCTTTGCCCAGAGACACCCAACCCTAGCCCTGTAGAGCAGCAGGTTTTGCTGGGGTTCCCCGTTTCTCACGACTGATCCATTACGGCAATATACCGTTATCGCTCCATACCTGGTTTCTTCTGTCTAAACGGGTCATTGGTTCTCAAGGCAAAAACATAACCCAGCCAGCCTGCAGCTCTCCAGCACTAGGGTTAGATATCCCACCTCACACCTGCATGTAGCAGGGCTGGAGGTGAACAGTCCAAGTCACTCCAGGACAAACAACCACAGAAAACTACCCATAAATCCCATCTCATTAATGAGCGACTTAAAGCACTGGGATTGAGTGAAACCAGTGACTTCCTCAAAGCGCTATATAGACTGGTTATTTTAGGGACACCATATAAAAACATATTTGATTGTAATTATGAAAATAAGAGAGAAATGGCTGACCTGGACTCCCCTCCCTCCTCCACGTGCTGGCAGTGCACAGAGTTAGTGGAGCTGATACGCGTGTAGTCCTGGGGTGTCAGGTACAGGTACTTGAAACCCTGCATACAGGAAGGTCCACAGGTGAGCTTGTTATGTCAGTGTTAAATAGCTGTTCTGGGCCAACCGTTCTTACCAAAACAAGCGGCTCTTTTAAATAAATAAAAAATCAGTCAGATTTTCAAGTATAAAAAATCTTTATAAGGACCAGATCTAGGTCAAATATAATCCAGTATATTTCCCGCAAATTCCTGACAATCTAAGTTACCAAAATTCAGAACAAAAATGAAGAGATTGTTTCATATGATTGTACATTTTGGCGAGCAACAAGTTTCTTGAAAATTCTCAGGGATCTCCAGGAACGTTTAAAAATTTACCAGCATCTGCGCAGTAATTCAAATTACCATCTGACCCAGGTATGAACCCGACATATTTATAAACAGGTGTGCAGCTGCAGACAGCTCTACAGGTGACCCCGAAGCTCAGCCTTGCCTTGTAGGGGTCCTCCGGGTCCACCCAGGCCACCTGGAACTTGTGGCGGATCTCCTCGGCCAGGCCGATGCGAGCGCCGCTGTTAGCGGAGATGTAGACGCGCGGGATGCCCTCGGCGCGGGCCAGCTCCGACGCCCGCAGGAACAGCATGTCCTCCTGGGGCCCGAAGGACCCGATCATGTAGGTGATGTCATTGCAGATGACGATGACCTCGCGGCCCTCTGGGTACTCCGGGGTCTTCATCTTCATGCGGAAGGCCACCATGCCCACCTGCAGCGGGAACGTGGAGAGGCGGTCACTAAAATGGCAGCAGAATGGTCGCCGTGGTGACGCATCGGTTAAAGCGCCGGTGCAGTTGCACACTGAGGATGAGGGGTTTGCGTGCCCCTGGTCCTGCCAGATCCCAGTATGGCCGGTGCCTTGAGGGAGTGGCAATTGGCAGCCGCTCCCGGGGTGGGGGGGAGGGACTCACAAGCGCACACAAGTGGACCCGGGCGAGTTGGAATCGCGGTCAGGAGCACGAGGAGTCGCGCCCCGAAGAGGACGTGGCGCCCTCCTTCCTACTACTGCCTGAAGGGGTTGTGTAGCGGCAAAATCTCAAGCGGTTGCTACACGGGGGGGAATTGAACAACATAGGGTATAATTGACTACCAAATTGGGGGGGGGGAAAAAAAAAACGGTAAAAAAAAAATCTGAAACTAATTTGTACAAAAATAAATAAAGATTAAAAAAACCAAGGTGATAGAGCATGGAGAAGGCCGGGCAAAAATAAATGACATCATCAAATAAGTTTGGCGGCAACAAAAAGGGTGATAATGAAGATGAAATTGATGCCAACGATGATGGCAATCGTGCTGCTGAGAAGTAGCTTTCACAGCCAGCGCTGGGTACATCTAATGAGCCGTCTCTCCCCACTGAATAAACAAACAATCCTAAAAAGGCTCAAAAAGCCGGCCTGCAATTGAGATGATCTAGACAGTCAGCACTTTACATTACATTATGATCACTTACACTCTTTTCCAGAGCAACTTACAAAAGTGGAGGACGTCAGTGTTCCTCTCAGGAATGCAAAAGTGTGATGTCACCAAGAAGGCACAGACAGAAGGCTTGAGTATAATCAGTATGTTTATTGATTATTTATTGAAACCTTTTCTGAACCAGGGACCCGGCCCAAGAACCCCCAAAGAATCACAAGTTAAAAAGGGTTAGATTTTTTTTTTAATCTTTGGTTTTTGAAATATTTTCCCAAATCTATACATCGTCATTGCATATCAATCTGGCCCGAGACCCAACAGTACCTTCTATGATCCCCAGGGGTCTGTGGACCTCCTGTTGAAAACCCAGGAAGTACTCCACTTATCACCCAGTAATATCCTATAGCGCACCTATCTGAGCACCGTAGACTCTCCTACCTCGTTGTCACCAGGGAGATGGTTCATCTGCACCAGTTGCCCCTGGGGATCCAGCACCATCTCGGAGCAGATGAGCACATCTTCGGGGTAAGGGTCCCCCGATCCCCACACCTTAAACAGAGCCTGCGAGAACAAGGCAGAAAGAGGGGTGAGGAGGCGGGGCCTGCGTGGGGCGAGGCTTTGCACGCCATGATGCGGCGAGAGAACGAGAGGGTGGCCGCACCTGTCTGAACATCTCGGGGACGTCGTACACGTAGGTGGTCCCCAGGGTCTGGGCCTGGAACCGCTTAGCCTGCAGCAGGTCCTTGGTGACATAGGGGGTGTTCATAAGCATGCCGTGGAGGAGCCCCTGTTTGTCCCCATATGACTGGAACATGATCTGAGAGAGGGGGGGGGGGGGCACAGGAGACACTCAAACACACAACACCAGTCACCTGACACAGTGATTCACTCCACAATGGTTGACTTTGGCTTGAACTGCCAGGTTTAAGCAAAAAAAAAAAAAAAACTCTTTGAATGACAGTTTTGTACATTTTTATTTTTAGGAGACACAAAAGCTAACGATTATCAGAAAGGTATCATTAGCTTGTGTACATCCTATGAATCAATAAAACGCTGACTTGCCATCCTTCAATGGTTGTCTGACAGCAAATGATTAATTAATAAGTGTTTTAGGCATATTTATAGAGCTGGGCTGATTCATAAATTAAGCGGTATATTACATATACCCGCTCCGTGTCAATGGCGCTCGCTCTTCCCGACTGCGGAGCTTTTCCACCCTAGCTCCCCAGTGGTGGAACGAACTTCCCGTTCCCCTACGTTCCATGCCAACCCTGCCTACTTTCCGTCGTGGCCTGAAAACGCACCTTTTCAGACTCCACCTGGACTAATACTTATCTAAGACCTCATGGTATGTGTTCTTGTTGAACTGTGTATTCAAGGTATTCAAGTTTATAATATAAAAGAATAGAATTGTATTAGAGCTGATTTACCCAGTTCACTGTGAACTGCATTGTGTTCATTACTAGGGATAGTTGCTACTGTATGGGAAGAATGTGCTTTCTTATCTGTTCTGTAGTTACTTCGATGACCTTTCTGTATGCACTTACTGTATGTCGCTTTGGATAAAAGCGTCTGCTAAATGAATGTAATGTAATGTAATGTAACATGCAGTTTTGGACACTAAGGTACCTGTCCAGAGCTGCGCTCATGCATAAATTAAGCGGTATATTACATGCAGTTCCTCTACTTGGACACTAAAGTGCAGTATAAGGCACCTGTCCAGAGCCAGGGTCCGTGACCTCCTTGTACAGGCTGATGTCCAGGTAGTATCCCGACTCGTTGGTGATGAAGAGGCGGATGGGGATGGCGGTGCCGATGGGCGTCAGGCGGATGTTGATCTTCAGCTCGGCCTGCAGAACGCGGAGTTTCCACAGCCGGCTACCGTAGCGCATGACCATGGAGCGCACCGACTCCTCGATCTGAGGAGAAACACTGCTCATCACTGCTCCACAGGAGGACTGCAGGAGGAGACGCTGCCCCTCGAGCATCCGTCACACCCCCTAGTGTCCAGCCCAAGACACTGCAGCTCTAAAGCAACTGGAATGGTAAGTTACCGATGGTAAGTAACCGGGTTGGTTACACCTAGTATTGGCTCGTGTCAATGGTTGACTTAGCTTGAACCGCCATCTCCGATTGGAGCCCATCGTACACAAGATCACGATTCCATTGGTTTACGAGCAAAGCACATCCCCTTAAACTGGGAACACTCATCTCAGATCTGACCCAGAGGTAAAATAAAGTTATTCTATTCTATTCTACGTTGGTCGAGCTTTCATGTTTGGATCAGTGAGGCTAACCAACCCCTGATCCGAACACCAGACATTTTGTGTCCTGGCTAAATTCCCAAACTGGCTCTTTCAACCTGCCAGCTAATCATCCCCCAGTTTAATTGGCTAAAAATGGTTCTCTCCCTCTCCACCTCAGCTGATGTGTGGTGATAATTTTGATATAAAATGGCCGCCGTTACATCACCCAGGTGAGGGTCACACCAACCTTGGAGGGATCCATGATGACCGTGGGGACGAAGTTGAGGAAGATGTGGTTGCAGTCGGTGCGCACATTGGTGTTGCTGAAGGCCACTTCCAGCTCATCCATGGCCTCCAGGAGCAGCCGCTCGCCCTCATTCTGCAGGTACTCAAACGAGGCTTCCTGGAGGAGGAGAGGGGTGGTCACAGCTACAGGGGTTCCCTCTCCCTAAATCCTTACCCTCAACACCCCAAATTCCTGCGGTACCCACTAACTGGCCAATCCAAGTATTTCTCACCATTATTTGGCTAAATACTCAGATCAGATATTTAAATCAGTTGCTTGGAAGAGAAGAAATTAATTGATCATTTCATTCCTACATTAATTAATTGGAATAAACACTGTATATATGAACACTGCTCAACACACACTGCTGAAAAACCAAACCAAAGCCTGAGACACAGTAGAGCTAACAGACTACAATTTCCAGGAATTGGATTGGATGACTGCATGTTAAAAACACCACTAATAACCATCAATACAAAATAAAGCAAAACCATAAGAAAGGACCAATCAGGGCGATGGGCGTTGGGCGTAGCGTGAAGTTACCTTGGTGATGAGGTCGGAGTGGCGTATGATGGCCCTGATGAAGAAGCGGTAGTCGGTGACCTCGGCGCCCTCGTCCACGCGTGCGGCGCCCAGGTACAGGTGCATCTTGTGGTTGGCGCACGGCACGGCGTTCAGGTCAAAGTTACGCATACGGCTCAGCTCTAGCTGGAAGGCCAACGCCGGCTCCAGGTTTCTGTAGATCCGGTCCTCCTGGAACTAGAGACAGGCGTACCGCGGGATCCGTCACGCCATTCTAACGCAGCTCTCAGTCTCCGTCACGCCATTCTAACGCAGCTCTCAGTCTCCGTCACGCCATTCTAATGCAGCTCACAGACTCCGATAGTCACATAATGCATTTACAGAAACAAGATATGGTCTCTTACCTCATCTCTAGCTCTGAAAGTGAAGAACTTAGGAAATTCTCTCTGTATAAAAAAAAAATAAATAGATAACGTCAAAATCTGGCACTGAAAGGAATACGTCTTTGATAGTCATAATTCATACAGATGCATCTTTATCATACAAATTATTTACAATTACTATTAATTATTTTATAAAAGTCTAAATATAAGTGTTGTGCCATCACATTTTAACATTCATGAAAAATTTGCATTATTAATAAAACCAATAATCTTACCTTCTGTGCAACTAAAAATGTGATTCTTCTAATTCCATGTTCAAAAAGTATGGCTTTCTGAAATCACAGAGATATTTTTAAATTCATATGCAGGCAGAGAAATTACACATGTACTGAATCCAGAAATTCACAGCAAAAGCTCCTCAAGCCTCGTGCAAGACAGACCTGGGCCGAATATGGATTTTAAGTACTTTAACTCTTCAGACACCAGTAAGATCTGAACACACTCCTGCAGCCTTTTGAGAAATTTCAGTTAAACATGTTGCTAACCAGAATGTACAATCAAATTAAAAGACTTTTGTTCACAATTTTTGGCAAAAATAGACGTCGGATATCAAATAAATGTGAGTAAACTACATTTTACTGGCGTCTAAAAAGTAATTAAATAAATATTTGCCCCAGATCTGCAGCAAAACTTCATCCGACATAGAGGGGACGTAGATATGAAGGGGACCCATTATCCAGCACATTGAGAGGGGATGTGAGGGGTCAGAAGGGTCTACTGTGTGACTGCTCACCTTGGACTGGGCGTAGGTGCTGAAAGCAGTAACCAGTTTATCGTCGTCCTCCGTATCGGCGCTCTTGATGGACACGTTGAGGATGTGGATGGGGTTCTCCTTCATGTTCTGCAGGGGAGGGCAGGGGAAAGGGAAAGGGATGTGACACACCCGAACCAGAGACCCCGCCCACCCACAGTGACCCGTGCGCTGCGGTCACCTTGCAGTTCTCCTCGTCATACAGGCTGGAGCACGCCTCTGTGAACAGTGGGCTCTCCAGGAGGGGGTCCGCGAAGCTGGAGATCACCTCGTCGAAATTCCTTCAAACACAAACCCCGCCCCACCCCCAGCTGAGGTCAGCACATCTCTGGCCACACCCCCCCCAGATGAGCTGTCAGAAAAATCCCACTGATACCCTCTCGAGGGTGAGGCTGTAGTTACCGCTAGGCCAGAGTCAAATACACATTTGAAATTGCTCTTTACATGCTGGGGAAATTTTAAAGCACTCCTGCAGATCGCCGAGAATTGTAAGCAAAATGTTACTAACCACAGAGAAAAGTCATATGAAACAATTTGCCTTGGAATTTTGCTGATATTAGACGTTTCCTTCACTTTCTACCAGTGTTTAAAGAGTTAAAGTATTTCAAATATTAATTTGACCCAGGACTGGTTACCACCAACTATAGTTAACTGTCCTGTTATCGCCATCACCCCTGACATTGAGTCTAAGACAACCCTAATAAAGCTCGATGGAAGCCCGCCTTGGCGACCACCGTACTCTACCTCTTGAAGTCCTCAAAGCACTGGAAGGCGACCATGGCCCCCATCCTCTGGCAGGGCGGAGACAGCGCCCCCTCCAGAAAGAGCTCGCTGCCCTGCCGCCTGATCTCGAACTGATTGGAGCTCACTGGGATGGACACCCTATCAGGCGAAAGGAGAGGAAGATCATAAGAGGGGTTGACGAGAGGACAGGTCAGGGGTCAGCGGGGGATTCAAAAGGCAAGCCATAGCCGTTTAGTAGACTGGACTTGGGTCTGCACTAAGAACTAGTCTGTAACAGAACCGACAGAGCTATTTCTACACAAGGAAAGAGTGCTTCTGTTAAAAATAAAAAATTGTTAATGAATCTTTCTTGGAAGTGCCAAACAAGCCGTTTGAGAGCAACTAGTTTCCATAGGTTAGACCTACAGCATTACCAATTGCCAATTTGTTTTTGCTTTGATAAACTTCACATTGTATAAAGCTAATTTTTCAGAAGCACATTGCAGAAACAGAAACACAGATTGCAGGAGCAAACAACAACCCCCCCAAAAAAACTAATCTAATCGGAAACCTGTTAGAAGAGCCAACCTTCTCCCTTGAGAAGACAGCCTGCACAAACGCACAGCCTCGCAATAAGAGAACGGCAGAAGCAGCACAGCATACGGCAAAAAGAATAAAAAAGACACACAATGCGCCAGGTTATTCAGCTAAGTGCCATTATGGTAAAGAGCTGTACTCTACCTGCTGAGAGTAGGGCTGCTTTCTCTGAAATAAGACCATTGACATGTTAGCAGGGGGAATTACCAAGTACTGCCAACACTGCATCACGATTAGTTTCATATCTGTATGACGTTATTATTATTTTCACACATATGCAATAGTTGTTTAATAAAAAACTATGTACAGACTGGATTAAAGACACAACCATTCAGCATTACAACAGAGGGCCCGCTTTACCAAGACCTTTTAGCACACGCAAAACCAATAACATGACCAATGATTGGTGACGGTATTTGATTTGCACCAATCACTGGTTGCGTTATTAGTTTTGCGTGTGCTAAAAGGTTTCGCACTGGCTAAACGTCTTAGTAAATCAGGCCCAGAGAAGTTAATGCAGAGAGATATACCGTTTTGATAGAAGGTTTGACTAAAAAAAAGTTAAAGTTAGAAAATTTAGCAGCACACACTGAACTTAGCAGCTGTTAAAAGACTGAATGAGTGTTTTGAGTAGGGACTGGAAAACACTCATAAAAGTGAAGTTTCTTTACAGGTCCACTGTCACAGGCTCAGTTTTTCTGGGGAAAAAGGGAGACGTACGTGGAGAGCGTTGAAAACACGAGCCTATAAAACGGTCAAAATTTTAAACAGCTATAAATACCGCACTACACAGTGATGGCACTTCTGGTTTAAATATAAAACACACTCACATGCATGTCCAAAATACACAGCAGCCAGGTGCAAGACAAAATATAAAAAATATAATGAACAAGAGAGAGAAATTGAGTCTGCAACCTGCTTTTGCACTCCCATGATGCATCCCCCCCCCCCCCCCCACAAAGACTCTGACCAGACCTGGGGAAAAGTCCATTTTCTCACAAAGGATTATGGGCATTTTTCACTTCAAGAATTACACTTCACAGGAGTGCAAAAGTAGCCGACACTCATTCCACTACTCTCAACATTTACTCTTTTACACAAAAAAATGAGAAAGCGGTTATTCATATGTTTAAGAGAATAAAATCGATAATTTTCATTTACTGACAAAATGGTGGAATTGTGGGTGAAGGCACAAAGTTCAATACCGTAGAATAAGAGGCGTGCATTCCTTTTAAGGCGAAACATTTGTGCCATCCATTTATTGTGGGGCAGCGATATGCATGACAAATACAGCCCGATTTACAACAGAGCATTTCACAACAGTCCGGTCCTCTGCACATTGTGAACGGCGCTTATCATGCAGTATTTTACCATACATACTTACTCGCTCATTAAACTAAGTTACACGCAATGCCATGAAAGCCGGGGGCGGGAACACAACTGCCCGAGCGGCAGGCTATGACAGGCCAATGAGGCTTCACGAAAAATGAAAATGGGAGGAGCCATCACATGCTCAGTTATGTGAACCAATCATTGATCAACCAGTCGGTGATTGACAGATCACTGTAGCCCCGCTCAATAGGAGGTTCAAAACCTCATTCTCCCATTACTGGTGACAGGTAAGAAAGGGGGGGGGGTGCTGGGAGCTCAGTACCTGTTGGGGTGGGACGAGGGCAGCATGAACTGGAAGTCCACAGCACAGGTGCCGTCCTGCAGTTGGTGGTGCTGGAGGCTGGTGAGCTCGTACGCGATGTAGCCCCTGCGTACGTACACCTACGTAGAGTGAGAGAGTGGCACGCGCCACAAAACCCTGTTTCACCATGTTAAAGGATTCCTCCCCATCCTAAACCCATATAAACTGGGCCGAATACCAGGGGTGTCACGGTAACATAATGGTTAGGAAACTGGGCTTCCAACTCCAAGCTTGTAGGTTAGATTCCAAGATGGCGCACTGCCATTGCAGCCTTCAGCAAGGTGCTTAAACCTGAACTGCTTCAGTAACTATCAAGCTGTTTAAATGCATTGTATTGCGTATAATGTAAACTGCCGAAAGACCATCTGCTAAATTTAAAAAGTAAAATGTAATATCCAGACATACAGTACTTGCGCAACATTTAAAATATAACCTCAAATACATTATGCTACTTATAGCACAATATCTTCACTGCTCCATCCAGACCCTCCTTGTACTTACTAGCTATGCTGTAAGTTGGCATAACAACGCTCTACAGTGCACCCATTTCAGGAGCATTTGCTCCTACCTCGGAAGTAAGTGTGCTAACTGAAAACATTATTTAGGAGCACATCTACTAATTGGGACTAAGTGCAGAGCCCTACATAATGACAATCAGGATTGGTTGTGAAACTAATAACTTGGTATCTGTACAAGAGTGTCTGTGTAAAATATACTAATAACTTTGTATCTGTACAAGAGTGTCTGTGTAAAATATACTAATAACTTTGTATCTGTACAAGAGTGTCTGTGTAAAATATACTAATAACTTGGTATCTGTACAAGAGTGTCTGTGTAAAATATACTAATAACTTGGTATCTGTACAAGAGTGTCTGTGTAAAATATACTAATAACTTGGTATCTGTACAAGAGTGTCTGTGTAAAATATACTAATAACTTGGTATCTGTACAAGAGTGTCTGTGTAAAATATACTAATAACTTGGTATCTGTACAAGAGTGTCTGTGTAAAATATACTAATAACTTGGTATCTGTACAAGTGTGTCTGTGTAAAATATACTAATAACTTGGTATCTGTACAAGAGTGTCTGTGTAAAATATACTAATAACTTGGTATCTGTACAAGTGTGTCTGTGTAAAATATACTAATAACTTGGTATCTGTACAAGTGTGTCTGTGTAAAATATACTAATAACTTTGTATCTGTACAAGTGTGTCTGTGTAAAATATACTAATAACTTTGTATCTGTACAAGAGTGTCTGTGTAAAATATACTAATAACTTGGTATCTGTACAAGTGTGTCTGTGTAAAATATACTAATAACTTGGTATCTGTACAAGTGTGCCTGTGTAAAATATACTAATAACTTGGTATCTGTATAAGAGTGTCTGTGTAAAATATACTAATAACTTGGTATCTGTACAAGAGTGTCTGTGTAAAATATACTAATAACTTTGTATCTGTACAAGTGTGTCTGTGTAAAATATACTAATAACTTGGTATCTGTACAAGTGTGTCTGTGTAAAATATACTAATAACTTGGTATCTGTACAAGTGTGTCTGTGTAAAATATACTAATAACTTTGTATCTGTACAAGTGTGTCTGTGTAAAATATACTAATAACTTGGTATCTGTACAAGTGTGTCTGTGTAAAATATACTAATAACTTGGTATCTGTACAAGTGTGTCTGTGTAAAATATACTAATAACTTTGTATCTGTACAAGAGTGTCTGTGTAAAATATACTAATAACTTTGTATCTGTACAAGAGTGTCTGTGTAAAATATACTAATAACTTTGTATCTGTACAAGAGTGTCTGTGTAAAATATACTAATAACTTGGTATCTGTACAAGTGTGTCTGTGTAAAATATACTAATAACTTTGTATCTGTACAAGTGTGTCTGTGTAAAATATACTAATAACTTTGTATCTGTACAAGTGTGTCTGTGTAAAATATACTAATAACTTGGTATCTGTACAAGTGTGTCTGTGTAAAATATACTAATAACTTTGTATCTGTACAAGAGTGTCTGTGTAAAATATACTAATAACTTTGTATCTGTACAAGTGTGTCTGTGTAAAATATACTAATAACTTGGTATCTGTACAAGTGTGTCTGTGTAAAATATACTAATAACTTGGTATCTGTACAAGTGTGTCTGTGTAAAATATACTAATAACTTGGTATCTGTACAAGTGTGTCTGTGTAAAATATACTAATAACTTGGTATCTGTACAAGTGTGCCTGTGTAAAATATACTAATAACTTGGTATCTGTATAAGAGTGTCTGTGTAAAATATACTAATAACTTGGTATCTGTACAAGAGTGTCTGTGTAAAATATACTAATAACTTTGTATCTGTACAAGTGTGTCTGTGTAAAATATACTAATAACTTTGTATCTGTACAAGAGTGTCTGTGTAAAATATACAAATAACTTGGTATCTGTACAAGTGTGTCTGTGTAAAATATACTAATAACTTTGTATCTGTACAAGAGTGTCTGTGTAAAATATACTAATAACTTGGTATCTGTACAAGTGTGTCTGTGTAAAATATACTAATAACTTTGTATCTGTACAAGTGTGTCTGTGTAAAATATACTAATAACTTTGTATCTGTACAAGTGTGTCTGTGTAAAATATAAATTTACATCACAGTAGAGGTTTCTCTCAGGAGCTCACCTCTAGAGCAGCCATGCACACCACCCGGTTACTGTGGTAGAAGAAGTTGGGCAGGACGTCGAAGATGGAGGTCTCGGACAGGATGAGCTTCTGCAGACGGGAAATTTTAAACATGGTTGAGACCCCTCGCCCGCCGTGACAGGCGGGGACGTACCCGGGAGACCGCTTTAAGGAGACTCACCTTCAGGTTCTCGGGGCAGAACTGGTGTCCGTACATATCGATGGCCGACAGGAAAATGGACTCTACCTGGTTGTGCCTCAGTTCGTAGGAGGGCAGGTGAGAGGCTATCAACACCTGAGAAAACCACATTGTTTGAATGACATCATTTACCTGCTTATCATACGCAGAGTATCAATGCATTCCATAATACACTAATATGCATCGACTTTTTTACTTGAGTACACTGCAAAACCCAAAAAGTAAGTCAATCTTAACAAGTATTTTAGTTTCACATTCAGGCTTCTATTTTTGTTTATATTACTTTTTTTTGCTAAATAAGACAAAATTATTTCCAGTGAGGTGAGACAGTTTGACTCATTCAACTTTTACCAATGGGGTAAGATAATTTCACTTGTCAAGCAAAAAGTGACTTAAAACAAGCTAATATTTTCTACTTGAGAAAAAAATAAATTTTCCTTCCATTTTCTCATTACAAGACTAAACCACTTAAGACAGACCTGTTTGCCAGGGTAGACCACCTAGCTTAAGAGACAACAGCCGTGTGCTATATAGGGATTCACATTTAACTGTAACTGACATAACACATCCCCCCCAACTGTATTCTATTCGATATGCATACAAGCAAAGATTACAAAAGGCTGGTAATTACGACAGAGGAAATATAGCAGCACAATATCAGAGCTCACAGACAACGCAGGTTTATGCTGAATGCGTTATTCATAGCCCAATCTTACACATCCCTAATCCACACTGACATTATGGAAATGTTCTGCTTTGTGTATTGAAAAATGCAATCCACTGCTTAAAGCAAATCTGAATGTTTCAAAATCAGTCCACAAACTGTAAGAATGAATAAATATCAATAACCGCATAATGCTGTTGTTTGTTTTTGTTGCCATTTTGTTTATAAGACATCCTTCGCTGAAACACCCTTCAATGATCACCATAAAGGCAGGACAGTTATGAATTTCTGCTCAGAACTGAAGTGATAAATAAGAGGCATATTTCCACACAGATGATGTCACGCCTGTATTTAAATCAGAGCTTTGAAGGTGAATGAACACATCTGGGTGTTCAGACCTCACCTGTCTGGCCCGTAGAGCAACCTTGGAGTTCTCCACCTTGCTGAGCTGCGTGAGCTCGTTCAGGATGACCATGAGCTCGTCGGCCAGAGTGGGGTCCCGCCCGCAAAGCTGGTCCTGCGGCAGACACACAGGGTTGCACCCGTCCCAAAACACAACCCGACTGCAGGTGGACATTTTAGAGAGCTAGCTCAAACCCATTCTCACTCGCCCATACTCTACTGCTGCAAAATGGCTGCTGTGCATCACCCAAGTGGGCGCTACGTGTTGGTGCTGGTTGAGCAGAAAGTTTCCCTTCCTCTCTGTAAAGTGTTTTCAGATCAAGAAAAGCACTATATAAATTACAAACCATTCTTGTTATTATAGAATTGGGTGGGAGGTGTTTTGGATTGGTGGGGGGGGGGGGGGTGTGCTGGATGGTGTGGGAGGTGTCTCAGATGGGGTGGGGGGTGGGGCAGGATTGGGTGGAAGGTGTCTCGGATGGTGTGGGGCACTTACGATGAGCATGGTGACCAGGAAGTTCTTCTTGGAGACCTGGGCGTGGGAGAAGATGCAGTCCAGCACGGGGCTCATGTCGGGCTTGTACTGCTCCCTTAGGTTAATCACACACTTATCATAGTGGGCTGCAGATGAGAGGCAAGGGATCTGAAACTCACGCCCGCGGCTCTGATAACGTCTCATAAAGAGGCCTACCGCACACGACCTCACATCAGGGACCTCAAACTCATGCCCGCGGCTCTGATACGTCTCATAAAGAGGCCTACCGCACACGACCTCACATCAGGGACCTCAAACTCATGCCTGCGGCTCTGATACGTCTCATAAAGAGGCCAACCGCACACAACCTCACATCAGAGACCTCAAACTCATGCCCGCAGCTCTGATAACGTCCCATAAGGAGGCCTTCCACATTTTACCTCACATCAGGGACCTCAAACTCACGCCCCGGAGAGCCGCAGTGTCTCCTGGTTTTCACCAGAGGTGGAAAGTACAGAGGTCAGAAAGTAAAAGTCCTGCCCTGTTTTTCTGCCACTCAATCAACCAGCCGATTTCACTAATTAGTTCTACCTCCAGGCAGAATAATTGTAGTAATTAGTAAATCCAGGTAATTGGAACAAAATACTGAGGAGGACACTTACTTTCTGAACCTGGATTTCTCACCTCCGTTTCAGCACTCAAGTGCTTCATTTAAATCGCTACTTGGCAAAGAGTTCCCACAGCTGGTGTCCAAGGCTTAAAATGGCCGCCAATGGAAAGAAAAGCACAAAACCCTGGATACACTGCGGCCCTCCAGGACTGGAGATTGAGATCCCGACCTTAAAGAAATAAACATCTGTATTTTCTGAGGTGAGCGGGTACATTTACCTTGCTGGAACTGCGTCTCCACCTCCAGATACCGTTTAAGCAAATCCATCACCAACGACTTCATGTAACCGCGGATTCCACTCCGGTACCTAAGGGTGAGAGCGGCGCACAGGTGACCCCTTGCAGCTCCCGCGCGTAGGACGCACATAGAGGTGAGACGAGCGACAGCTGGCTCACCTCTGCACAAGCTGCACGATGCTCTGGGTGTTCATGAAGAAGACCTCCCGCTCAGACTTCCTCTGCAGGGTGGCGGCGTGGCTGTCCAGGATGTTGGCGATCTGCAACGGACAAATCCTCTATGAAGCGACTCATTTACATAAACATTTCACAGAGAACAACATCGCAAGTGTGCAGTCAAGCCCAAGACGGATTCAAATTCACTATCGAGTTAGATGCCCTCAAGACATACAGTACGCATTTAACCCAGCGATCTCAAAGTCCGGTGGCTGGTTTTCAGTGCGTTTCAGCACTAAAGTGCTTCAGTTACGTCACTGATTTAAGTCCACGCACCATGTTTTCAAAGCCCATATTGGATGCACGATTTAAAGAAAAGCATTAAAACCCGTAGAGGCTTCGGCCCTCCAGGACTGGAGTTTGAGATCCCAGGTGCAATAGAAACAGTAAAAGTGCATTAGGGGCATGGTAAGCGTGTTACGGGGTGCAGTCAGTGCGTTAGGGGGCTTGGTAAGCGTGTTACGGGGTGCAGTCAGTGCGTTAGGGGGCATGGTAAGCGTGTTACGGGGTGCAGTCAGTGCGTTAGGCGATGTGGTCAGCGCTCTGTGGGCTTGGTCAATGAATTATGTGCGTGGTCATTGTGTTAGGAGGTGTGGTTAGTGCATTAGGGGGTGTGTTCAGTGTATTAAGGGGTGTGGTCAGTGTGTTGGGGGCATGGTCAATATGTTAGGGGCGTGGCCAGCAGCAGGAACTCACCCTCTGACTGGGGAACTGGCAGAGCACGGAGGTGATGTTGCTGGCGTACTGGGCCATCACCTTGCGGATGGCCTTCTCCACGGAGACGGGGATGCGCCCCGAAACGCTGGTCATGATCTCCTGCAGCTCCAGCAGGGGGAGAGAGGGGTCCCGCAACGTCTTCATCAGGGTTTTCACCCACTGCTTCAACTGCAGGGACGCCCCCAAAAAAACCCTCAACTAAATAATCACCCTGAATAATCTGAACCCAGAGAAAGTTCTTGGTTGTCCAGCGGTGGATTTTAATGTCTATTATTTAAACTATGAGCCGTCCCCTACAGTGGACTGCAGCTCAGGCAGGTCCTCACCTTGTTGCTGAAGTAGGGTTCCGGCAGGCAGAACCCATCCATGATTTTAGCAAGGTTCTCCAGCACGCTGTGGAAGATCTGGTGCAGCTTCTCCCCGGTGATGGGCAAGGGCTGCTGGGAAGGCAAGGCGGCCGTGTTCAGCTCCACCTGGGAGAGGAGTGGGAGGGAGACAGAGGGAACACAAGGCCTCAGCCTGACCTCACCATGAGCTACTACTGCATGCAACGACACTGAACTGCCAGCAGAGGGGAGTGTGGTATCTAAAGACTAGTTAATCGGAGCCTGCCAGCAGAATTGGGTTAAACCAGGGCGTGAAATTAACACCAGCCCCCAGCCAAATGCTGAGAAATGATTGTGGCTGGTAAGATTTTCTATTCCAGCAGCCACTTCGGCTGGTAAAAAACTAGGCTGTGTTATATATTAAAAGGTAATGCGGCTGGTAAAATGTTGAAAATGGCTGGTGATTTTTTGAATCCACAAGCCACTCTGGCCAATGGGTGAAAAAGTAAATTTCATGCCCTGGTTAAAACATCCCTTCAGAGACAGCAACCAAAACATACATGCATGTATGAATGAAAAACTTTGTTCCACTAGAGAGATTTGATGCATCTTCTGCCCATAGGGATTTAACTTGATGTCTAAAAGATTAAAGTATTCCAGATTAAGAATGTAAGGCAGGTGCGCACTACTTGCCGGATGGAGGCTGCTGGGATCGTCCAGCTCCAGTTGAGCCACCACACAGGAGGACTCCAGCACGGCGCCGGGCCGCTTGACGAAATGCACGCAGCCCGACTCCTGCACGTTCAGCGTCATCACCATCTTCATCACCTGTACAGGTGGAGCACGGAACAGGTAAACATCACCTCAGAGCACCCCGGTGGTGCTGGAGCACGACAGTCAGGAAACTGGGTTTGCAAGAGCCTGAAAACTGGGTTACAAGGTATGGCAGTGCCATGCAAGGCACTTAACCTGAAATATCCAACTGTAGAAACAGATTGTGTTTAGTGAGTCACTCTGAATCAGAGCGTCGGCTAAGTACTTACAGTAATATTCCGTAAAGAACTCTTTACAATTACCATGACCATTGTTGTATAAATATATAAATATTCTATATACAGTAGAGAAGGGCTTGGCTGTAGGCATCTGTTTTTGAGGTAAAGTAAAATTCCCCTTTTTGCATGTTGTAATCAGTGGCACATTCAGCTCATTACATACATTACATTACAGTTATTTGGCAGACGCTTTTATCCAAAGCGACGTACAATAAGTGCATATTGAAGATCATTGATACAACTACAAAGCAAATCCAACAAAGCGCAACTTTCTCACAACGTAGGAGCTATCGCTAGTAATCAACATAGAATATAGTCGGCTATACATTCTAAGCTATAAAATAGCAAAAAACCAAATAGAAAATAAAATAAACAGAAAGTACATACTATATAATTGGCCCTCTATATATGTTGGTCAAGGTGTGGAAAAAAAAAAAAGTGTGTTTTCAGACAACGACGTGTTTTAGCTGAGCGCAGCGGAGTGGGGAGTTCATTCCACCGCTGGGGAGCTAGAGTGGAGAAGCTCCACAAGTTCAGTGGAATGGAGATTTTACTTTTACAATAGAACAGATGAGCTTTGTATTTTCAGAAAAAACATACTTTAAAAAAAATTGTAAACAAGGGTTTATCTTCTAAACTATGTTTTACCTCAATTTCTGCATAGGAATTCCCTGCGCATACATGACCTCCGTCTTCCACCATGTACTGCAGAAGTTTACCAGCAGAGGGCGACCTAAGCACCGTTGGGTCTTTCTCCTTCTCAAACATGCAAGTCTTGTTGCCTATTGTGATTCGGTAGCTAGAGGGAGAAAACACATTCAATTGGGAATAATATACATGTCCATTTTTATACAAAACCCATTACTATCCCTATAATAAACTGTTATTAAACATTAAATGACGAAGAGCATGGCCGTATTTGTTGGAGTAGACCCATAGATCTGACAATGAACAGACAGGAAGTGTCACCTCTCCACTTCCTCCTTCATGTAGGTAGTGTAGCTGGAGCCGTTGTAGGAGAGCAGGAGGCCCCCGTCGCTTAATCTGTGCACATCAATCTCGATGTCTGACCCGTTCATGATGATCACGTACGTGGTGGGGGACTGGCGAGCCACCTGCAACATGCAGAGGTCGAAGGTCAGTGCAATCAGGGGCCATAATTATGAAACGAGCAGCAAATGGAAATTAAATCTTACAGTGATAAGGGAGTATGAGATACGGGGTTTAGTACCTTGAGACAGTACTTTATGCCTTCGTAAATTAGGCCCACGTCCACAGTGTTCAGGAGGCTTGCAGCAGGCAGTACCTGGCCCCTAAGAGGAGATAAACTTGCTCAATGACGCTGGGCATAAATTTAGACAACCTCGTCTCCCAGTAGAAATAATTAACCCCCCCTTCCCTCCCTTCACTCAACCAGCTCACAGCTTGTCGGCATGGAAACAGTCAGTTAATTTGTTAACCCTCGTTTTTATGCGGACTCTGTAGCCTTAACTAGGCAACATTCAATGATCTCGAACAAAATCCCACCGCTCTCATCCCGTCCGCTGTGGCCATTTTCATCTGAACCGGAAAATAACCTGAAAGGCCCACCTCTCCAGAGAGTGCAGGAAGTCCGACATGCTCTTCCTGAAGCTGGCGTCGGCCACGTGAAGGGACCCGCAGACGACGGCCAGCATGGTTTCGGGCCTCTCCGCCTGCAGCGCGGAACACAGGAAGAGGAAACGCTGAAGCCATTCGCTCATCTCGGCGGGAACTGCAAGAGATCGGATCGTGTTCTGAGGAGACCTCCTACCTGTACTTTCTCGGCGATGAGCTGGTCCAGCCAGCCGGTGTGGACGTCATTGTTCCTGAAGCTCTCCGTCTCCAGCAGTTTGATCAGGTACTCCACGGTGGTCCTGAAGTCCCCGCGGATGGACAGCTCTTTCAAGGCCACCACCATGTTCCTGCGTACAGTAACACACCATAGCTACCACAGCTACCTCCACAGGAAGGTCCTTCTCACCAGGGGCCGGTTGCACCAACAGGTCTTAACTAAGACGGTCTTAACTGCCAGAAAGGTCATAGCTAAGACCTATTTTGAGAGAGGGGTTTACGCCTGTTGCACCAACCAAAGTTACGCCTAGGCGCAGCTATGACCAGTCTTAGTAGTGCGCGTTCCTGTGAAAGCATATCACTTGCTAAGCAGTGTGCGTTGCTAAGCAAAATTGTTCATGTTGCTATGCGCGAGTAGCCTACGCTAGCCTACAACCGCTAGCCAGAATAAGCCAATTTTCTAACTTGCTAATTTACATTTGAAATTGACCAAAAAAGACGAAAAAGTAACCTCAGTGATAGTGAACTGTATAGCCAGCATAAATCGACACTGATCCCAAAACATGCAGCAACTGCAGCGTTATCACTAATAAAAAAAAAAAACAGTTATACAATTATCACAGATGCCATCAATACACTTACCGCTTTGGGGAGACACCGTAGCTACTGTAGAGGACGTGAGAAAAATAAGTAGAAGGCAAAGCGAGAAAGGACATATCAATCCGTAAAAGTCGTCCAACGGGCGGGGGTCCCTCACCGAAAATATCAATGCAGTGACATCATTATTGATGTGTTTGGCGAGGATTCCCCTAACATAACTTTCACTGAATTGCTTGTAGTGGACAGCAGTGACAGCCAATAGACTGCAGAGGGGGATCTTGCCACTGACCTTACTCTAAGCGATGACACTTTAATTGAAAGTATGATAGACCTCGAAAGTGCGCAGATTCCCCTTTACAAAATATCCTAAATGTTATGTTAAGTAATTTGCTGATCAATGGGGCAGTTTGCACCTTATTAAGGCTAGTGTGTTTATTATGCGGGTACGAACAAGTCGTCCCGCGATATCTACCCTACCATACCGTTGAAACATTCTAAAATTACACTTACGCCTGCTCTTGGGTAGGCATAAAATTTACGCCCGGTCTTAGTGAAAATAGTGTTTACGACCAGTTGGTGCAACGGTCTTAAATTTGTGCCCAGAAAGTTACAACCAATTTAGCTTACGACCAGGCGTAAGCTCTGTTGGTACAACCGACTCCAGGCCTCTAAAGTGCACCTGCAGCCAAAAAGAGGCCGGACTTACGAGATGGCTTCCTCCCGATTCTCCCCCCAGGAGAAGCAGTGTCCGAACTGGGAATCGGCAAACTCGTGCAGGCCTCCGGCCGCCCCCACACTGAAGTAGCCCCACACATTTTTGCTGCTGCGGAAGTTGAGCTCTTGCACGGTGCCTGAGCTGGGTTTGAAGCCCTAGACACAGCGGAGAACAGCGGTTAGAAAATACTTTCTTTGAGCCCTGAACAAGAAGGTCTACCCCAGCTAACAAAGCTGAACCTGCTGGACCTGATCACATTCATGTTACATCTACGCATTTAGCAGACACTCTTATCCAGGGTGACTCATGTGCATACAACCAGGCTAGAAGAACAATGACCTTGAGTATCAATTAAGTCACAGACAGATCTCAGTCAGCCATGCAGACAAGCATATCAACAAGTGCAAGAAGCCTTCTCTGGACTGGAGTTGGACATCCCTGCTTTTAGACCAAGGTAGGAACCACTCTATAACACCACTAGATGGATTACACCTGGAATCCGCACCTTCACTCTAAAGACTCTGAAAGAAATTTTTCTTAGATCAATGTCTGATTTTTTTTGGACAGTTGGCTCCTGTAGCGTTTACGCGAGCCCCACCTCAACCCTTACCTCATCAGGGTTCTCACTGGTGATCCGAGCTGCAATGACGTGGCCCCTGGGACTGGGGACGCACTCAGGGGCCTCGAAGTTGATCTGCGTGTCCCCCCATGGACTCTCCCCATACAGCACTCTGATGTCTTTGATTCTGTGAAGGGGAATCCCCATTCCAATCTGCAGAGATGGGAAAAGCTTGATCAGATCTGTAATGGTCATGTCTTAACCCCTTGATGACCCTTTATATTAAAATGACTAAAACTCTTTTTGTCCCAACAGACCTAAAATCTCAAAAGTGATGAGAAGTAAGTGTACTTTTAGTCAGAGGCTGTGTCATTGACTTTGGCGTTGAGTGTACCTGAAGCTGGGCGGCTGGGAGATTAACGTCTCCAATCATCTCCGTGCAGGGATGTTCCACCTGCAGACGGGGGTTGAGCTCCAGGAAATGGAAGCTTCCATCTTCAGAGAAGAGGTACTCCACGGTCCCCGTGCTCACGTAGCCCACCATCTTAGCCAGCCGCACAGCATACTGCCAAAGAGAGTACAGACAGTGACCCCAGCTGGCATGGAGGGGAATGACAAACGTTCATACAAATCACACCTTCCAGCACTTTTAACTTTGGCCTTTTAAGCAGTGAGACGAGCCGAAAGATGTTCTTCCGTTGAAAGGCTTCAAAGCGGTCGCCGTACCTTCTCCATCCGCTCAAAGGTGGATGGAGCTGCGATGGTGGCTGGCGCCTCCTCGATGATCTTCTGGTGCCTCCTCTGTATGGAGCAGTCGCGGCCGAACAGGGAGATGGCGTTGCCGTACTGATCCGCCAGGATCTGGACCTCCAGATGACGGGCATGCTGTGCCAACTGCATGACGAATATGGGCGAGCCGGGCACCTCTACTTGTACCTGCGTGCGAGGACCGAATGTGACCGTCCACATCAGTCAGAATACTCATAGTCCCACCGTCTTCTCAGTGGATCCAACTGTGGTCAAATACATATTTTAAAGTACAATAACTATTTAAACGCCCGTTCAATCTGAAACCACTCCTGCAGATATCCAAGAATGCTCAAATAAACATGGTATTAACAAAAAAGAACAATCGTGACAGAATAACTCATTTTCACCAATACTGGGAGAGTTTTTCTTGCGTGACTGTGTCAGTAATCTGCAAGAATTCTACTGGTGTTTAAGAAGGCTAATGTAGTACAAATGGAAGTATTTGACCCAGGTTAACAGTGGACGTGTCCTTTCTTTGCCGAAGTACTGCAGTATAAGGAGCCCTCAACTCTTACCTGTCTGAAGGAACCTGCAAAATTCTCAGCATTCTCCACTTTCCTGATGCCTTTGCCCCCACCGCCTTCTGAAGCTTTAATCACAACAGGATACCCGATCCTCTCCGCCCCCTTCAAACACACAAACAGGGTTTCACATTTCAATCTTCTCCTCATACGCATAAGAATCAGTGTTTCACATCATGACACTGCCCCCTGCTGCTTATTGCGAAGAGTGCACCGTGATGGCGTATCTTCAGGGTGTGGGAAACGAGATTAACAGGGCTGCATTCAACACACCAGGGGTCCAGAGCCAATTATGGAACTAGCACATTTCTCAGAAAAGTTCAGTTTCCAACTGCACATGTATCCTTCGTGGAAGCATTTCACTGCAGTCCAGTGAAGAAGAGAAACATCACTGGTGCATACGTCCATTTACATAATGAAGCCAGAAATAAAACTAAATCAAAACTAGCACGCGCATGGGCACTCCACCCCAGCGGCGCGTGAAACATGCACTGTAGAACACGCGTGTACTGAAGGCATGGAATGTGCACGTATAAAGTGTTCCAAATTAGAACCACCGCCGAACTGAACAAATCGTTCCCGGTATGGCAGGGAACATTCCGGTTCAAGAACGGCCAAACGATACGGAGTGCTATAAATAACACCCAAGCACAAATAATATAGAACCTCAAACTGAATTTGAAATATAATACATCTGTTACACATAGGCCATATGTAAAAATAAAAAAAACCCATGACATGATGTTGATTGCTCTCTATTGCAGTGAGTTATAGAGCAGCGTCTATGTTTGTACAGCACTTTCGACACCATTTTTCACTCAGTTTTTATTAGGGGAAAAATCTATGCTTAAAAATTTAACTACAATAATATGGTCCGTGGACCCCTCACTACAATCCTATCTGCATAAAATAATATGATTGCTTATAAAATTTTACCAGCTTAATGATCATATTTTTCTGTTTTAATCCAGGCCCCAGTACAGGAGAAGAGCGGAAGAGAAATTACCGCGAGCCCATCGTCGATGTCGCGCACGCAGCCCTGCGCGTAGAGCTCTGGGGGCACGCTGATCACATGACCAAGCCGCTGGTCCTCCTCCGCCCAATCCACCCTCAGACCTGCAAGAGGTGCCAGCACAGGCCCTTTAGCTTCACCTGATACTCAGCTGCAGAATACCTTTAGTCCTCTCTGCTTCTTAACAACAGGAGGCGCTGGCTGATGACATCACAGAATGTAAAGAATCTGTAAGTGCCAAACGTGTGGTGTACTCCACCTGATCCGCTCCAGGGCAGGATGGGGATGTCAGCGCTCTGTGCCACGATGGATGAGGCCACTTTGTCTCCCAGGGCCCACATTGCCTTGCTGGAGGGACCTAAAAACATCAGTAATTGATTAGCTCGGTCTGGTGCCAATCAGCCAATTTCTCAACTCACGAGAGAAACCCGGTATTCAAAGTTCAGTGATTAACTGATCACATGACCACCACGGTTAATAAAACAGCAGAAGGTACATCTTGAGAGAGGGAGACAACAAACCCCAGAGGAAGCAGTATTTTATAAGTACTTAAATTAAAAATACCAAAAGTCAGTACAGTTCAAAGTACGCTATGGCAGAGGGCTCTAAAGTACGGCCGACCCTGTCCACTATAAAACTAGATAATAATATCTAGTTCTAGCTCGGTTGCTTAAGACTTGCCTCCGGATCTGTTCTTTTTAAATCTAGTTAATGTAAAAAACTATTAGTCTACTAGTCTACTAACCCCAACTCAAATTTTTATAGTTGTACTACTTCAGGATTAACACCTTATTGTGCTGAAACTAGAAACCACATCTCACACACAGACATTAACAGTGACATTTGAAAATCTATGTAAATCTTAAATTAAATTTATAAAAGATTGCCGAGTCGTACCTAAAAAGCATATTCCGGCTTTCTGCAGCAGCTCTGGAAGTTTGGGATTTTCGGAGGCATGGCCCCACCCCGCCCACACAGCCTGCAGAGGGAGAGGCATCAGCCAGGCCACGGCCCCACAGAACCAGGGGGATGGCCCCTCGGCCAGGCCACGGCCCCACAGAACCAGGGGGACTCAATCAAAGCCATTTTTATAAATACAATATACATTACACTCTAGCACCTGGGTTTTCAACAGGGGTTTCGTGGACCCCTGGGGGTCTTTGAAGGTACTCCAGACTTCATATGCAATGATAATATGTGTGAGTGTGTGTATATTATATGATATTATATTATAATATACACCGATCAGCCACAACATTAAAACCACTGACAGGTGAAGTGAATAACATTGTTTATCACGTTGTTATTTTGGTTCTGTACTCTAGTACTTTGAGTTTGAAAGGATACAATGACAATGCGGTTGAAGTGCAGACTATCATCTTTAATTTGAGGGTATTTTCATCCATATCGGATTAACCGTTTATAAATTATAGAACCTTTTGTACATAGTCTCCCCCCCCCCTCACACATTTTTGGGCATCAGAAAATATTGGACAGTTTAACATAATGTAGAATAAAGTAATCATTTTTAATATTTGGTCGCATATCCTTTGCATGCCATGACTTCCTGATGTCTGTGACCCAACAACATCAAAAAACTCTTGATATCTTATTTTCTGGTACTCTTACAAGCAATACTATAACGTCTCTGTATTTGAATGGATCTCTATGGGAATTGGGGGGTGGGACTAGATTTAGCTGTAAATTATGCTGGAACAGTATGGAATACATGGTTGGTAAAATGGCTGTAAGTCATCAAGGGTCTGAGGTATCAAACGAGCCTCAAACCATCACTCTGCTCCCAGATATGCAGTAGATATGGATGGATCGCTTTAAGAGTGGTTTCTCCTGACAAATGTTCCTATTGAACTCTATGAAAAAATAAGTCAGGAGAAGAAACCCTTTAAGTTATCCATCCATATCTACTATTGTATCCTTTAAAACGCAAAGTGCTAGAGTACAGAACCAAAATAACAACGAGATAATCAATGTTATTCACTTCACCTGTCAGTGGTTTTAATGTTGTGGCTGACCGGTGTATATATATATATACACAGTATATATACAGTGCCCTCCAATATTATTGGCACCCCTGGTAAAGATGAGTAAAAAGGGTTATAAAAAATTCACCGTTTTGTGAATTAGCTTAATCTCACACTGAAAAAATTAGAAAAATCCAACCTTTAATTGAAGTGAATTTATTATGAGAAATCTTTTTATTTTTTATTATGTGCTCAAACTAGCAGTTTTTATTATGAGAAAAAATATCCCTCATCAAGAAATCATTATTTTTAACAAAACCATGTGTGCCACAATAGAGATCCAAAGGGTGAATTATTTTATAACCTTTTTACTCATCTTTACCAGGGGTGCCAATAATAGTGGAGGGCACTGCATATATTCGGAGAAATATTTCAATAGATAAAGCCCTTTTTAGATTATAACCATTTTTAACTTATGATGGGGGTCCCCTGGATGCCTTTGAGCCTGCGTGGGGATCCCCTTGTCTAGCATATGGAATTCACAAAATCATGTGCATAAGACACTTGAAACATGAAAAATATAATAATAAATTTGAAAAAATATTCTAGACTAGGGGGGGGGTGTGGGTGTCAGTCCCAGAGGGGAGGGCGTCTACATCTACAGGTATTTGTTTTTTCCTTTTAATTAGCACCCAATTAAAAGAACAAAGGTGTGTTTGACTCTTAGCCAATCAGTGACTTAAATTAATCACTTGTGCTGAAACACACCAAAAACCAGCAGACACTGCGGCCCTCCAGGACCGGAGTTTGACACCCCTGTTCTAGACCATCAGCAGCCCTGGTTCCGTTCAATCAGATACAGCAGTAACTCAGGTATATATGGGTCCTGTCGGTGCAGACCACACTGAATTACCTGCACAGGGATCCTCTTGGCAATGTCCACAATCAGCTCCACGTTGGCATAGTTGTTGTTATTTGGGCCGCCGGGGACTGGCACGTAGTGGTCGGCCATTTTGATGTACTCTAGGTGGGACGACACACTGCTGGATTAATGCCCCGTCTTCAGGGTGACCACCTCCTCCTTCTACACTTACTAAGGCAGGAACTTTACGTTCGCTTGCGATAAACCATACACGGATATCCACCCGCTGCAGGCGGTGTGCAGACGGGTCTGTGTGGCCTGTGCTGAAACATTAAAGCCTCTCTCGAAAACCATTTACCTGCATTGGCCTTCAGGTCCTCCGGGGTGACCATCACCACGAAGCGAATGGCCCTCTCATTCCGGAACATCTCGTAGGACCAACGGCGTATTGAGCGCATGCACTTCACCGCTGCTATGCCATTGTTGGCGATCAGGACCTTCACACGGACAGACAGACAGACAGACAGAGATAGAGAAGTCCTCTACCTGTAGTTGAGACGTTTCTGAAACTCATTTTTTCCTGATTAATCAAATCAAAAAGTAATAATCAAAAATAAACGTCATCCCAGCTGTGAACACCACACGTGTCGGTGCTAGCCTTACCTTGTCGATCACAAGGTTCCCGCCAAAACGGGTGACAAACTCGGCCGGTGAGGCCACGGTAAAGTCTCTCTGAAGATCCATCTTCCTGTGCTCTCTACCCTTCTTCACCAGGTGCAGGCCAGACATACTAGGCCTAGGCAAGAGAAGAGGAGTCGCCGCATTAAACACACAGAACCTGACACTGCAAAAAATGTCTTAACAAGCGTTTTAGTCTTGTGATGAGACTTAAACATTCAATTAAATAAACTTAAAATGGAAAATATTAGCTTGCTTTAAGTTTGTTTTTGCCAACTGAAATGATCTTACCCCACTGGCAAATCTTGAAATGAGGAAAACTCTGACCCCATTGGCAATCTTTTTGTCTTATTTAGCAAAAAAGTAACATAAATAAGATTCTTGATAGTCTAAGTATATGACTAAAATGCTGGTTAAGATTAGGTTTTTGCAGTATCGTATGGAGCTAGTATAAACTGACCATTATTGGAGATTAATAGATTACCTTCAGTTTTTAAACAAAGACAAAATTGTTTTGTGACATTTTTTCTACCTTGAAATACACACAGTTCAAAGTAGTTTAAAGAGGAAGGAAAAACATTTAAAATGTGTGAAAAATCCAGCTTAAAACCTTCAAAAGCAGCTGAGCTGCACACAAGAAAATAAACTTTATGACGATGGATTTCGGCAACATCGGCAAAACAAACAAAACACAAAAATGCTATTAGGCTATGTGCAAAAATAACATAGCGCAGTGTAACCTCCATCTAATTACCAAGACCAAAATACCTAAATATTGGAAATATCGAAAACACCAACACTAATATAAACTACTGTGCAGATCAACAGTACATTGCATGGAAAGAATTCAAACGTTATAATCATGCAGACCTCTTCTAAAGGTATTATAATGCTGGCATGTTGCGTGTTAACGCTCCACTTCTGATTTGTGATGTATAATATACATTATTTTCAGCAATATCACATTAGCCTTTACTTTGAATGTATCTACATATTTTAATATAAATACAACCCTGTATATTTCTTGCAGTGCTTGTTGTTTAAAAAATAAAAAAAACAATTAAAACAAACTGAAGAACCCACACAAGTGTTCCCTGGAATGACCTGGAAACCATGACGATACAACACCGATAAACAAAGAGTTTATCAGTGAAAAACTGCCTTGCAATAAAAAAGGGAAGAATCAGAGCACGCTGTAAACCCCAGTTTACCTTTAATTTAGTGAAGCCTTGCTTACATTTTCATTAAGTAAGGAACCAGCACTAAAAAAAACTATTCATCTACATCAGAACTGTGAAATGTATTGGGGAATGGGTTCCGATGCTAAAAATGGAAAGTAAAAATGAATCCCTGTTAAGACTTAAGCAATGCTAGTTAGATTAAAAAATTATAATAATAAGATAACAAGATAACACTGCATACACAGCCTTGAATAACCTTTTGTTCTCCTTGGCTAAGTTGCAAAAAAGCACTTGAGGGACTTTACAGTAGACCTGGAAATAAGGGACCTGGTGATTCTGGATCTATAAGCTCAGCATCTGTACAAAGAGTCGAACAACCATTGAACAAAAGCTCTGACCCATGCTGCAGCAATCAAAGCCCAGCAACTTCACACCTGAGAGCTCGGCTACTTCGAAGGGTTAATGTTCACAGGTTTGACTCCAGTCAACGGCAGGAGGCAGTGACCTTTTATTTATATAAACATTTTACTAACAGTGGTAAAATCAAAGCACCTTCAGCAGCTATAAGACACACTACTGTGACGCTACAATTGGGAACGGCGGCATTTTTACCCGATGCCGTGGCTCCTTGGTCATAGAGTCTCCTACACTGTCCGGCCGTGTGAATGCTGACCACAGTGACACCAGCCAATCAGTGGTTAATATTTTATCAAACTTACATGCTCGGCATTCTTAACTCTTAACATGACCAGATTCAGTTTACAACCATGTGACCAGAAAACTGCATGTTGGCCATTATAAAATAGTGGATACAAAAGAGATCTAAAGGGCCCTTTTATTAAACAATTCAAATAATTATGTAATTTTTAAAATGACAAATTCTTTGGTGTCCATTCATGACGATTAAAAAAATTTAATAATCAAACTATATGCCTATGCCCATATTTTGGTTACTGTGCCCTGAATGGAGGAATCTGGAGGAGTGTCACTGGATGACCAATCCATGTAAAGACCATTCGGTGGTGATTGAAAAACACTCAGAGGTGTGTTACTGCTCTGCTAATACATTTTGCCACAATGTCTAGTTTAACACCAACAGAACCTTTAAATGGCAAGAAAAAAAATCACAGGTACACGCACGCACGCACGCACGCACGCACGCACGCACAACAAAGGCTATGCAGTTAAAATTTATAGCACACATTAAGTGCAACCAAGTGCATAATTTTATCAGTTGACCAGTAAACTGCTTAGTACATCACGTATTTCATGTGCAATTAGGGTAAAGAAGACCTGGATGCTGAAAAGCACTCGAAACGGGTTAATTTTACTGTGATCACGCGACACATTTTAGTTAACACCTGGGCACAAAATTACTTTGCAACAACATTTAGATATTCATTTTAGCCATTTTAGATAGAATATGTAGCTAGGTAGCCGGCTATTATTTATGTGCCTTGTTCATGTTGTCATTTTTAATCTTGTTAGTTGGCCGGTTAGGTATATGCAACAAGTTACCCAGATAGCTAGGCTACCATCTAGCTTGCTAACCAGTCAGCTGTTTAGCCAACTGACGGAAGTTAGGAAATCCCCCCTCATAATGTTTATTGCGGACTCAACACTAACACCAGTTAGTTAGTGTCCAGTCAGTAAGTGAAATTTAAAAAATTTAAAAAACATACTTCATACTTCAGCCACTTGCTTCATTCTCCAGACTGGGACGATGTATACAAGTTTGTAAATGGTGCTTTGATAAGAGCCTTTCCATTTATAAGTGTCTAACTGCATAACAGATAGCCTCCCTCCTATTCTGTTCCCCTCCCATTCACACATGATTAATCTCAGGTCAACAGACTCTGACCCACACATTGCATGATCCCTGAACAAAGGATTGCATGTTCCTATTCATGAATAAATAAGGCTTCCTCTATCTATACCTTTCATCATTAAATTATCTGTCCGTGCGTGTGCATGTGTGCGTGAAAAACACATGAAGAAACACGCCTGCATTCAGCCGATATTTTCTACCATCAAAGCAAGCTTTACTCCCAAAACAGCTGGTAAAATGGCATAAGGCTGGTCTTGCTTCATACACTGGCCAGCCCTAGTATGCACTCAAGAGACAAATTAAAAACAAAGTACAGGAAAACGTTCCCTGCCAGAAAACTGCAAAAAATAAGTAACAAAAAAAAATATATAAAACTGCTTTGTAGCACATAAAGCATGACTAAAACCAGAAATTTTTTAATAAAATATTTATAAAAGCGAGCGGATTAGGCTATAAAAAAGGTCCTCAGACCCACATTACAGTGTAATCAAAACTAACAGCGCTCCACAAATCACCCAACTTCTGTCTAAAACAGCCCTACTGATCCCTACTGATAGTATTCACAGTCCATCCTGCAAATATAAACAGTTTTCTGGGACACACTACTGTTTGCAAAACTTACTCTTACGGTCTGGCACCATCACCCATACCACCGCTGCGTTGCAAAAAAATAACAGAAATTTTCAACACCCACAGCCAGCTAGCTCCCGAGTCCGCTAGTTTGCTTTTGTTCCTCAAACTGAAGGGTTACTAGAGGACACGGGTGAAAACATTCCACAAGACGGGGCTTGTCATGCAACGGAGAGGAGTACTGTCCCGTTTATGACTAACCTCTTGATGTACTCAAACCAGTTTAGGGATTGCCTCCAGTCGTCGTCCATGGTTGGGGTTCAGACGGACAACGGGTAGCGATCCCGTAGCCAAAAGCTAAAGACCTCCGTCCACCCCTTTCTATTTCTCTTCCTCCCACCCTCTCTTCCTCCTTCAGTAGCTTGCTCCCCTCCCCCACTGCTCACCCCACCTCCCATTTGAGTGCTTTCACTGCACACACACGCGCACACACTCTGCAGAAATCAGCCCAAGCTGTCCTCTCTATGAGAACTCAGACACACGTCCACGTACGGCGCTCAGTAAGAACATGTCTGCAACATGCTTTCCCTTGTCATGCTTCCTGCACACCCCAGTGCACAGAAAACTTTGAAACCTGAAATGTCCTTCCTGCTAGTGCACTGCACGACTCAAGGGTGTAACAAGGTACAATAACCTAAACGTAACACACTGCTCAAATTATGACTTCGGCACGAGGGAAACACAGGGGAACACCATCCTCACCACGAGGAGCCTTACCTTTATCCTCCCTGAACTTCAACTCCATGTTAATCCTGTACACGTTGTCTCAGTATCCCAAAACAATAATCAACCTCAGCGGAGTGCGACCCTTTATCCAGCTGTCCTCAGATGGCCCGGCCAAATGCGAGCGCATAAAGTGGCCGGTCAGGAAATAGGCTAGTCAACTACCTGATATATCCAAACCTTCACCCATCAACATCCACCGACCAAAAAACCTTCTCGGCCATGCTTTTTTTTTCTTCTTCACGGAATATACTTTGGTGAATATTTTATGGCAGAGTCAAACACTCTCATGACATTCTCAAACGACATAACCATTTTTTGGGAGGTCGGGGCGCGCCGTTTACGACAGGACGCACACAGTTTTTGAAAGTCAAAGTCCGATCCCCTTGTTCCATTAATAGAACAGTAATGTGTGGCACGCAACAATAACACAGGGTAGCGTGCAGCAGCCAGCCTGTACAGGGACCTTGATGTACAAAAGGGGCTGTGCCTACAATCAAGGCAAAAGATGCTTGTGGTACAACAGCGCCCCCTGGCTGCCCTCAGAGGCCACTGCAGCTTAAATGTGTCAACATGAGCATTACATTGCATTGCATGTAGGCATTTAGCTGATGTTCTTTTCCAGAGTGACTTACGCAGGGTTCAATTTTTACATGGAATCCATTTGTGTAGTAACTGAAGCATTTAATGTTAAGCACCTTAAAAGCACAATGGCAGTACCCCGCCGGGACATTACAGTACTCTGCAAAAAGTCTTAGGCACATGTAAAAAAAAAAATAATAATAATAATAATAATACACAAATAAAAAAAATGCTTTCAAAAATAATGAAATGAAAAGTTTCTAAATATCAAACAATTAACTATAAAGAGCAGTAAACAGTAACAAACTCAATCAAATCCATATTTGGTGTGACCACCCTTTGCCTTTAAAACTGCATCAATTCTTTTAAGTACACTGTTGTGTAGTTTTATAAAGAAATCAGCTGGTAGGTTGTTCTAAGCATCTTGGAGAACGTGCCACAGTTCTTCCGCGGACTTTGGCTGTCTTGCTTGCTTCTGTCTGTCCAGGTAATCCCAGACAGCCTCAATGATGTTCGCTTGCTTCTGTCTGTCCAGGTAATCCCAGACAGCCTCAATGATGTTCGCTTGCTTCTGTCTGTCCAGGTAATCCCAGACAGCCTGGATGATGTTGAGATCAGGGCTCTGTGGAGGCTGTACCATCTTGCAGAACTCCTTGTTCTTCTTTTCACTCATGATAGTTCAATTGATTTTTTGAAAAATGAATGTTTGGGAAACTAAAATGAGCTCTTTTCTACTGACACACTAATGCAGAAGGCAAAAAAAAATAAACATCTAAGAAAAAATGTATATAAAAAATCTAGGGTGCCTAAGACTTCTGCACAGCCCTGTATATGCAGCTTCTGAGTCCAGATTCCTCACCATTATACTAACCTACTACTATATCGTTTTGTCACTTTGACAGTAACTAGCCTGTGCTTTAAAGAGAAAACCAACGGTAATACAAATTGCCTGGGCCGATTTTCATCACTACAACATTCTTATCAGTTTCTAAAACCTTATAAAAGAACACTTCACAAGTGGTGGATTTGGGAGGGGGGGGGGAGGGTTATCTTACAAATTTCATGTCATGTTACTTCACCAAAAGGCTACTCAAAGGCATCCAATCATGCCAACATGGACTTCAGGCAGCAGGGGAGCACTGAATTGAGAGGAACTAGAGAGGAAGGGGTTCAGTTGGTGGGAATGTCTTCGTCTCATTGTGGAAGAGCAGCGGCTTTAACCAACAAGGCACCTGCAGTATGCTTGTGCCGACTGGGCGGGGCTCTTTCTGTTGTTCCACAGTCTCGGTTGTAAACAAAGGCTGATCATGCTTTCTCCATCAGGGCCTCTAGACTGTGGACTGATGATCTTCCCGAGGAGATCAGACTAGCAAGTTCGGTATCTTCTCTTAAAAACACACTTTTCTTCTGTCTGCTTTTACCTGATAATTTACTTGTGGTTTGTTTTATTGCATTTTACCTCCCAGATTTATCTGAAAATTGTACTTTGACTTTTGGGGCGTTGTTTCGTTTGAATACTCTTTTAGACACTGTATTTTACTCTCCAGCTCGCCAACCATGTATTTTTTACCTTATTTATGTTATTCCGTTTGAGGCGTTTAATTTGTAAAGCACCATGCTTTGATAAGTGCTATATAAATAAAGTTATTATTACACTGCCTGGCAAAAAAAAAAGTTGCACACTAATATTTTGTTGGACCGCCTTTAGCTTTGATTACGGCGCGCATTCGTCGCGGCATTGTTTCGACAACCTTATGCAACATTTATTTCCGTCCAGAGTTGCATACATTTTTGGCCGAGATCTTGTACTGACGACGGTAGAGTCGAACCACTCCATAAAGTCTTCTCCAGCACATCCCAAAGACTTTCAATGGGGTTAAGGTCAGGACTCTGGTGGCCAATTCGTGTGTGAAAATGATTCCTCATGCTGCCTGAACCACTCTTTCACAATTTGAGCCTGATGAATCGTGGCATTGTGGTCCTGGAATATGCCCATTGACGGGATAAATGGTCATATGTAAACGTAGGCCATGGCAACGTTCCCCCTACTGAGCAGAGTGACTGTGCATTCACATTTCAGAAACCGCATGTATTAAAACCATGCCTTTTACTCTTGCGGCATGCCTTTAACTGTTTCCGTCCTGTATTCAAATAATTGGAAGTTTCACTTATTAATTCACCACAGAGTTTACCATGAGGAGTTCACAACAGAGTTTACCACTGAGAAAAAACCATGTATAATAGCTAGGACTGAATGAACAGAACAGAGAGGAGTCCCTTACCTTATGCTGGCAGAGGAAGATGATGTGGACATCACTGACTGGGTTTCACGTGAAGGAGCAGGAGTCACAGACATTTCCACCCTGCTGGAGGAGGACCTGCGCCTCCCCTGTCTGGCAGGCTGGCCCAAAACCACCGGCTCCTCGTCCGAAGAGTTGTCCTCGGACGCTCCCAGGATGAACTTCAGTCGCTCCCGAGCCTCAGGGCCCGCGCCAAAGCGCATCCTGGTCACCCCGCCACGACCTGGGTCGCGGACGGACTGGACGGGCGGGGCTGCCGCCATCTCTGCAGCGGCTTGGAGGGGCTCCGTCACCTCCACGCCATGCGCTTTACCCTCGGCCGTGGTGTCGGGGGCTTTTTGGGGTGCCTCACCCTTTTCTGTTGAGGTAGCTTCTGGTTGAGGCTGCATCTGAGGGCTGTTTTGTGCGGGTTCCAGAGAAGGAGCAGGGTTCGGAGTCGGAACAGTGTTGGTTTGTGGCCCGGATTGCATGTCCTCCTCAGCAGCCTCACAAATTTTAACTTCCCCCTGAACTGTTCCTCCACTCTCTGGCATGAAGCTGGCTTTGCCGAACCACCACAACAACCACAGTATTAAGAGTCCAGAGAGCAGAAGAGGAATCATTCAAGAATCTCCTGCAGGATCTGCAACCAAACACACACACACACACAAACACACGATTATTAAGCTACTGTTCCCCTCACTGCCCATCCTAGCAAAATCTTTTTTTTTTATAGACGTGCACAATATGGAAATTCTGGGGCCGATATTAATACCCGATATTTGTCTGGTCCTATTAGCCAAAGCCGATACCTCCCTGTTCATAGCACACTATAGCACAAATGCAAACAGCACGTTTCCACATCCTTGGAAGAAGTAGAGGAGTACAGATGTCAACTTATGAAGAAAGAATTTAACAAAATATTTCAATTTGCTCTAGAAACCTACTGAGTCTCTAATAGCTTTGTTTATGAGTTTTACTGGTAAAGATGAGAAATAAATAGAAAAAAACAATAAGTTTGTTTCAAGCTATTATTAGCAGATACAAATACAACCCTGATATCATTATGCGTTGTGCACGTGCTGTTGCAATATCTCCAATATGGGTGCATTTTCATAAAAGCCTCACATGATGGCATCGTCTTCCTTCTATACAGGCTTCCTTCGTTCTATGAACTCAGTGAACCAAACAAACTTGGACAATCTATCTTTATCATCTGAACAGCCTGCAATACAAAAGGCTAACTTTACACAGCAATTCACCAGCTTGAGAGAACCACCCTTGGGACAGCTCAGGGGGAAAAGAAACATGTAGGTTATAGCACTTTACTCTTAGCACACGAATCATATTTTGTCACATAAACAAGCTAAGCATTCACTGAAAACCTTCCTCAACACAACCCGGAGACAAAATACATGCATGTCTTCAGAAAAAAAAGGGCAAGACGAATATAAATCAAACCAATAAAGCACATCTATGCCTCTTGTCCTCAGCTTGCCTTTAGCTTGAGACATACCTAAGGCATACCTACCTCTTAAAACTGCATACAGAAAGGGGATCTATTCCCTCCTCCACAAGCTGTGGCCAAATCGGGAATGTACACACAAAAATCTACAGGCAGCGCAGGGAACATACCCACATAACCTCCACTGAAATGTGAAATAGACACATAAATTAAATTAGAGTGCATTTTGGTAGTGTGGGACCGTGTGCCGGTTGGGAGTTTTGAGTCCTAACACCGGGTGTCTGGAATTTCCCCAAAGAGGGTAAACTTCAGAGGCGAGAGGCAGCCTAGGCTATTCCCAAACTGTTGCTCGTAAACAGTGTGTCTCTGACAGCTGCTGGGATATCGGGACAGGGCACACCAGCATGGCGGTCCTTTGACTGTGCGAAAATGGGGGAAAGGTCAGCTGTCAGTGGTGGAACACGGGGAGGGAGAGACGGAAGTGGATGCCAGCTGGTGGGACAAACAGGGACAATCTCAGATGTGAAATGCCACAGTGGCGGAGGAATGGAAGTTGGTCACCTCCAAACCAAATCAGGTTATTTAAAAACACAATCTCTCAGTGTAATTCTGAATGAAGAAAGAATTCTATTTTTTTATTTTATTTTAATGGCCTTGAAAGGGTTGACTTTCTTCTCAAAGAAAGGCCACTCCTCAAGCAAAACCTCATGTTACCTTCCCCTTCAGTCTTAATACACACATGTATTCATCTGTACGATTATAATCAGAGTGGCGTAAGTCTGGTTCCTTCACCAGACATTGCACAATATCCCTAGGGCAGACAATTCCACATTGAAGGTCACTAACATGTTGAGCAATTGTTTACCTTTTAACCTTTACAACAGGTAGATATACCCGTATACATTTACAGAGATTATTAAAGATGAACAACAAAGAAACCGGCACTTTTAACTCGCCGTCTTTGCCAGTGCTATCGCCTTTGGATCGCTAAGCAGGAGCCTACGCACTTGCATCATTTGCAAGCATCGACCGTGCCATCAGTTCGGTTGCTATATTCACAATAACACACCCTATATGGCTGCTCAAAACGGGTTGTTGGGTGACATCGCGTTGCACTCCCGTAATGATCGCATGATACCTCCAAGTGTAACTTACAATAGCAGGCTGCTTAGAACAAATTACGAAACTGACTACCACACATGCACGGTGCAGGTGCACCACAAAGTTTAATAATGTGCGGACGAACTTGACGAGTTTGTTTTCCAGCTAGCTAACGTTACTTCTACATTATAAGCAGTTAGCTAATGATAGTGAGCTCGTATATGTCGTCTTCCTTTTGTAGCTATGAAAGTAGTCGTTTCACCTTTTCAAAATGGTTTGGTTGAAAAAAAATATTCATTTAATTTGACTATTTTCGACCAGCATTCCCCAATACCAAGTGCACTTTTACGTTAGCAACACGATATCAAAAGGCAACAAAAAAAACGTTGCTAACACTAGTTAGCAAGCTAATTCCACAACAGGACTCACAAAATACCAAACGCCAACTTACTATTTGCAGCTACGCTTACCTTTAACATCATAGCCTCTTGCAGTCATTGTTTATGCAGGTTGTTGCATGTTGTATTAATCACTGAAACAGTCGGGCTAACTTTCAACTGCTCGCATTGTTTTGATCAGAATTCAAATCCTTATCGTGTCCAGGCAGCAAAATGTAGCCAGTTAGCGCTTATCAAGCCAAGTGCACTGCAAATAGCCGTTATAATGTGGTCATAAAAATATCCTTCCTGGAAATATATTAAGGAACATGCTTCTTTGATCCAATGTAAAAACATGAAATCGGACCTAAACTGATCCGATTTATCCTTATTTCCGGGGTGGGGGTACCAAGATGTTTGCCCCACAGCAAGTCCAGGGGAGGTTAATGTAGAGGTGGGGGTATTATCTTCAAAGCTTCTGACGTAATCATCTCCATGTCCATAGGCTACTACCTATATGTGATGGTTTGCTTATAGAAATGTTTCGTCCAATAATGTCAACCTCAAACGTGTTTCACCAGGATACATCTGCAGTCATAAGCGGGTAGCTTCCTACTATCTGCATTCCAACTATGTATGAAATATTTGCGGAGCACAAGCGACCAAGGGGACCATTTTGATGGGGTCCAGTCAATACAAACCTCCATCAGCAAACATTTAGCCTGTTGCCATGAACGGTAGGCAAAACACACCTTAAATTCTGTTGGTGATGACTGTTGAAAAAATAGGTGAAACGTTCTGCTAAAATTATACTATGTATTCAGTATTAATGATACATAAGATGGAAATTCAGCAAGCACTGTAGTTTCTGAGGAACTGTATTTGCTTTATCATGACCCAAGTTGCCCTTGGGAGTGCCAACCCCCCCCCACACACACAAATCCATAGCTTTAGTCCAACACAGACCTGCTATATTAAGACAACATACAACTCCTGTTTTATTGTAAATTTATTTAAACATCAAAAATACAAAAAACAACTGGTTTATAACAGCATAAGACACTTACGTATTTACAAAGTAGCTTGCCTATCAGTCCTTTTATCTAGCAACTCACTGTGGTGTTGACAGTTTGTGATTTATAACATAAAACAAGGGATTTTAGAGATTAACGTTTACTGTAGATTTAAAATGTAAAGCAAAGCTTAATTTTTAAGTATTATCAATGAGTTACATTTTTTAACTCTGAGGTAGTTTAAGCAATGCAAACCCTTTACATATTGAACATGCAAAATCTTCATCAACATGAAGTTAAACTATGCAAAAAGAAAATGAAGTGACATTTTCAACATGCACGTCAAGAATAGCGTCGTAATGGCAGTATATACATTAGAGTTAATTTTATTTACTTTTCAAAGCCAACTTGGAACAAATTGGGAATTGGAAAGAGCTTATGAGAATTTCTGCGAATTTCTTAGAGTGCTGTCCAATCGATTGGCTTTTTCCCCGACTTCTCCAGCAGCTCATTGGTCTTTGAGAAGTGTTTGCAACCAAAGAAACCGCGATGTGCAGATAATGGGGATGGATGTACTGTCTGCAGGACGTGGTGACGTTTCTGCAAAACACAAATGATTCAATTAAGAACCAAACATAAATGAGCAGTGCCACACACCCACAATATCCAGCTGTGTTCATAAGAATACCAAATAAGGCCAGTTTTCCAAATCAAATCACACGATGTTTTAAGCATAGATATATGATTTATGACATTATGATTTAAGGATTTGCCTTTGGGGCAATAGTTACAGCTACTTTGGGCTATAAGGCTTAATTTGAAAGGCAGAACTACATCTTGAGGCACGTTACTATAAAAACAATTGTCTAGAGGAACACACTAGCAAGTTTGCGAAAAAGATTTATGCATTTCCAGCTAGGACACACCCTACTGATAACAATGCCCTTCCTCTGAGCGTAGGATCCCCACAGCATGAAGACCAGGCCTTCCATGTTCCTATTGAGCCACTGAACCACAGCATCTGTGAAGGTCTCCCAGCCCTTGTCTTTGTGAGAGTTGGCCTGGCGTGCTCGAACCGTCAGCACAGCATTGAGCAACAGTACACCTGAAATAGAGGAGAACGAAGAGGATACTCGCCAAGGGGACTTGGAAACGACTGCAATTAAAATAGACTATGGAACAGCATTGCCCACAGTGTCATTTCAGCATCAGTCAGCCACGATATTGTATATCCAGTTGACTGCATTTAACGTGTCAAAATCAAAAAGGTAAGTACTCCAATCGCATGTGTTTTGCTGCATTGACTTTGTTATAAGTGGCTGTTTGCATGTAATAAATATAAACACAAATCAACCACAAGTTCAGCCAAATACTGGCAAAAGTTGATGGGAATTCTGATGTCAAAAATGTTTTAAAAATGCAATCATTTCTTTTTTCAGAGATTGAAATAAAATTTGAATGAACTCCTCATTATGGCAATGAATAGCTTGCCTAGTTATATTTTATTTAAAACCATTAAACTTCAAAGCAATAATGTAATGTAAAATGTACAAATAGGCTACACGTTATTCTAAGTGTGTCTAAACTGACAAAGATAAATATTATTTCTCTATGTTTTACTGGCCTTTTGAACCCCATTGGTGTTTTGGGGTTCACCAATAATATGTGTGCAGGAAATTCATCCATTATATGCATTTCTCATTTCCGAATTCACATCACATTTCGCATTTAAAACGGGATGAAGGCGGAGTACCTTGTTTGGCCCACCCTGTCAGATCCCCATGTCCAGGGTGCTGGAATCCTTCTATGTCTGTAGACAATTCTTTGTACATATTCACCAAGCTAAAACACAAGAAGGTTAAGGGGCAGACTTAGCAGCGGACGCAACATGCTTCACAAAGGAACGACTGAAGAAAACCAAAGCAAAACAAACTAGGCCCGTTAGAACCATGCATGCTAAGCTAAAATGAGCAAGGGTCCTGTCATTGTCTTCGAATAAAATGTGTGTCAAGTGATTTGTCGTACCTGGGCGGGGGCGGGATAGGTCTCTGCACGCTAAAACAAAGCCCATGGGCTTGGTTAGGGCCGTGGTACGGGTCCTGGCCAAGGACCACCACCTTCACCTGCCAATCACAGCAGACAACATCAGTAATTACAGAGCTCTGCACAGTCAGACCTGTAGATATTATAGATATAACAGTCTGTAACAAGACCTTGGATCAGACTGAAAGCAACCTTACGTTCTCATTAAAACCTGCAATTCCACAGGTTATTGGGTAGAACACATCAGTCAGCTGTACCAAGTGTAAGGTCTGCAATTGGTGGGAGGGTGACAGCCTTGATGAATTTTCAACAAACAAGGACATGATTTCCATTTTACAACATTGCGGTACTCACATCTTGGATGGTGCACATTTCAGTCCATGTAAACACTTGGTGAGCAGGTGGATAGATGGTGTGGCGATTTCTTTCGCCCGACACAAAAGTCATCAACTACACAAAAGAAACACAGCTCGAGTATTTGTTTACAATATCCCGTTCGGCACTTATCCCTCCACATCTCCACATTTATGAGTTCAATGATGTTGTATCAATATCTACTTTCATAAGAATATTTCAGGATGCAGGCATGATGGGACGTCGCTTTAGAATGGATTTCAACTGATCCCACTGTTACAAGATCGACAAAAATTCTTCCAACAACAACAAGACTACCGATGTCCGTTCACTGAAGAGTAACATTAATAAAATCGACACATACTGAAAGCAACTAAGACACCATTATTTACAACATGGAATAGAATTTCTATTTAAATACCTCCCAATGAAGTTCAATATATTCTTACTCTGTTAAAATAAGGCTTTCCAAACTCTTCGTTCAGGCCCTTCCGCCAGCTCTCCCCGAATCCATCCGGTAGGTTGCGGGAAGCCAGTTTCTCCAACGCAGCATGTTTATTCTTCTCTATTCTGTCCAGCTGTTCCGGACTGAGGGGCGTGCAAGTCGGCGTCTCATCGCTCGTTGGTTTCAGCTTTTTTACTGGCGATACCTTTGAACATTTAGTTGTAGAACGGGTTCGCTTGCTGGCCATTGTAGTGGATAAGAAAACTCGTGTTGCTGCCACAGAGCGCAGCCGTAGGATATGCATGTCTATGGTTGCTGTGGATGTGTAGCTAAGCTAGCTAATTAATACAAACACCTCGCGTGTGTACAAAACTAGAGTTATGCATACAGTGTAAAAGTCTTGGTGTACACAGCATTAGATACACAATGAGCAACAGACAACATTAAATATAATAATTGTAAACAAATTGTATTATTGGTAAGTCATGTCGTTTATTCCACTTCTCTAAAATGTAACATTCAAGTTCACTAGTTAAATGTTTACTTCCGGTGTCGCTGTCCCACGTGCGTATTTCGCGGTACCACTATAACAACTTACAGAAATCGTTAGAAGTGATTCGTTAGTTATATATTGGCTAGATTGCTGACAAAATTTACGTGCAAAACAACTAAATTTAGACGCCAACAGGCCCGTTCTTTTAAATGTAGTTAATTTGCCAGCAGTTCATCGCTGCAAATGGAATAACTTGGAGCAAAAACTCACATTATCATTAGCCTCCTCTTTGGTATCCTGTTGGTTCGCTTCCAAAGTCCTTTTTTTGGCAACTGGAGAAAAAAACGAGTTTATAGTTTTCTGCCCAATCATTTTTTTTGCATGAACGTTAGCAATATTTAATGATCTTTTAAGGTTTAAATTATAGTTCTGTATCTTGAACCTCAGAAAGGCAAGGCAAGTGTTGCTGTTTAATCAACTTTTGCTGTTGTTCCAGCCCATTCCCGCCAAAATGCGGAGGAGGGGGATTTTTTTTTTAAAGGGGCAGGGCTTGGGGTAATTTGTAGTAAGAGGCTTTAGGTACTTTCCATTATTAAAATGGCACGTTAAAATATTTGAAAATGAAAGTTGAACATTATAGTAGGTTATCGATTCTTAAAATCGATTTTTACTTTCATGGACTGATATAAACTCGTATTGCTAGATAAACCATTTTTTTAAAATAAAAACATTTTATAAAAAAGACATCTACCTTTAAATTAAATATACCTTTCGAGTTTGAATAAATTTTAACTTCTGATTAATTTTAGAATTTGGATGGATTTTCTGACCCAGGCAAAGAAGCGTAGTGCACGCAGCATTGATTGGGAGAAAGAGCATCATGAAGGGGAGGAAGAAGAGTCTTCGATTGAAGAAGAGTTCTCCCACCCTCTCCCTTGGCAGAAGATTGAAGCAGAGGGGCTGGACTGCGACTATGCTCTGCTTTTTTCAAACGATGAAGCAGACAGACTTTTTAACCAACTGGAGGAAGAGGTGGAGTATTTCACAGGTAAGTCATATGACCAGCACTGCTTTTTCCTCGAGGAACCCTCCCGTTAAAACAAGGTTTCAAAAAGGTCTGATCCGAATGTGGAGTTACTTATAAATTAGAACACCAGGTTTTTATTTTTTTATTTTTTTTTATTTTTGCAAAGCAGGATTAGCATACTGAGTTAACTGGATAACTGCACTGAGTAAAACCCGGAACCCTCCCAAATCTGGAGTGTGGACTGAATTAAAAAGAGCTGTTCCAGATTTTACTCAGTGTAGTTAACCAGCTAACTCAGTAATCCTGCTTTGTGAAATGTCTTGACAAAATAAAATAATTATTTTTTTGCATGCTAATCCTCTCGTATGCATTTGCCCTTGCATTTACAATTCTCAAATGTTCCAGGTGAGAAGGCTCAGATTCGGGTGTTTGGGAAGCTCTACAGTGTTCCTCGGAAGCAGGCGACTTATGGCGACCCAGGCCTGATGTACTCTTTCTCTGGGGTGCATCTGCTGGCTAGGCCATGGACCCCCACACTGGATTACATACGTGATGCGGTCACAAAAGCCACCGGGCGCACCTTTAACTTTGTCCTTGTAAACAGGTGAGAGACGAAAGCGTGTAGAAGGCGACTTCACAAGCCTCATATTAGCGGGTGGACATACAAGGATGGTAGAACAAGGCTTCATAAGCCTCATATTAGGGGGTGGGAATACAAGGTATGGACCATTCTTGACTCGCTGAACCAATCAAAAGGCCCTGCTTTCCAAAGTGCTACAATGTGATTGGGTAAAATTAACGAGGCTCTTGACAAGCCTGATAATAGGCGTAGTTACCATGTACAGACAATTATTGACTCCACTGAACCAATCAAAAGGCTTTGCTTTCCAAAGTGTGACAATATGATTGGGTAGAATTAGTGAGGCACTGATAATACATGATGGCTGCTGCCATTTTAGGACTCCCAAAATGTCTCGCTCCTGTCATTAGTCAAAGCTGTAAAAGATTACCTTTCTCGAACCCTGCCACTTGGCCCTCCTATATTGTGACAATCCCTGGTTAGACACATGCATTCTGGAATGAGTTACAGCCTTTTAAAGTAGAACTCAGTGAAGAATAATTTCTGAAGAATTCCTGCTTATTTAACCGATTGCCCTTTCCCGCAGGTACAAAGACGGGAGCGATCACATAGGCGAGCACCGGGATGACGAGAAGGAGCTGGACCCCGGTTTTCCCATCGCCTCCGTGTCCCTGGGGGCGGCGCGGGACTTTGTGTTCCGCCATCGGGAGGCACGGGGACGGAAGCCGCGACGTCACATGGACCCGGTGAAGCTGGAGCTGGGCCACGGAAGCCTGCTGCTTATGAACCAGCCCACCAACACGCACTGGTACCACAGCCTGCCGGCCCGCAAGCGGGTCCTTACACCGCGCGTCAACCTCACCTTCCGACGCATCGTCAGTCAAGCACAGCAGCAAGAACTGAGCCCTTCCCAGTAAGACCACTGGGATCCTTCCGGCTGGGACCTTCCCAGTAAAGATACTCACTTGGGAAGATGTTTCTGCTTTTATGTACAGATGTACTCTGCATGTGTGGTCAGCAAAAAAAAATAAAAAATCACGCACTGGGTTTTGTGTCCATATTGGTTACTATACACTGGTAACTGCTGTGACTTCTCAAAAATCTTAAACATGTCAAATTCCTTGAGACAGATTTACATTTTTGAGGCGAAGATGTTACGATGTATTGTTACCAGTAGATGGATTTATGTACACAAGATTATTTGCTGCAATATATAAGTACTGCAATATATGTAATCATCATGTCGTGCGACGGGTTTGAAACATTGATGCACTTGTAAATAGATTACACTAAGTAGATCTGGTAGAAATGTTTAATAAATATTAAAAGATACCGTTTATCACAACAAAGTCTCACAAATATGCTCTCCCGAGTTTTATTAATAACTTTATTTTTCATCATTGAAATCTATGAAAACAGTCAAAATACACCTGCCATCATGACAGATCACACAAAATATATATATTATAAACACAGTAGTGCAATTGGCTTGCGGGACAGTTATATGCAGGAGAATTTCTCATGTTTCAGGATAATACTGAAAGGTGAAAATGGTGGGCAGTATTTCTACATTCAGTAGTGTTCAATACTGAGGGTAGGGACTTGATTTTCATTCTGTTCAGAAATTTCACACGATGTGTCAAATTTGACTTCATTTCAATAACCTGGGACTGAATGAATTAAATGGTTTTAGATTTTCATCAAGGACTGGCTTCAGACCCGTCACACATGGTATTTTGGATCCAATCTCATTCTCTTTGAATACCGAAATAAAATGATTTCTTGCCAATAAGAATGCGATGATGTTATCACGGTTATCACGCATCACACAGGTTTCTGAGAAACTTACTTTCTATGCAGCGTAGACAACAATCAGGGAGGAATTACAATACTTGTTGACCAGGTGGAGATAAACGAGAAGCGTCTGCATTACCTCGTATACACACCGCTAAAGGCAAAGGGTCTCTGGCCTCATCTTTGGATGCCATCGCAGCAAGACGTTCGTGTCTCAACTAGGCCGAGCATTATTGGTCATTTGGTAATTGGTAATTGCGTTGTGACTCAGCCGTGTAAGATTCATGGCGATACCCTTCCCATTTGCACTCACGTGACTGATACAGTGGTGCAGTACGTTATTACATTATGGTTATCCTTTAACAAATGCAGAAATCTACTCAAAGAAGCAATACTTTATAATCATTTGGATTGATCTTCCAAAATGAAGTAAATCTAATTGATATTGATCCAAGTAAATTCAATTTCATTGTAATTCATAGACCTTCTAACAAACTACACGAACCAGCAATGGTCCCCTTCCATTGGAGCATTAGACAGGAATCACAACTGAAAAACAAACATGACATTTTCTATCTTGGACAAGAACGAGGTACTTTTGCTTCCAAACCTTTAAGCTCACCTGATCCATTTAACCATTTTTTGTTTCTTGGGAGTTCATGTGTCAGAAGAAATAACAGGTGCTTCCAAGCAAAGTACAACACCATCTTCTCTTCTGAAGTGGCCTTTATCGATAAAGGGCAGGCATCAGATCCATTCTGGCTACACGGTGGCTTTTGTAGATTCCACCACTCTGCTCCTGTCACACCCCGATGCTAATCTTGACAGCTTTATCTGACCTTTGAACCCTGACCTCTTACAGCACAGGCAGATTCACTGACAGGCTCTCTGTCATATGTGGGTTCATATGGGGAAAAGGGGGAGCGAATAACAGGAGGATCTGAGCAACATCAGTCAGTGCCCTGATATGACCATAAAAGGAAAAAATACCTCTGGGCTCCTCCCCCTTTTTGGAGGTCAATGGAAAACCGCAAGAGGGGCATGATATGACTGGAGGACTAGAAAGTGCGGGAAGAGTCTCGAGGACAGTTAGTATGGCGCGTACACTTGGCGGGAGGCGATTCAGGAGACCTCGTTAGCCCCGCCCTTCACTCCTCCAGCCTGAAGCTGGGGCGTTGCCGTACCCTCTCGTAGAAAAGCAGGTAGGCGTTGGACGACAGCACCTCCTGCAGGCTGGCCCTCCGCACGGAGTCATCTGACACCCACAGCCACTGGGCGCAGAAGGGGGAGGGGCCTCGTGGGAGGGGCGGGCAGCGGCGGTACGTGACAAAATGTCCCGAGTGCATGTCGCCGTGGTGAACCAGGATGGCAGTAAGCCGGAAGAGATAAGTGGCGGAGCTGCAGGAAGATGGCAGTTTGTCAGGCAAGCTCGAGCTACACTCATCTTTTCATGTTTAGCTTTGCATATAACCTTAAAATGTATATATATATATATATTCATGCATACATCGCATATATCAAAGAACATATACTGTGGGAACGGAAAGTATTCGGGCAGTGATTTATTTTATTTTTTTACAATTTGTCAAAAATGTTTGCCTCTGTACTCCAGAGCATTGCATTTGAAATGGAACAGTAATCAAAGTGCAGAGATCAAAGTGCAGACTTTCAGCTTTAATTTGAGGGTTTTTACATCCATATTGGGTGAACCATGTAGCAACTGTACATGTTAACAAACTTAAATAAAGTCCTTTGCCTGCCATGACTTCCTGATGTCTATGACCAAACAACATCAAAAGACTCTTGATATCTTATTTTCTGATACTCTTACAAGCGATACTATAACCTCTCTTCATTTGAATGGATCTCTATGAGAATGGGGGTCTAGATTAAGCTATAAATTATGCTGGAACAGAATGGATCACATCCTCAAACCATCACTCTGCTGCCAGACATGCAGTAGATAGAACACTTTAAGGGTTGTTTCTCCTCACTCATTTTCCTATTGAATTCTATGGAAAAATAAGTCAGGAGAAGAAACTCTTAAAGTGATCCATCCATATCTACTGCATGTCTGGCAGCAGAGTGATGATTTGAGGCTCGTTTGATACCTCAGACCTTTGAAGACTTACAGCCATTTAGTCAACCATGTGATCCATACTGTTCCAGCGTAATTTGCAGCTTAATCTAGACTCCCCCCCCCCTCCGCAATTCCCATAGAGATCCATTCAAATGAAGAGAGGTTATGGTATCGCTTGTAAGAGTATCAGAAAATAAGATATCAAAAGTCTTTTGATGTTGTTGGGTCACAGATATCAGGAAGTCATGGTATGCAACCATATATTAAATATGAGGACTTTATTTAAGTTTATGTTAATTTGTCCAATTACTTTTCGTCCCCTAAAATGGGGGGGGACGACTATGTATAAAAAGGGCTACACTGTACGATACAGTTTTATTTACATTACAATCATTTGGCAGACGCTTTTATCGAAAGTAGTGCATACTGAAGGTCATTGAAGCGACTACAAAGCAGATCAAACAAAGCACAACTTTCTCACAACGTAGGAGCTATCCTTAGCAATGAGCACTGAATATAGTACACACAGTCAGCTATACATTCTGAACTTATTTAAAAACAAACCAATCTTTTTTTAATTTTTTATCTCCAATACAAACTAACAATTGACTGTTCATGGATACTGGCCCTATGCATCCGATTACAATTACCTCTCTCCCCAGTTATAGTAAAAGTTGCTCTGAGGCAGTGACAGAAGAGACGCGTGTCACTTACCTGCAGTTGTGGGCTGAGGAGAACCGAGGGCTTAGTACAGGAGAGTGGAACAGGACAGAAGGGCAGGTTCCATTCGACAACGGCTTGTTGTTGTTACAGTGTTCTGCGGCTGTGAATCGAGAGCACCCCGTCATATTTTTACACTGTGGGCCACGCGGTTTACTCAAAATAGATCAGGTCAAGTCGACCTGGTTCTAATGAACTGGACATACACTAAGAACAGGGACAGTTTGACAGTTTGATCCGAGTTATACAAAATCATTTGTACAATGTACGTTAACTTATGCAAATGGCGATGGACACAGCCTCCGCACCCACCCCTCTCCCTCGCTCACCCTATGAAGTATTTTTCTAAATTGTGTAGTAGGTGGAGACAGGCTAAGACAGTGGGTGTAGTTACTCTTTAAAGCAGGGAGCAGACACGTACGCGGATGGACTGGACAGTCCGCCAGATTGTCTGCGGACGTTTGCCTTTCATAGTCGAGCATACCAACCCCCCTTTGTAGACTACATTTCCCATGATTTTTGCATGCGAATTGCAAACAACAACGGTGTGCTTTATGTAAGAAGGTTCCGGTACGCAGAAGGTATGCCTATAGGTGAAACAACATGTCCGTGTAGATAGGTATGCACGCTTATAGGTGAAACAACATGTCCGTGTAGATAGGTATGCGCGCTTATAGGTGAAACAACATGTCCGTGTGGATAGGTATGCCCGCTTACAGGTGAAACAACATGTCCGTGTGGATAGGTATGTGCGCTTACAGGTGAAACAACATGTCCGTGTAGATAGGTATGCGCGATTATAGGTGAAACTACATGTCCGTGTAGATAGGTATGCGCGCTTATAGGTGAAACAACATGTCCGTGTGGATAGGTATGCCCGCTTACAGGTGAAACAACATGTCCGTGTGGATAGGTATGCGCGCTTATAGGTGAAACAACAGGTCCGTGTGGATAGGTATGCGCACTTATAGGTGAAACAACAGGTTCGTGTGGATAGGTATGCCCGCTGATAGGTGAAACAACAGGTTCGTGTGGATAGGTATCGCATGGTTCTACCTGTGCCGTTGGGCGGGGTCTTCCCCTGAGCCTCCGATTTGCCGTCTGCTCGAGCAGGTTTGGGTGCCCAGCCGAGGTCCTGTGCGGCCCGACTCGAAACACGGTGCTTGTAGTAGTCCATGGACAGGTACTCTGTGAACTGCACATGTTCCTGTCTCTTAATGGGGGTTCCCTCGCTGGACCATGTCAGTCTCTGTAGATGTATACACAGGCACTGGGGGAGCTGAGAGAGAGAGTGAGAGTGAGAGTGAGAGAGAGAGAGAGAGAGAGAGAGAGAGAGAGAGAAAGAGAGAGAGAAAGAGAGAGAGAATTCCTGTGATACCATGTAACACCCTGGGAGAGAAGTCGACTCAGAGATTGACTGTCTTAATTTTCATCTGATTCATATTCAGCGTCAATCACTGCAGAATGAAAAGAAATGCAGAGAGGAGTGATCTTTTACTGTTGTAAACCCACATCGCTGTCAGAATTGGTATTCTGATAAAAAATTTAAAAAATCCACTTCAATAGACTACTTGAATTACTTTGAAAGCAGTTTCAGCTAGATGATGGAGTCCCGAAAAGGAACAAATGAATGCTACCTGAAATAGCAGAGGAACTAATTAAAGGTGAAGAGCAGCAAATGAGCATTCCTACCTTGCCCAGTTTCAGCTGTTTAATGAAGGTTGTCCTCTGGTTTTCTGTGACCTGACCATTCAACGCCCCCCCAGCCTGGATCTGAAACAGCCAAGTAAATTCAACAATCATGTAATACCGATAAAAATATATTACATTACTCATTCCAAGCTGAGGACCTCCTCATACAGCTGGTTCACACAGGCTTTGGAGCGGCATGGTGGTGCAGTGAATAGCACTGTTGTCCCACAGTTCAAAATTGTTATTCTATTAAACCTTTATTTAACCAGACAGGTCACATAAGAACAAATTCTTATTTACAAGGACGGCCTGACAAGAGGCAAGCTTCTTAGGGGTGGGGATAGTCAGATATAAAAACAGAACAAAAAACATGCAGGTTTGGCAAATTGGAGATTCTAAATTGCCTGTAGGTATGAGTGTGTGAGTGAATGGTGTGTGTGCCCTGCAATCTATTTTTCCAGAGTTCAACAAGAAAATTTGACAGAAAAAACAACCCTTAAAGTGATCCATCCCTATCTACTGCATATCTGGCGGTAGAGTGAGTTTGAGGCTTGTTTGATGCCTCAGACCCTTGATGACTTAGCCATTTTACCAATCATGTATTCCATACTGTTCCAGCATAATTTACAGCTAAATCTAGTCCCACCCCCCAATTCCCATAGAGATCCATTCAAATGCAGAGACGTTATAGTATCGCTTGTAGGAGTACCAGAAAATAAGATATCAAGAGTCTTTTGATATTGTTGGGTCACAGATATCTGGCATGCAAAGGATATGCGACCAAATATTAAGATTATTATTTTATTCTACATTATGTTAAACTGTCCAATATTTTTTGATGCCCAAAAATGGGGGGAGTATGTATAAAAGGTTCTTTAATTTCTAAACAATTCATCCGATATGGATGGCAATACCCTCACATTAAAGCTAATCAATACAAATTAAAATGAAAGCTAATGAAGACAATACCCACCAATCTTGGAATGGATGGCCGGAATTAATAAGTAATCAATGAATGAGCACTTGCCCAATTAACTGACGCTAGAGTGGCTACATATTACAGACACGTTTCAATATGCCAAAAACAAACAGTGCCACAAAAAATTTACCTTATGATTTATAATTGTGCATTAACAAAATATGCAAACTAGCTCAATGAATACACAATGTAACCCCCTCTACCAGGAGAAGCCCAGTAATTAAAGACCACTGCCATAATTTCTGCCCACCTAACCCAATGCATGCTGGGATAAGCTCCAGCTCCAGTGGGTTAGATAATGGATGGATGCCCTACTTCCTGCCCACCTAACCCAATGCATGCTGGGATAAGCTCCAGCTCCAGTGGGTTAGATAATGGATGGATGCCCTACTTCCTGCCCACCTAACCCAATGCATGCTGGGATAAGCTCCAGCTCCAGTGGGTTAGATAATGGATGGATGCCCTACTTCCTGCCCACCTAACCCAATGCATGCTGGGATAAGCTCCAGCTCCAGTGGGTTAGATAATGGATGGATGCCCTACTTCCTGCCCACCTTTGTGCAGTTCTCACACTCCACCTCCTTGATGGTCTCAGAGGAAATGAAATGCTGGAGACAGTGGTCCAGAGTAACAGGCCGCCCCTGGAACAAACAATCTCCATTAGCCTTTAAGCCCTGGGGGAGCCATAGTTTGTGGAATTATATTAGGTTTCTTGTGACATCATAATTGGGTACAAAACCATAATTCAATTTAATTTAATTTCATTTTTACAGAGAACTGTCACAAACATGCTGTACAAAGAAACAGAAGGACAATTGGGCAAAGACCAGACCTGAACCCCCAAAAAAGCAAACCAGGCAAAAACTCCCCAGTGGGAAGAAAAACACTGAAATGGTGGCGATAAAAAACTCCCCAATTCAAAGTGACTTCCCTTTGCTCATCTTAAATATCACTGTTATACACACAGGTTAGAACTGCTAAGGTTTTGTGGTGAACAAAAAATAAATCAAGCACTCCAACAGTTTGCATCGTGCAATTTGTTCTAGAACAAACTATACCCAGCAGCTACAAATACGCGGCTGCATGCAAGACCGAGCTCTCTATCGTTTCCTTTACACTTACCCATGATGCTGTGGGGATGGAGAGTGAAAGACTGTCGAATGAATCGTAACGCACTGGACTCTGCCAAAAAGCAACGATAAACAAACTCAGAATATAAAACATTGAAATCACACTGGAATATATGTAGAGGATATCTTTCTCTTCAAATGAAAAGAAGGAAAGAAATCCTGCATCCAATCACCTGTTGTTCACAGCGTTTGCATATCATGTTGCTTGTCAGTCGTCCGTGGAATGGGTGCTGGGACTTCCATGGACTAGTTATAGGGTGAAGAGGGCCTGGAGAATGATAGCAAATAGTTTTTAGGCACTTTTCCAGTCAACACAAGAGCAGGTAGCACCCACTGCCCTCACACTAGAGACCTTACCTCGACTTCTACAGCTCAAGTTCTTCTCAGTAGACTCTGGGGCACTCTGCACGCAAACCACAAGCAACAGGTTTAATCAAGAAAAACAGGCTGAAAGTATTCATTCAAAGGCAAACAGTTGTGGGCCATCACCGCCCTGACTTGATAAGGGCCTGTACATCTCAGGGTACTTCAGTAGGTTTCTGAGGCTTTCTGAATGACCTGGTCAAACTGTCAACAATACTTATTAGATTTGTTTGGAAGAGGCTGATGTAATAAGTAGTAAGACTGGGCTGCACCCTTCCCAAGAGTGCATTTATGTAGTCATCGCCTGTGCAAAGCAAGGGCTCTGCAGGGCATGGGTAGCTCACCTCAAGGGACTGCACGTCGAACAGGTGGGTGACTCTGGGCATGCGATCCCGCTCTTCTTCTAAGGATGACGTGAGGACATGAAAGAGCTCATGGGCATCCTGAGGAGCGAATAAGCCAGGATGAGACGCACGGCCATAGATACGCACGGCCATAGATACACACGGCCATAAATGTCACATATCGTGTACTGTAATCGTAATTTGGAATTATGAAATGGAACAATTTGGCAGCCATCTTACCTGGCTATAATAGGAACCTATGGCAAAGGTTTCATGTACTTTCTAACCCGCTGTGATGTCATAATCGAGTCTCAGAAGCCAGATAGCTGATGATTAGCTCATAGATATAAAACTATGGTTACTGGCCATCATCTTACCTGGGTATGGTCTCAAAAATTGTACCATTAACTACGACATATGTCACATCTATTGTTCTATATCTATGCGCACGGCACTGTCAGAAACAGCACTGAGGACGCAAGAAACAATCTGTGGCTGGTAACCAATTGGAAAGACAAGAGTTGCAAGCACCACACTCAGGTTTCCAACAAGGACAGCCAATGAATGGCTCTCCTGTAACTGTGACCCAATGAGCGATAGTCTGAGGCGAAGTGCACAACAGAACCCACCTGCTCCTCAAAGGAGCTGATTTGCCACCTGTGGACCCTGAGGACATCCAGGAGGCGTCCTGCATCAAGGACATCGTCCTCTCCGGGATCATGGCTGGACAGAGCTGCAGACACAGAGGATGAAATCCCATCAGCCAATGCAGATAGTGTCTCGCTCAAGAGAGAAGGATTGGTCAGTCGCCCGGTCAGGCCTACCCTTGAGCAGCTGCAGGAGAGTACCGGACAGTTTGGGGTACCTCTCCAGCTCGTCGTGGCTGTGATTTACGTCCCTCTGGCCCGAGAACTCTTCCAGCCAACTGATGAAGGAGGGGCATGTCGCCAAACCCTGGAGCAAGGAGTTCATGAAGCAGGTGTTGCCCAGATTCAACAGACCGGGCACCATGCCTGGAGAAAGCACATTTTAACAAGCAGGGTCAAGGTCTACTTGGACCTATGAGGTTTCCACTCATGTGCTTGGCCACAGACAAGACGTGATCATTGTATTCATTTGTCTCCATAGTTCCAAAAAAAAAAAAAAAAGAAGAAAAACTCACCTTTCTTTTGCTTCTTCCTCTCTGTAATGGGACCCCACAGGACATAAACTCCAGCTGCCACAGCAGCGGCTATACCGCCAACGACCGCCCAATTTTTCATCATCTTGTTCCTAAAGAAAAATTGTAACATGGCAAGTAAGTTTAGCACAAATGCAGTGCATACAAGCACAGATATCAGGCATGATACACAAGTATTTTACCTGGAGCAGTTCTGTGTGCAGAAGGTTTGTTCCTTATTGCTGCCATTGTTTTTGTTTTTTTGTGTGTGTGGTTTTTTTTTTTAAGCAAAAAAAAGGGCAGAACATCAAAATGAATACCACAAACTGGCAATCACAGAATACAATGACATTACTTAAATTCAAAAGCTAGTAATTCTACTAAAACTACTACAACACATAATGACGTCATTGTTATTAGTGGTATCAGCAGTGGTTAAGACATACAGGCGTAATTCGTTGTAAATTAGTTTTGATCACCCATGAACAAATAAAACAAATACAGTACCAAAGACATGAAGTTGCCGTGTAGCTAAGCAACACTACTAACTACATAGCGCTAGTTAGAAACTTTAAAGTTGCCAAATATTTGAAAAGGTAACGTTATAACGTTAACAGCTATATAAAAACATTGACCTCTATAGCAGAAAATTGTCTAACTATACTTTAATTTTAGTTCATCAAAATTGTAGGTTGGTTAGCCAACGATACTCGTCAAACCTGTTGTTAAAGCATGGCTAATCTGTATGGCCATGTACTGAAACTCTGCTAGTAGCAACCTCTGCATGCAAACTGACTAAGTAGCTGCTAGCGAGCTAACAGTTAAATGGAAAGATAAGAACTGTCATCGACTCGCTTAACTGTGTACCCTGCTTTCATAATAGGTAGTTGAGGTTAGTTAGCTAGCTAACTAAGTAGGCAGTTATAATTGTTCAGTTCACCGACTCCATTCTAACAAATTCCAATTGTCATTTTGTACTTTCAATGTTGAAAATCGTAACAGAAAGTCAGCGCTATGCTGTGTCTACGGCTGTCTACGCAGCATATTAGCCAGCTAGCTAGCCACTTTGCTCTACCGAACACTCCCAGATAAGTATCGGCGACCTCTTGTCAAAAAATTTTGTTCTGTGGCAGTTTGATCCTAACCTGACTGTGGATCCAGTTCTTAGGAAATCCCGAACAAGCTTGTCTGTCCCCTCAGGTCTGCCCCACGGCATCCTCAGCGGTGCAAAAGCCGAGGTGTACTGTGGACAGAGTGTGGAGTGGAACGCAAACGACACATCCTTGTTTCCATACGGACATTATAAATATTAGTACAGGAACTCTATCATCGGCCATGTGTTAATCTCGATGGTTTTATTTAAAGCAGTACAACCACAGAGGTAAAGTTTCTATCAGGTGGCGATAGGTCTGTTTTTCTATCTACGAACTAAATTATAACTCAGTTGTGCGACTGAAGTAACACAATTGGCATATATTTTGGAGTGTAATTAGAACGAGTTAGTTAGATGATGGCGTGCGTGTTAATATGCATGTCTATGGTGTGTGTGCTTGCAGGTTAACTCCACATAGATTAGTACTAACGTTAGCTAGTAGGCTTAATTTACAGTAACAGTAGCTACATACAGTAACACGTTTAATTGACACACGCTGGATATGTATTCTGGATTTATGCTCCATTGAATAGCTAGTGCGTAAGCAGAATGCACGCAAATGAAATATGTAAACTGAGTGGAACGCTGAAAAACCATTTTGGAAATGTCTAATTATTTCATTATTTAAAATAAAAAATAAAAAAAGGGCAGGCGAGAATGCACATGAGCTGAGTTCTTTTTTTATACAGTTTTACCCAGTTTAATCAGCTTGACTATGTCTAAAGTTCAATATACCTCAATGGAAAATACATTTTTAGATTTATATTCTATGAAATAAGAGGAGGTTAGCACATTCTGAGCCTGTATGTACGTAATACACAAAATGACTCACTACCATGGCCACTGTGGCCTTGTGAATATAGATTTGTTGTATAATGTTCATACACGGTGTTGAGTGAATATGGTCTCCTGGGTGTTTAATAAACAAATGATAAAATACACCAATACAAGAAGCAGTGTTTTTTTTCCAAAACCAATAACTTTTTTTAAATTGTTGGCCGTTTGAACCGACAAGCCTCTCCACATTTTTAAAATGTTTTTTTTTTTACTGAATTTGTATAAACCAATGAGCGCATCACCAATGTTTATGTAAGAAGTTCACTTCAAGACCATATTTTAATTAAGACCATGTTTTTTTCATCTTGAGGTATTAGTCAGCAGCTGCTTTACCCTTACTTTTGATGAGCTAAATTGAGCACAGTAAATCCCTACTCAGCATTTCATCCCAATGCGTTCTGCAGGGATTTCCAAGACAAACTGGGCACTATTTACGGATTTCTAGAAGAAAGTCTGTATGTATGTATGTATGTATGCGTGTGTGTGTGTGTGTGCGTGTGCATGCTTGTTTGTGTGTGTGTGTGTGTATGTGTGTGAGAGAGAGAGAGACAGAGAGAAATAATTTACCCACACACTGAGAGGCTTAGGTTGAGTCCAATGGCTTTTCTTTGGCCTGATCAAAATCAAGAAGCCCACGAGGTTACTAAAGCATTTCAATCCCCATTTACAACTGTGTGATACATTATGAATTGCAATTTATGCACAGTAATTCTTATAAGTGTAAACTTAGAAGTTAGACAAGACTTTTTAAAGGAGGTTGCTGCATGGACCTTTAACACTTTTACAAAAAGGATTAAATAAAGCTCCTGAAAAATCTGGTCTGACTGCATTTTAGGTGAGAAAGGCAATTATAGAGGGGGGGGGGGGGCGTTGCCTTTACTATTTCTGTATGGTCTGAGGAATGGTGTTTCTTTCGTTTCTTGTGTTTTGTTTTCATTATTGTTTGAATTAAATATTTGAATGCATTTTTAAAATTATGTTGCATGTTATGTAATCAAACTCTGATGCAAAAAAATGGGGAAACATAATATAACCCATAAATCGAATTTGTACAATTAACGTGCTTGTAATTATTTTATAACAGGAGTTTCTCAAACAACCATTCTTGTGTATTTCCAACATAATTATCTGTATTTATTTAAATGTAAATAAAAAAATTCTAATTAAAAACTCATGACGGCACGTCTTTAACGGCATTGTTTGTAACAATATTATATGCCTTGCTATGACGTAGGTTCGAGCATTTACCCGTTATGGTGCATTAGCACGCATAGCTCTTGTCACGATTGATATGACACGGGAAGCAAAAAATTGTAACACCGCCCCTCCTTTGGCTCGATCACCGTTGATAGATAATCAGAACAAGTCGCTTTCCGCAAGCCCGTAGTGCTGAAATCCCGGCTCGTTTTGACAACAATGTAAGGGCAATGAAACAAAGCTTTGGAGAACCCGAGAAACAAGCACCGCAATGGACGATGATCTGTTCCAGCTGAGGCAGCTCCCGTAAGTATTAAGGTTCTGAAAAGCAACTATAACGTGCTTGCTATTTTTTCGTTTATTCCTCGCAGGGCCCTACTCCCGAACAGACTGCTTGCCTTTAGATATTGTATGTAATAGCGATACACATGATGTTAATATGTGCGCTTGTCGTAAGCGGTTTGCTACTACAATAATTAGGCTATATAATATAGGCTACATATATTTTTCTGTGTATGTGCGTGCTCTGTGTATGTTTTTTGCTATTCGATTTTTATTTAGTTATAATTTTGTAAAGATCATTGATAAATCTCTCTGGCGTGTTACGTCGCGCACATATACGAAACAGACGAAAGTAAATGCCACTTTTTAATGTCATTTTGTTCGAGAGGGGCCCATAGCAATAGAGGTAGGTTACCTTTGCATTCGGTTTGTGGGAGGAAAATAATAAGCTATCGCACCTGTCACACAGTTTCACAGTGTAGGCTGCATTTCTGCAGAAAAGACGAGTAGGCTACGCATGTAACTTGAAATGAACGACTTTTACGTTATATATAACATATATATAACGTATATATACATGTGTGTTAATTGGGTTAAATTGACCCTGAGGTATATGGTTAAATACGAGTCCACGTGGACATTTGAAAGGTTCATTCGACAGGAACCACAATAAGCCAATTCTATCAGTGCCGAGTCTTATTGCTGATGAAATAGCGTCAGTAGGACTGCAGATTGATCTTTCACTTTTTTTAAGGTGACGTAGGAATACGTGTACATGCACACCTGCGCTGTTACGTTTGACCTACCACTGTGGACGCGTTGTTCAGTATTACATTTCAGCATGATACGAATGCGGATTAATTATAGTGGCTTTTTAAACAATTGTTTTAGGCGATTGTTCAAAGAAAGAAACACATAAGTAAACGTTTCCCTGTGAAATGTGCAGTCGGTTAAATGGAGAAGCCTTAAGCCTCCTGTTATGTTCGTGGATTAGTTACATCAGTTATGTTCCCGGGTAGGTTTTGACTCGGGTTTAACCTCCTAGTTGTAATAGGTTTTACCCTCAAATTTAAATTTACCTACCTAGTCAGCCATCTTGACCTATGAGATTGACACATGTTTTGCAAGCTACAGTCCACGCAGACAACATTTTTTGTATGATACACCACTAGTTTCTGTAAGCAAACAAAACACATTTTGCAGTATCCTATTAATAATATTTGCCATGATAGATGTAGAATGCTTATGTTTGGCTTGATTATCTATTTTTTTAGCATGTGTGCACTGCCTAGATATTTTGTTCACCTTGATGACTTGACATAATGAACAAATTCACAACTTTTATGTTTGACCATTGTATTGCAAATTTAAAATAGTCAATTGCAATTTCTCCTGAATTAAAACTTTATTTTTAGCCAAAGGTAGAATATCAAAACATTTCATGAACATGAGCAATTTTGATGATCACATTTGATTGGTTTTTATCCTTGAACAGCACTACTGTATGGATGGAGGTACTGATGAGTTTGCAGAAAGTGATCTATTCATGCTGCGTATGAATGACAGCATGGAAGTGTCAAATACTGTGCACTGTGCGTATGAATGACAGTATGGACTTGTCACATACTGTGCACTGTGTGTATGAATGACAGTATGGAAGTGTCACATACTGTGCACTATGTGTATGAATGACAGTATGGAAGTGTCACATACTGTGCACTGTGCGTATGAATGACAGTATGGAAGTGTCACATACTGTGCACTGCGTATGAATGACAGTATGGAATTGTCACATACTGTGCACTGTGCGTATGAATGACAGTATGTGAGTGTCACATACTGTGCACTGTGCGTATGAATGACAGTATGGAAGTGTCACATACTGTGCACTGTGCGTATGAATGACAGTATGGAAGTGTCACATACTGTGCACTGTGCGTATGAATGACAGTATGGAAGTGTCACATACTGTGCACTGTGCGTATGAATTACAGTATGGAAATGTCACATACTGTGCGTATGAATGACAGTATGGAAGTGTCACATACTGTGCGTATGAATGACAGTATGGAAGTGTCACATACTGTGCAATGTGCGTATGAATGACAGTATGGAAGTGTCACATACTGTGCACTGTAAGTATGAATGACAGTATGGAATGTCACATACTGTGCACTGTGCGTATGAATGACAGTATGGAAGTGTCACATACTGTGCACTGTAAGTATGAATGACAGTATGGAAGTGTCACATACTGTGCACTGTGTGTATGAATGACAGTATGGAAGTGTCACATACTGTGCACTGTGCGTATGAATGACAGTATGGAAGTGTCACATACTGTGCACTGTGCGTATGAATGACAGTATGGAAGTGTCACATACTGTGCACTGTGCAGATGTATTTTTTGCAGCAAGTTGTGCTGTTTTTGCAGCCTTGTGTTTTTGGAAAGGTAGGCATGGCATCTTCCCCACTTGCTTGCACGAGAGCAGGACTTCAGGTGGAGCAGGACCAAATTCCTCCACTTGCAAGCAGAGGGAGTATCCTCCTCCTGTGAATTTTCCCACACAGCAAAAATGGTGGTGTAGTCTTAACACCCTAGGGTGTTAAATGTACACCGGCAGTGTTAGATTTACACTGGCATTTTTGCTGTGCACATTTCCATGCCGAGTCCAGATCACAAATGCAGACACAGTATGCAGGCACATCAGTGGTATTGCTAAAGATGTCCAAAGGCCAGCGGGCTGTCATCCTCTTACAGCTGTATGTTTCTGTAAGCTTATCAAAAAATGTCCCACTCCTTCCTTGTTGTAATAGTCACACACTGGATCTTGTGTCACATGCCATCCATATCTTGAATGCACATCCCCCTGTTTTGCTGAGCTTGCACTACCTGAAAGGACAAAGGTACCAGTCGCTTGTCCAGGGTCACTTATGGGCTCAGGTTTGTAGAGGCAAGGCAAGAGCTCCACCCACTTATTCCAAACATCCTTAATAGCAGCCATTTTGTTTTTCTCACATTGAGAGGTTCTAGATCTCGCATGGACACTGTGTCTGTGTTTGTTTCATTTACCATTCTATACCATACAGTCACATTTGGCCTGGAGCAGTAAATGATGTACTGACTTTATAAAACATCAAATTAGTCATCATCAATTTTACACATTAATTTTTGCACTATTGAGGATCTCATCAAGTTTCATGCTGAAAAAAAAATGAAGTTTATGGTTGTTGCGGTGACGGTAAAGTCTGAAAAGGGTCAAGTTTGACCCGATCATCACAGGAGGTTTAATAATCATTACTTGTTTCTCTTGATGGTTAATTTCAAGTTTTAAAGATTAAGATAAATTGCTGTGTCAAATGGTGAAAAATTATAACACCGGCAAAATTGCTGTTGTAAAATATTAGTGTTAAGACAAAATCAATTTAAGTCACATTTCATTAGCCTAAATGAGGGGTCAACTTGCAATTTAACAACCAACAACAAACAGTGGTCCTTCTACCGTCATCAATAAAATGAAGGCCTCCATCCTAATTAAACAGTGTAGCTAATTAACAATCGATGAGCTGACGTGTTTCAGCAGCCTGTTTATGAACAATGTGTGAGATGCTGTCACTTCTCAGCAGTGAGAAAATATTCACAATAACAGACAAGAAGTACATCAGGTGCTGCAGGCAATTTAACTTTTTTGATTTTGTCATCAGGTGACACCATTAATAGCATCGCCACTATGAGCGCAGGGCAGGCGACTGTCAAAACAAAGCCTTTCGATCATGATTGGGCTGTTGTATGAGATGGGATTCCACACAAAAATGTTGTACATTTAACACCGCTGGTGTACATTTAACACCCTAGGGTGTTTATATGGTCCACTGGCTGATATAAACACCCTATGGAGTTAAGTGTACACCACCATTTTTTCTGTGCAGTCAAGCGCAAGGGTTAGCATTTGTAGGACTTTGCTAGGTTACATGTAGCCCAGGTGTAAAACATCCAGCCACTGCTGATCAGGCAGCAGCACTAACACCCCCGCCCCCCCCCCAGTTATAACCTGATAAGAGACACACAGGGAAGACGCTCGCTTTGCATACATGTAGATCTGAAGCACTGCGAATAGTCTTGTTGTTGCTACTGACATGCAGAGACTTGGCCGTCTGCCCGTTGTGTTCACCGTCTGAAACAAAGAAAAGGCAAAACAATGGACTGCTACTCCACTACTCACTCCACTACTCACTCCACTACTCACACTCACTCCACTACTCACTCCACTACTCACTCCACTACTCACTCCACTCCTCACTCCACTACTCACTCCACTACTCACTCCACTACTCAGTCAACTACTCAGTCAACTACTCAGTCCACTACTCACTCCACTCCTCACTCCACTCCTCACTCCACTACTCACCCCACTACTCACTCCACTCCTCTCCACACTCCACTACTCACTCCACTACTCACTCCACTCCTCACTCCACTCCTCACTCCACTCCTCACTCCACTACTCACTCCACTCCTCACTCCACTACTCACTCCACTCCTCACTCCACTACTCACTCCACTACTCACTCCACTCCTCACTCCACTACTCACTCCACTACTCACTCCACTACTCACTCCACTCCTCACTCCACTACTCACTCCACTACTCACTCCACTACTCACTCCACTACTCACTCCACTACTCACTCCACTCCTCACTCCACTACTCACTCCACTACTCACTCCACTACTCACTTCACTACTCACTCCCTGGGCTTAAAATAATCAACACATTTCCCGTTTCCACAAAGTCATCTTCCACCCCAACTGGGTTTTGTAGGCTCTGTATGGCTCAGGAGGAATTAAAATGGCTCCACAATATTTGCAGGGCACCAGGGCTTGCTTATACGTATCTCCAGGCACAGAATCTGCGCATCATATACCCAGACCTCTGTCTCCCTCTATTCCTCTTCTTCAACAAACTTTCAAGCATTGCTTTCGTGTTTCTTTGCCGAGGGAAAGGACATGCAAATCACAAATATGCCTTATGAGCCCTCTTCCAGAAGAGTAGGTTATCCAGTTTGTGCAGTACTGTAGCATTTCTCTTTGAAAAATAACACTTTCTGTTTCACTCAGGTATGCTAACAGGTTTAGGAAAAACAAAAAAACATTACAACTGAATTTCAGCGACTTCTACATAACAGGGAGGGAGAATAAACATGTGCCTTTGGTTAATTACACTGTTCATGTAGGGTGATCATCTGTAGTCAGTGTGTCCTTGAAATGTGTACTCTGATTATAGTCATTAGGTGATCACTGGTCGCCTACATAGAGTCATGCTCACCCACTTGTTATTATTTTTACCTCAGGGATATGAACACTGCTGGTCCAATTACATAGAAAAACTAATGTATTATGAATTTAACATTTTATTCATTCATATGCAGATGACAGATTTGTGCTCTGGTTCTTGACACCTCAATTGGGCCTAACCATGTACCTCAGCCTGAAGGTAGCCCTACATTTAATCAATATGTAGAAGTATATATATATACAGTATAGAGAGAGAGAGAGAGAGAGAGAGAGAGCGAGTGAAGTATAGAAGTATGTAAGTGTGTACATAAGCCTAACCCCTCTCATAAATGTGCGTTATGAAATATCATCTTAAGTTTTGAATCGAGGCAAGTAAATTCATGAACAACAATGGCACGAAAAATGAAGAGAGTAAAATAAATGAATACAAATCAGCGGAAATGAAGGCAGCGTTAAGAAACACTGTCCCTGTTTGGTAATGAAACGCTCGCTTATGCAGCGTGATCTCTGAGTGAAGCGTACGCGGTTACGGGGAAGCTCAGGTCATGTGTCAGGAATGTGCGAATCGTAATTAATCACCGACGTGCCTGTCAGCCTACGCTGCTTCTTATTTCTGTGGTGTCGAAGAACGTCGCCTTGTGTGTACCTTGAGAGAATGTCACCTCACATGTCCTTACTTATGCCTACAGGTCAAATAACTTTGTTTTTACATCAAGGTACAGTAAGTAAGGTTTACCTAAGTTTTCCTTTTATTGTGGTATTATGTGCAGGGTAGATAAGTGCTTAGTCCAGGTGTACTGGATGGCTCTTCACTCTGTAGTGGAAGATGGCGAGTCTGCTCTTCTGGGGGTGGTGGGGAGGTAATTCCTACACTTAGGCGCCAGGACAGGAAAGACTTGATTATGCACCGTATCCTCATACAGATGGATTTGCATGGCAGCCTGTGTTGGCTGAACAAAGTGGCCAAGCCGGGGTGTGGAGCTTGACTAAACCTTTATTAAGCATTCCTGCCTTAACAATTTAATGATTTTTCGCATTTTACCAGCTTAGTTATAATTTATTGTTGCTACAAAAAACACAGTTGCAGGTATCATAAGTAACAACATAGCTGTGAATAAAATTGAAGTAAAAATAGCTGAGTTTATTACGTGCTAAATTAAAAATTCATTTACAAGAATATGGAGGTAGATTTCTCTCAAAAATAAACAAGCACAAAAGTTTAATCCACAATTGTATTTACCATCCACACACACACCTCTCTCAATTTGTGTTCATAGATATAATCCACAATTGTATTTACCATCCACACACAAACACCTCTCAACTTGTGTTTCGTAAATCATCATTTGGATGAATGCAAAAATTATATTCACAAATGCAAATAACATTTACAGATATGTTTCCAATGTTCACATGTACAAATCAAAAGCTTGGCTTGCGAACTGGCGAATCTACATTTGCCGATCGAAGGACACGCTTGATCTGCTTGGATTTACGGACAGAATTTTGAGACAAATATTCCGCTGTTTTTCACCGTGTCGATTCACGCTCGCTTAATTTGCGATTCATAAACTAAACTTCTTCTTCTTTGGTGCTACATAACACGGCGGTGTGTGTGTCGGCTCATCAGCGCCACTTTTAGAACAAGTGGCCAAAATTGCACATTATCTTTAAGAAGTGGATTCAAGGTAAATTTAATTAAAACAACCGAGTTTTGAGTTTATTTAGGTTGTAAAGTTAACCCCACGCTAATCTTGCGATGGCAAGTTTTTTAAACAGTCATTGCACAAAACTCCTATCAGATTGCATGTAGCTAGCTAGCTAGATTACATTACACAGGGGTAGGTCCGTACATTGATAGGAACTAGGAAGTACAACACGATGAGCTAAAATAAGGAGAGCACTCCATGCAATTTGAATTATAATTTTCATTTAGGTGTCTACTAACTAGCTAGCTGAACAAATAAAAGATTTCATAGGAGACATCGGTATCAGTGAGAATAGCTGTCAAAGTAATTTAATTGGCTACAACACTTCACATGGTTGAGTTTGTTTTACATAATCTTTTCCATGAGGGGCGAAAGAGTTATGTAGCTACTGTGTACGGACCTACCCCTGTGTAATGTAATCTAGCTAGCTAGCAACTAGCTTTTTACTGTTTAAAAAACTTGCCATCGCAAGATTAGCGTGGGGTTAACTTTACAACCTAAATAAACTCAAAACTCGGTTGTTTTAATTAAATTTACCTTGAATCCACTTCTTAAAGATAATGTGCAATTTTGGCCACTTGTTCTAAAAGTGGCGCTGATGAGCCGACACACACACCGCCGTGTTATGTAGCACCAAAGAAGAAGAAGTTTAGTTTACGAATCGCAAATTAAGCGAGCGTGAATCGACACGGTGAAAAACAGCGGAATATTTGTCTCAAAATTCTGTCCGTAAATCCAAGCAGATCAAGCGTGTCCTTCGATCGGCAAATGTAGATTCGCCAGTTCGCAAACCAAGCTTTTGATTTGTACATGTGAACATTGGAAACATATCTGTAAATGTTATTTGCATTTGTGAATATAATTTTTGCATTCATCCAAGTGTGTGGATGGAAAACACATACTTGTGGATTATTTTTACGAAACACAAATTGAGAGGTGTGTGTGTGGATGGTAAATACAGTTGTGGATTATATCTACGAACACAAATTGAGAGGTATGTGTGTGTGGATGGTAAATACAGTTGTGGATTATACTTTTGTGCTTGTTTATTTTTGATAGAAATCTACCTCCATAGAATAATGCATTTTGAACATCATGGGACCCTTGTTCTGTGGGCCACATTAGGTTGCCAACCACTCATGTAGTAGACATATGTATATCAAATAAAAAGTGTACTCCAGTGATATTCTATCGACCATTTGCCTGGTACATTTCTTGCACTGACAAATTATGCATCCCATTTATGGCTCAGAACAATGACGCAGACAGCTAGCTCGCACATCACCTAGGCAACAGCCTCTCTCCAACCAATTCAGCTCTGTATCCACAATAGCTAATCCCCCCAAATATATTTATTCAGGGCATGCTTGGAAATGAAAAAAAAATCTCTGTTTTCCATTGGGTCAGGAGGGGCACCTCTGCGAGTTTGATAAAGGCCAAACCAGCTTAGTGTTATTGAATGTTTGGTTTGTTTTAGTTCGGAGAAAGGTTTCAGCTCGCAGTTAAAACCACATACCAGGAGAGTTTGTAATGCAGCTGCATTTGAAAAGAGACAGGTGTCGGTGTGGAGGAGCTGCCGGATCCACAGGTGTGGATTTTGAACGTTTTTGTTTAACTCTCCAGGGTGGTGAAGTTCCGTCGCACAGGTGAGAGTGCGCGCTCCGAGGACGACGGGGTGTGCAGGGAGCATGAGGTCCAGATCGAGGGCGTGCGGACGGACCTGGAGTCCGTAGAGCTGGTCGATGGTACTGCGGTACCCCGGGAGTTTGCCAACCCCACGGATGGTACTAATTTACAATTTAAACATTTAGTAGAAGATGCTTTTTAGTCAAAGTGACTTACAATAGGGGTATTTAACTTTGTTATAAAACCACTAGAGATGGAGCTCAATGAAGCTACAGTAAAATTGACCCCCTGATGGTTTATATCTCTGTCTGTTACACCCACACTGTAAAAAATATTGGCTCCCCTAACTTAAAAAAATTAGGTAATGTTTTCCACAGCCTTTTTGAGTAAACTCAACTTTTGGGCAACATGTTGAATACAATAACAATTTTGGGTTAACAAAACATGCTGTACATGTTGCCTAAAATCATAATAATAAGTTGCACAAACTTGGCTTTAACAATGCCAGTTGTACAGACTTACATCTTTAAATTACAATTAACTAGGGCCAAATAATTATTTTAAATCTTTCAAAACCCTTTAAATTGCCAAGTGAAAATTCTTCCATTCGTTTGTAATAAAATTTTGGAAAAGCACCGTTTTTACATGTAAACCATTCCAAGGTGAGGACACATGTCATTCACGAGATTGCATGATGTAATTAAGGAATACCGGATGATGGAGGGTTTTCCTCTCTCTTCCCAGACACCTTCATGGTGGAGGACGCTGTGGAGGCCATTGGATTTGGGATGTTCCAGTGGAAGCTCTCCGTTCTCACGGGATTGTCCTGGGTGAGGAACAGCAGCTGAAGTATCCTGAGGAACAGCACACACTCTGGCACAGAGCCTTCTTTCAAAGCTTCTGTCTTTCTATTGGATAATCAAATCATGTTGATCATCTAATAACATTTCTGTTAAAGGTTGACTGAGGTTAGATCCCCATGTGTCACTGGGAGTGCAGGTTTGCCTTGCATGCTGCACTCTCAAAAAGGATGCGTTGATATGCAACATGCTTTCTGTGTTACTACTTTTATGTTATTTTCAGCACATTTTGCATCAAAGTTACTAGTTTTATGATACTTTCAACACATTTTGTGTGAAATTACACAATTTATGTGTTAAAAATGGAAACACAGGCAATGTGTTGTCTTTAGAACCTTAACTATACATAGAGGTGTGTTAATTATTTATTATTTAGTTTTGAGAGTGTGTGTTTGTGAATAGGACACAATCGCAGTGTAGACCCACTCATTTGGAAATGGTTTTGTTAATAATTGTTTCTTCATCTGTCCTGAGGGGCACAGGGGCAGCCATTTTACTGCTGGTGTTACAGATGTCAAAGGGTGTGCAGCAGGTCTTGTGTCTGCTGTGCTTAGGGTATCCTTCTCTCTCTAACACTCTATCTCTCTTTTTCTCCCCACCCTCTCTCTCTCTCTCTCTTTCTTTCTCCCCACCCTCTCTCTCTCTCTCTCTTTCTCTCACTCTCTTTCTCCCCACCCTCTCTATCTCTGTCTTTCTCTCTCTCTCCCCCCCTTTCTCTCTCTCTCTCTCCTCCTTTCTTTCTCTCTCTCTCCTCCTTTCTTTCTCTCGCTCTCTCTCTCTCTCTTTCTGTCTCTCTCTCTATATCTCTCTCCCCCTTTCTCTCTCTCTCTCTCCCCCCTTTCTTTCTCTATCTCTCCCCCCTCCTCTCTGTCTCTCCCCCCCTCTCCCCCCCTCTCTCACTCTCTCTCTATCCCCCCCCCCCTCTCTCTCTCTCTCTCTCTCTCTCTATCTCTCCCCCTCTGTCTCTCTCTCTGTCTCTCCCCCCCCTCTCTCACTCTCTATCCCCCCCTCTCTCTCTCTCTCTCTCTCTCTCTCTCTCTCTCCCCCCCCCTCTCTCTCTCTCTCTCTCTCTCTCTCTCTCTCTCTCTCTCTCTCTCTCTCTCTCTCTCTCTCTCTCTCTCTATCTCTCTCCCCCCCTCTCTCACTCTCTCTATCGCCCCCCCCCCCTCTCTCTCTCTCTCTCTCTCTCTATCTCTCCCCCCCCCTCTCACTCTCTCTCTCTCTCTCTCTCTCTAGATGGCAGACGCCATGGAGATGATGATACTCAGCATTCTGGCCCCTCAGCTGCACTGTGAATGGCGTTTGCCCAGCTGGAAGGTGGCTCTGCTCACATCGGTACGGCGCTATCCCATCAGCCCCTGCTGTCCAGGGCCGCAGGCAGCTGTGACGTCTCATTTCTGTGGCCGTGTCTCCCTCAGGTGGTGTTCATCGGCATGATGATCAGCTCCTCGCTCTGGGGGAACATCTCCGACAAGTACGGCCGGAAAACGGTGAGTCTGTCTGTCTAGGGGTGTCAAATCTTATCCGAAAAAGGGCCGACGTGGGCACATGTTTTTGCTCTAGACCAGCACTAAGACATCTGACTCTACTTATCAATGTCTTGATTGAAGACTATGAAAAGTTCACCATATGCTTACAACTCAAGTCAAGTAAAGTGAAATTCTCAAAGCCTCTGGCCTCCCTGGGATAGTTGTTTATACTCGGCTTATCTTATCTTTGTCTGGGAACAATGCCCAGGTCAAGAGTTTGTTTCCATGTGGAACCTTAGGGTGCTTTTGGTTGTCTGAGGGTGGTTGTGGTTGTCTTAAGGTGCTTGCGGTTGTCTGAGGGTGGTTGTGGTTGTCTTAGGGTGGTTGTGGTTGTCTGAGGGTGGTTGTGGTTGTCTTAAGGTGCTTGTGGTTGTCTGAGGGTGGTTGTGGTTGTCTGAGGGTGGTTGTGGTTGTCTGAGGGTGTTTGTGGTTGTCTGAGGGTGGTTGTCTGAGGGTGTTTGTGGTTGTCTGAGGGTGGTTGTGGTTGTCTGAGGGTGGTTGTCTGAGGGTGTTTGTGGTTGTCTGAGGGTGGTTTTCTGAGGGTGGTTGTGGTTATCTGAGGGTGGTTGTCTGAGGGTGGTTGTGGTTGTCTGAGGGTGGTTGTCTGAGGGTGTTTGTGGTTGTCTGAGGGTGGTTGTGGTTGTCTGAGGGTGGTTGTCTGAGGGTGTTTGTGGTTGTCTGAGGGTGGTTGAGGTTGTCTGAGGGTGGTTGTGGTTGTCTGAGGGTGGTTGTCTGAGGGTGGTTGTGGTTGTCTGAGGGTGGTTGTCTGAGGGTGTTTGTGGTTGTCTGAGGGTGGTTGTGGTTCTCTGAGGGTGTTTGTGGTTGTCTGAGGGTGGTTGTCTGAGGGTGCTTGTGGTTGTCTGAGGGTAGTTGTCTGAGGGTGGTTGTGGTTGTCTGAGGGTGGTTGTCAGATTCTGGTTTATGATTGGGCCTGACCGATGATGGTCACGCCGTGGGTATTTGTGATGTCGAGCATCAGAGGGACGCTGGATGTTTTTGGGGTTCAGGTTATGGTTGTGGTCGTGCAGGTGTGCGGTTGTGACAGCCTTTGGGTTGTCTGTGAGTTTGACTGTGGTCAACTCATGTTAAAGGTGTCCATAGTATATTGAGATGTTATAATTATAGATATTATATTATTATTATTAGATTTATATCTGATATTAGATTTTTTTATATCAAACCAAAAAATTAGTTATTAACCTGGGAATGCTCTTTGTCTTGTTTTTTTTGTTATACAACAGATTAAACTAAAATTATTTTCTAAACATGTTAAAACTGACAGTTAGGTGCAATACAAAACTTTTGTTTTGTTTATTTTATGGGACTTGAAAGTTCATAATCTTGTCATCTGAAAACTACTATCTGCAGGTAGAACCCTGGAATTCTAAGCTGTTTCTATGGTTACATATGTGATTGACAGGGCCTGAAGTTGAGCGTGCTGTGGACCATGTTCTACGGTCTCCTGAGCGCCTTTGCCCCGGTATATGGTTGGATCCTCTTTCTTCGGGCCCTTGTGGGCTTTGGCATCGGAGGAGCTCCACAGTCGTAAGAAAGCCCCATAAGCCAACACACATCTCATAACCCAACACATGTATCATAACCCAACACGTGTCATAACCCAACACATATGTCATAACCCAACATACATCTCATAACCCAACACATGTATCATAACCCAACACATATGTCATAACCCAACACACATCTCATAACCCAACACATGTATCATAACCCAACACATATGTCATAACCCAACACACATCTCATAACCCAACACATGTATCATAACCCAACACATATGTCATAACCCAACATACCTCTCATAACCCAACACATTTATCATAACCCAACATGTGTCATAACCCATCACATATGTCATAACCTAACACATGTCTCATAACAACCCACGTCACACCTAACACACATCTGTGAAAAGAGGAATATAGCCAGTGACACCACACAAGGTGCTATAAGCTTATTTCTATGTATGTATCCCTTGTTTCTATCACCATTTCCCATCACTTTCTGTTGGGAATAGCAATGAGGGTTTTCTGTGGCATAGTCTGTGCTCAGTTGTAGCAGTTCGACCTTGTGATATGCCTGCTATGTCTGGAGTCCGCAGTGGCTGAGCATAGCTGGGCCAAAGGGTGGAAGGATGGCTTTAAGTGGGCCAGCGTTCCCCAGAGACCATTGCTTTAATGCTGCTTCAGCTGGCTTGTAGCACCTTTTTACCTCTCCTCTGATTGGACACAAACTGTCCTGTTGTTCAGTGTGGCCTCTAGTATGAATAGTAGTCACTTACATGTGCATTGCGGGATTTGTTGCTCGTTACCAGGGTGACGCTGTATGCTGAGTTTCTTCCCATGAGGTCCAGAGCCACGTGCATCCTACTGATTGAGGTACAGTATCTCTCCAGTAAATTCCAGGCGGTGTGGGTGTGGGCACTGTAGTCTTTTTGTGCTTTTGTGTCCAATATATGCTGGGTCACAAGCTCAGAAAGTGAAGAAAACTTATACAGCCTTCATTATAATTGTAAGCTAGCCACAGTTTACTGCATCTGTAAGGCAGAAGTCCCTAGCCCTGTTCCTGGAGATCTACTGTCCTGTAGGTTTTTACTCCAACCCGAACAAAGCACACTTCACTCAACAGCTAGAGATCTCATTGAGCCGCTAATTAGTAGAATCAGGTGTGCTAAAATAGGGTTGAAATGAAAACCTACAGGACGGTAGATCTCTAAGAACAGGGTTGGGAACCACTGCTGTAAGGTATTCTGTGCACAGATTCAAGAAAACCTCTTGAAAGGAATCAGGGTATGGGTGGGAATTTCTTCCTCCTCTAACATTGATTGGAGGGACCAAGGACAGTGGCAATGTTGACTCCAGTCGACTGCAATATTCTCAGTCCTTCACTGTGGCCCGTCTCCACTGTGATGTGCTCCTGTGCAGATATTCTGGGCGCTGGGCACCGTGTTTGAGGTCCTGCTGGCCATCCTGGTGATGCCCACCCTGGGCTGGCGCTGGCTGCTTGCCCTGTCCACCATCCCCCTCATCATCTTCGCTGTCCTGTGCTTCGTAAGTAGCGCCAGGAACGGTGCCGCCCTGTCCAATGCGCAAGATACGCAGTGCACCTTAGCTTAGCTAACGAGTGTTTGAAATATAAAATATGCACTCCCCCATCACAATCTCCCATCCACCACCACCCCCAAAATTTTTCTGGCTTCTAAAGGCTCTGGGGCACCCCTGGCTAGTGTGCACATTTTTGTGATTGTGTGTGTGTGGGTTTGTGAATGCGTATGTGTGTGTTTGTGTGCGTACACTTGTGTACGGTGTGTGGAACAGTGGCTGCCAGAGAGCGCTCGCTACGACGTGCTGACGGGGAACCAGGCGAAGGCTCTCGCGACGCTCAAGCGCATCGCCGTGGAGAATGGAGTACCTATGCCACTGGGAAAACTGATCGCTGCCAAACAGGTACACCAGTTTGTCTTCTTTGTGCTTCAGTTTGTCTCCTCTGTGTTTCAGTTAGTCTCCTCTGTGGTCCAGATTGTCTCCTCAGTTTGTTAGAGTATTCACAATGCATGTATTTCAGTTGAGTTAAACGGAAAGAAAAAAAAAGGTTCATAACTAGGTTATCTTTTGTTGGTTGCATGCCTGATGTGCATCCATGCCTGAACGTTGTATGGTTGTATAGGTGGTGGGCATAGATGAGAATTCTGCCAAAAATACACGCAGTTGCCTCCATACCAAAAACAAAGCCCTCCATATCACAGTATACAAAGATGTTAGCATAGATAACATCATCGTGAAATTAATTAATTAAGAGTGCCTACAATGGACACTTGTCAGTCACACCCCATTGCATTATGGGTGAAGAAAACATACACACAGTGTAGAACCAACCATGTAAACGTACTCAGTATTACTGAAATTAATGCAGCACACAATGGATACAGTATGTGATACAATGACTGTAATTGTTGGGTTGCAGGAGGACCGTGGGAAAATCGGGGACCTTTTTTCTCCACACTTTCGCTGGACCACAATTCTGCTCTGGTTCATCTGGTGAGAGAGGAGAACGCAGACACTACACACCCCCAGAGCACTGAATTCTACCCCCAGGGCACTTAATTACACCCCCAGAGCACTGAATTACACCCCCAGGGCACTGAATTACACCCCCAGGGCACTGAATTACACCCCCAGGGCACAGAATTAGACCCCCATGGCACTGAATTACACCCCCAGGGCACAGAATTACAGGCCCACCCACTAATAGAAACTAATAGATGAGAAAGCAACAGTCATACTTTAACCATGTCAATGAGTGGAATAATTTTTATGTTATTTTAATTTAATAACAAGTCAAAGAGTGTTACAGTAATTAATAAATAATGATTTATATTAAAAGTGTGCGGTTATCTGTTCCCGATCTATTTTCGATCATGTAATCAATGGCTAAGGAATAACATGTACTCCCATAACCCCTGGAAGCTGCGTACAGGAATTGAGCGTGGTGCTGTGTGTCCGCCGCAGGTTCGCCAACGCCTTCTCCTATTACGGACTGGTGCTGCTGACCACGGAGCTGTTCCAGGAAGGGGGTGCGTGCGGAGGTGAGTCCTGACACTTCAATCTCATCCTCACGGCTTTTTAGTGCTGAGCAGTCTGGCAGCCAAACATCCCCCCACCTCCCAGCTCATCCTCACAGCCCTTAGTGCTGAGCACAGTCTGGCAACCACCCCCACAGCCCTTAGTGCTGAGCACAGTCTGGCAACCACCCCCACCCCCACAGCCTTTAGTGCTGAGCAGTCTGGCAGCCAAACATCCCCCCACCTCCCAGCTCATCCTCACAGCCCTTAGTGCTGAGCACAGTCTGGCAACCACCCCCCACAGCCCTTAGTGCTGAGCACAGTCTGGCAACCACCCCCACCCCCACAGCCTTTAGTGCTGAGCAGTCTGGCAGCCAAACATCCCCCCACCTCCCAGCTCATCCTCACAGTCTGCTAGCCACCACCACAGCCTTTAGTGCTGAGCACAGTCTGCTAGCCACCCCCACAGCCTTTAGTGCTGAGCACAGTCTGCTAGCCACCCCCACAGCCTTTAGTGCTGAGCACAGTCTGGCAACCACCCCCACCCCCACCGCCTCATCCGCACGGCTCTCAATGCTGAGAATCGTCTGCTAGCCACACCCCCCTCCTTCTCTGCACTGCAGTTGGTTGGTAAAAACCCTTAGCAATGACCCTGTGAACCTGTGCATTTAAATGAGCATTTTACCTTTGGTGTATGCTGTATGCTATTTGTAAATATGAGAGCTGGAGGTCTGACATGGCGTGTCCATTCTATATGGATATTCACTTCAAGCTCACTCTTTATCGGCAGCCCACTAAATGGTTGCATTGCTGATGCAAAATACCAAGTTAGTTACAGAATAAACATGGTCTTCAAATGATCAATAATGAATCCGCGCAATATGTGCAGAATGATTCAGGACAAAATTGTTTTTTAATGTAATGTCAACTGAATTAAATAGAGATCATGTCATAGCCTTTGTTATTCTTTGGTTCTTTACTTATAATATAACAATGAAAAAATTATGAGTTTGACTTCACAGGATCTTTAAAGTAAGGAAAGACACTGGGAAATGTTCCGACTGAAGTTGTGGACTAAGAGGGCAGACTGCCTGTTATAACTGGGTATGATATCTCCTAAGAGGGCAGACTGCCTGTTATAACTGGGTATGACATCTCTTAAGAGGGCAGACTGACTGTTATAACTGGGTATGATATCTCCTAAGAGGGCAGACTGCCTGTTATAACTGGGTATGACATCTCCTAAGAGGGCAGACTGCCTGTTATAACTGGGTATGATATCTCCTAAGAGGGCAGACTGCCTGTTATAACTGGGTATGATATCTCCTAAGAGGGCAGACTGCCTGTTATAACTGGGTATGATATTTCCTCTCTAGTATCCAAGGGCAGGCAGATGGAACCAAAGTGTAGCCTGGAGTGCAAGTACCTGACATCCGATGACTACAAGGACCTGCTGTGGACCACCCTGTCCGAATTCCCAGGTGACTAAGACCGCCGACCGACTGGGTTTCCAATCCACCTGGACCACACTGCAGCCACACTCATTGGAGGGTCCTGTGTTGTAGTTCAGGGGTCAGGGGTCCTCAATCGGTGCTGGTGCAGGATTTTGTTCTAATGAAGCAGTTAAACACCTGATTCTACTAGTCAACCACGAGTCTTTGCTAAGGACCTTAATTAGTACAATCAGGTGTGTTACTGCTTGGTTGGAACAAAAACCTGCACCCACATCGGCCCTTACTGGATAAGCTGACCCCTGTAGCAGTTGATTGGCTGAATTGAGAGGAGTGTGGGTGAGGGGTGTGGAGTGTCTGATGTTGTAGCTGATTTGCTGAATTCAGAGGAGTGTGGGTGGGGGCGTCCTCTTGCTTTGTCAGGCTTGCTGGTGACCCTGTGGGCGATTGACCGGCTCGGGAGGAGGAAGACCATGGCCCTCTGCTTTGTCGTGTTCTCTTTGTGCATGGTGCCACTCTACGCCTGCGTGGGGAGGTGAGGGACCCTTAGCCAATGGGGGGGGGGATGGCTGCCGAAAACAGTACAGGAGGCACAACAGCACAGGGCTGCATGGCGTGAATGGGAGATGTTGCACTAATGCACTACAATTTGAATCTGAGGCTGCATTCAGAATGGCTCCCTATACGCATTATAATGCACTATTTAGGGGATTGGCCAATCTACCCTCATGGAAATGTAATATACTGCAATGTATTTTAAATATATTGTGATGATAATTTTGATATATTTACAATATACTGCAGTATATTTGTTTTCCATAAGGGCAATGGATTCTGATTTTTCAGTTGAGAACAGTGAGAATTAGCACATCCTACAAAATGGCCGATTCCCTAAATAGTGCACTATAAAGTGTATAGGGAGCCATTCTGAACACAGCCTGGGACTGAGGAAGAAAACACGCTTTCTCTAGCGATCATCCAAAGCAACAGTAGCAATGTTAAAGGATCAGCGTGTTTGAAGTTGCACACTTTTCGGTTTTGACTGTGAACATGTAAGCAAATCAAGCACGCAGATCAGGTGAAAGCGGGAGCGTCTGATATAATGCTATTTTTTGTTTTAGTCATTTGTGCGGGACGCAGCCATATTGCCATCTAAGAAACAAAGTGACAGTATAAATATGCATAACTACACTGCAAGTGTAGCCTTAAACCAATCAGGGATCCGAAAAGAGCTGCACAAGAAGAGCATTAGACGGGCGCATCCGCTCAAGAAATTCAAGGGAGAGTGGACAGCGCATTACCTCTGACCGCACAACATATTCCGTTTAAAAAATCATGAGTATTAATAAATCGACTTGCAGGAATTTTTTTTTAAAGATAAGTTAAGTGGGCATCCGTTAAAATAATAATAAAATTTGTGTGGCTTTAAAAAAATGCAACCAATCATATCGTATGTTGTATTAGACTAGAAATATATTATTTTTAGCGAATATCACCCAAAAACCCACCTCATAATTAGGTGTGGTTGTGAAACCACACCTTTTGTTACTCTCCATAGTGCTTATTATTGTATTATTTATCTCCTCCAACACCATTCACACCATTCATACCTCATATTATACCTTTATACACCATCCAGGTTTCTATTACTTTTATCCCATATACACTTTTTCAGATAATTGACCTTTTATCGCCCAAAAAATTAATGAGAGTCAATGGGCACATTTTGAAAACCGATAGAATGTGGATGCTGTAACATATTATACTGATTTTGACATCACGTCTTCCTCTACAACACTGTTATGACCCAACAATACTATCCCAGATGATATGACATTACTTTTTTGTGCTTTCATTACTTCTCTGTATCACCTCCAGGTTCTTTAGACTACTTACCACAAAATACATCACCATATTTTAACTTTCACCTTCTTTAGATACCTTTATACCGCATTGTTGAGGAGAGGAATTTCTCTCCTTAGAATGACCAGGCACGACCAGGTAGTTCCCAGAAGAAAAGGATTTATTTCTCTGCAGAAAGAGTCCAGTACTTGCACGCACAAGGTGGTCAAGCATGAACTGAAGAGACGGAGGCAGTCTCCGCCATATTTAATCAAACTAATACATAGATTATCTTACTTCTGATTGGTGTGTAGTTAATACATAGGCATAAATTGGAATATAACAACATACATAATTCTATCACTGAATGGTACATGGTTACACATCATGCATATTGGATGAGCACACAGTGACCCCTAGCCCTTAACCTCACACAAACAGTTCCAACAACTATTTGGTCTCCCAGAGTCATCTTGTTTTCAGGATTCAAGATGAAGTGTCTATTCTGGCTCTCTAGCGATAAGATGGGCCATATATCCATAAACCTGTGATGTGGGCCAGAGGCCACAGGCCTGCAGTTTCATAGAGAGAAGAGAGACAGAAGGATACACGTACACACAAGCTATAAGCTATATATTTTGTCTTTGGTTCGCTTTGCTGACTGAGAGATAGACAGAGATTCTAGATAAGAGAGGCTGCCGACTGCTATTTCTCTGTCTCTGCAGACTGAAGAATTTAATATAAGTTTTACAATTAATATATATGCATGTATAGAAATATTTTCTCCATTACTGTGATTACATACTAGTGTGAAAATATCTTTCTGAAAACACCCTTCTCTTCACCACATGACCACTTCATAACATTTCCACCTTTTATTTACCACCTCACACTAAACCATATTACCATCTTTCTATACCATTTCCACAATTTTATACCACTGCGAAGCAACCACACCTACAATTTCTTTAGGAATTGTTAATCTAGTTTCTTTCTGTTATTCCCTCTTAATTTTGTAACTGAATTCTGGACAGTGAACTTACTTGTGTGAATTCCACTTGCCTTGCATTCCGTGTGTAAATCATTTGCGGAGTGAAAGCAAATGATAAATGGACTTTATAGACTCTTTATAGACTCTAGAGCTGGAATTGCCCGTCGAAGGCAATGGACTTGATGTGGACACATATTCTCTTCCTCCAGGACATCCCTCACAGTGTTGATATTCATCGCCAGGGCCTTCATTGCTGGAGGTTTCCAAGCCGCTTACGTTTACACCCCTGAGGTGAGACCACCGGTATTCAAACCTGATGTGGTCTTCTTCTTTTCAATTGATTTGCCACAAGGAAAATAAGAAGAAAAAGCTGCCACTGCCTTGCTGCTAATTTGAAAACAGTCAAAGTTCATATGTATAACTATGGCAACATAAAAAGTCAACTCACTGTGTTGGCAGTTCAACAAATAGGCCTACTTCTGTGGCCCCTCCCCCTATTGAACAGTTGCTTTATTACCCATAGTTCTTAGCTCATTATGTGGATATGAAAGTACAGCTGTACTTGTTGGCAGTTGAGGCTCTTCTGGGCGGGAGATTAACAGATTACTGGGAGTGTATGTGATGCATGTCCACGTTCAGAGTTCCCTCTTCTTCTTCAGGTGTATCCCACTGCAAACAGAGCCCTGGGGCTGGGGACCAGCAGTGGAATGGCTCGAGTCGGTGCTCTCATCACCCCTTTTGTTGCACAGGTAAGGGTCAGGTGCCCAATCATTCCTACGTGAAGCCATTTTAATTGCAGGGGGAAAAAACACCCGAAAGAATCAGAAAATACAATTATACTTTGTCTATATGTTGTTATTACTTGAATTATTAAAATGTTCTACTGTTACCAAGGCCTGTTTTTATTGTACAAATAAATAAATAATGCACTTTAAAATATATATATCAGTACATTTTAAATTGAACATGGACTGGAATTTTTTTTTTTAATTGGCTGAACTTACTGATATGTTTGGAGTAGCCTTCAGGGTGTAAGTTTATTCAGCCAATCAGCTAGTACTACAGTATGCATTTACAGCCAGCAGTGGACAGGTTTGAAGGTGAAGACTGTGCATTATATAATGGTGAATACAGTGTGCGTATTGCTGTGCGTTCAGGTGATGCTGGAGTCGTCCGTGTACCTGACTCTCTCTGTGTACTGCTGCTGTTGCCTGCTTGCGGCCATCGCCTCCTGCGCCCTGCCCATCGAGACCACGGGGCGGGGCCTGCAGGAGTCCAGCCATCGCGAGTGGGGCCAAGAGATGACTGGCAGGGCCGCCGACCACAGCCCCGACGATATCCCGCACTCCAGGTCCGGATCGCAGGACTGAGCGTCGGGACAGGCCGGGCTGGGGCGGGGCGAGGCGGGGATATTGGAACGGATGGGATTGAGGTGTGTGCGTGTGGAGGGGAAAGGATCGGGTGGGCAGGCGGACGGGAGGGGGCGATTGGGGGTGGGATTGAGACAGAGAAGAGCCAGAGGTGCACTTACCCCCTCTCCCCAATGGTGTCACCCCCTTCCCGCCCGCCCCCCCCCTCCCCCCCTCCGCTCCCCTTCTGGGGAGATTTCGATCATCGCTGACTACCATTGCTAATCATGACTTTGCCTATCGTTCAAGATCACTCTGCCCTGGTTACATGATCCACGTCTCTGGGAATCCCTCCAGAAAGGAGTGCTGGGGCACCTGGTGTAAAAGTGGGCAAGAAGGCGCCCCCATATCTGGCTGTGAGTGCCCCTCAGCCCCATCACTGACACACCGAAGGCTCTCAAAGAGACAGACAGTGCTGGTCAGCTCCACCACGAGAACTTCTGTATTAGAAATTAGAAAGGGACCCATTTTCTTATAAGCTACCCTGGTCAGGAAACCTTGAAACCAGTATTATTAGCAGATGAAAACGTCAAGTACAGATGATTATCCATCAGGTTAGTTTAGTGACTGGGAGTTCCAGTTTTGCTCAAAATAAAAAATAAAAAATAATAATTAATTAATTAATTAATTAATTACTTAATTAAAAAACAGGTTAGTTTAAGTTGAGCCCAGTGACAGACTGGGTGTCATTGAGCCCAACTGCCAAAAGTATACAATGCTGAAAAGCAGACCTCATTTTGTGCTTCTTTCTATGAACCAATTACCCACACAGTGTGAATATGCGGCTCTGTAGGGCCAGCTTTGGGTACCGTCCTTTATCCAGGGAGTAATTAAGAGCCACCATGCTCTGATGACAGCGTTTCTGCATGTCTTTGTGAAATGTTAGCGCCGTGGAAAAACTCTTTACGGAACATCAGAGGCCAACCACAGCCAAGCAGCGCAAGACTCCATTTTGAAATGAGCCGATTTTATTTCACCTGATCGTATTCACTCTTATTGGAGACCACTGGGGCTTGTGCTTCAGCCCTGTACAGTAGATACACTAGAGGTAAAACAGTAATTACTAGCCAACGTCACACCGTCAGTCAGGGAACTTCACAAGCCAGGAAACTTTACACGTCATGCTGTCCCTGAACACATTTATGGAGCTGGGCCAGAGGACTCAGCACACCACATTGTAGATGGGGATGTGTTTTCTTTCATGCACAGAGGCCATTTTTGTTTTTGGTAAATACCACTATCTGGGGTGTTTGGTTGTTGTCCTTTGTTTAGTTTTTTTTGTTGTTCTTCCAGGAGGGCTTTTGTCCCCTTTCCGAGTACTGAGTCAAAAACGGTGATGTGGAAAAACCCTGCACTTGTTGTACAAGCCGTCTCCTACATGCCTGCCTTTGCAATTTAGTGCCGCATTAAGTGTCTGTACACAGATTCTTGCCAATGCACTTGATGTAAATGTGTATGATACAGCAAATGATGTTAAAAAAAGAAATTAAAGAATCGACATTGAACTGGGAAAGCAGGGATAATTTATTTGCTTTGTAAGGCTTTTGTCTATTCTTAATTTTTATCTGAACATACACTTCTACACGTAGCTTCTAGAAAAAATGATTTAAAATTTTTTTTCATTATACTTTCACTATAGAACACATAATTACATTTAGTACATTAAAATCACTTAGCAGACACTCTTATGTAGAGGCGCTTACAGAAGTGGAAAACATCAGTGTTATTCTCAGAAATACAAAAGTGCTAAATCACAAAGGGCCTGATTTACTAAGACCTTTAGCAGTTGCAAAACCCTTTAGCATGAGCAGAAACCTTTAGCACATACAAAACTAATAACACAACCGACTAGAATGGCACTCAGAGAGATGCTACACCCACGCGTGTGCTAATGTCGACCCTGAACATAATATGCATAGGGCTAAAAGTTTGATCATACACTGTGAAGTCGGGCATCGACCGATTGGAAACAAAATTCAAGATTCAGGTCATTACCCAACTGTCAACATTTCCACAAAATTTCCTCACAATCGGAGTAGAATTGTTAGAGTTATGGATGATAGAAACACAAACACAGACACACGCACAGACAGGAGCGAAAACAATACCCCCTGCTTGTGCTACGTGTAATGATTGATGCAAATCAAATACCACGACCAATTATTGCGCAGGATTTGGTTTTGCACATGGTCTTGGCAAATCAGGCCCCAAGAATGTGCAGAAGGCCCATTTAATAATCAAAAAATGTAATTAACCTAATAAGCAACATTTTGTGTTGTACCAAAAATGTTAAGGTTATGGTTTCAGTGACCAGACGTCCCATTTTTCCCGGGACAGTCCCACATTTCAGCCCCTTTTCATGTGTCCCAACCTATTCTGAGAAAATCGTGATTTGTCCTGTATTTCATTCGTGTGTGAATCTGTGTTTCAACTGGTTTTTCTGACTGTAATCGCTGTCTCATTGGTAGGTCCTCAATCGTAGGTTCTCATTGCTTTATGTAGACGGTCCTCTAGGAGAGCTGGTCGTCCCTATACCTAAGGTGGGTGGAAAGTGTGTGGCAAGTACCAGGAATCACAGACGAGACGGTACTTTCCAGCCTCTCTGCTCCAGGATCTCTCCGAAGAGCTTGGCCGTCTCCTGGGCACACCCTCTGTGGATGGTCAGGCCGAAGCCCCCGTGGCCGTAGTTGTGGATCACCTGTGAGAAGGTCACATGGGCATGAGGAAGGACACAGCACCAGGGCTGTGTCCAAATAGGATCCCTGCCCCTTGTCCCCTGTCCACTCAGACCCCTGTCTACTATGTGCCCTCTGCCCTCACTTTGCAAGCAGTGTGTGAAAAAAAACCTGCAAAACTCTTTCCGAACTACTGAACAAGTACAGTAGTTTGTAGTATGTCCCTCTCTTAAAAAAAATTTAAACTGAAATTATGTCCCGCTCTTGTACTATAGATGTGCATATACGCTCTATGTCTTGTACTACAAGTTGTAGTTTTTACTTCCAGTTTACTTCCTGAAATTGTCGGATGAGTGTGCTCCTGAATCCTCTCAATAAAACCCTGGAAATAAGGGTCTCATCCTGGAATTTTAAGTGCCCCCATTTGTGAGAAAAAGTCGCCCACTCAAAAGCTTTTTGACGAAGTTGACTGAAATATGCACCCTCAAAGGTGTGAAGGGATCATATTTGGTCACGGCCCAGTTGTGCCGGTCCCACAGCTAAGACCACAGCAAACCACGTGCTTAGCCATGCACAGGAATCCCCATTTGCAGAATGCAAATCCTGCTATGGAAGAAAGGCACTTCTGAGAAATAGTTAGCCAAGTAAAGCTGCTGTCGCCTGGCAGTCCGTGTCCAAAAGGGCTTTCCAAAAGGACAGCCCAGTTCAAAGGTTGTTGGTGGGCATTTGAAAAAGTGCAGTGTTCAAATCTTTATGCAACATCAGGTTCAGCTGAACCGTTCGTGGTGATTTTTGGTGCTCACCTCACAGGTGGCCGGTCCAAACGCCAAGGTTTCCCTCTCCAGACGCACTTTACTGCGTACAGGCCTCAGCCCCGACCAGTCCTCCACTATCCTGGCATTCTGGGGAACAGACACAGAGCCTGACCTTCACACTAAAATGTCCATACCCCAAAGGGTCCTCAATCTCAGTTTTGGGGACCCGCTGTGTATGCTGGCGTAACTGCACAGGCTGCTCCCACTGCACGGTCGACTCCCCCCTATTTCCGGTTCTGGAGGTATTGTGATGTATCGACCCCTTATTGGACACAACACTATCGCATTTTACACATATTTTCGCGCTCACGTACGTGTAGTTACTGCAACGTTAGTTAACTTAGTAGCCTGTGAACTATAAAGGTAGCTAGCTAGCTACAAAAAATTTAGCTAAGCACACTTACATTGCAAGCTAGCCAGATGGTAAAGACACGCTAAACTCTTAGCTTGCAGTGCTGTAATAACTTATTTAGCCAGCAGGATAGAAACAGGCAATAATTTGTTGCTCCGTGAATAAGAACAGACGTACGCAAGTGATAGATAGCATTGTATCCAATAAGGGGTCAATACATCACAATGCCTCTCGAACTAGAAATAGGGGAAACACTGTCTATCAATTAATCCATCGAATATTGGTCTGTTTGATATACCAGCAGACGGTCAATCATAGCCTACTTTTATATATTTTGCAAATTAGCTATGCAAAAGAAAACATGACCAATATTATGTTCAAATAACATGCACTCATTCTAATATCCATTTATGCAAAAGATGCCGTGTTTGTCATAATAATCTATTGGCGGTGCTAGACTTAAACCACCTTTTTTTCCAAACAAAGTTGCGCAGAAAAAAATGATTAAGTGAAAACTCTGAATACGCATATCTTGCACGACTTGCAGACACGCCTCACTTTCATCAAATCTCCACACCGCGTGCGTATCGCTGGAGAGATGCATCACAAATAGCTTAAGCTATGCTGCATTTCAGGAGTAAGTCCCATTTGCGCATGCTAATCTCAACTCTGAATCAGGCCCTAAGCGCTTAACTCTGAAAGAAGACTAACAAGCTGTTTTCCGCATAAAACCAGTATAAACCACATTTCTGTCTCCGTACCTGACTTCACTCTAAAACAGCTTGACTTCACAAAAGAAAAACAATCACAGATTTTATGTCTTCATTAATCGCCAGGCACTAAATCAGCTACAGCCAACACGTGGTCATGCGGAGCAGTTCAGCATAATTTATCCAATTTAGCAACTTGAATGTTTTGAAAACCGGAAGGGCTTTGCGGCACTAGTGTGAGTGTCTAACCTTGAGACTCGGCTCTATACGGCATGCTTCTTCCCAGATGTGCTTGTGGTCAGTTGAGTTGTTCATTTCACTCCAATTCCCCACCTGAAATATTCCACCTACGGTGACCAAACGACTCCTAAAACATATCAAGGGGAGTTATTGGACCAACACTTTCTTAGCTGCACTTTCCTAAACCTAGTATGAAAAATAATTATTTGAGCTGCTGAGCACTTTGGTTCCATGGTAATGATCTTACCCAGGTATGATGTATGGCGAATTGTAGATTTTGTGCGTTTTGTGCGTGAGAATGAAGTGCTTCAGCCATGGAGCGTCCACCTGGTTACATCCACACAGAGGAAACACGTGTGAGCTGATGGGTGAGTAGCTACTCCTATATAAACAGAAAACTAGTAAACAGGGTCTTTCCACCCCCCCACTCCCCACCTTTATGATCTGCCCACGGCCTGGCTTGAGGTCCGGATCTGGCTGCAGGTCCCCCGATCTCACCCCTGTGCAGTTGATGATAACGTCCGGTCCAGATTCCGCCAGCTATGTACCAATGAGAGGAGAGAGATGTGGCAAGGAGAGAGATAAAGAGAAAGATAAAGAAAGAGAGAGAGTGAAACAGAGAAACAGAGAGACAGAAATAGAGAGAGTGAAAGAGAGAGTGAAACAGTGAAACAGAGAGACAGAAAGAAAGAGAGAGACCAGAGAAGGTGGCAAAGACAAAGACAAGCAATGCACTCGGAGAGACGGAAGACTACAAAATGTCTGACATCACCTACTTGTTTTCAGTAAGCTATAAGGCAAGCACAAGTGTGATTGTGACTGTGCAGATTACTCAACCTCAGTTTCATTAGAAAGCCCTCACCTCTCTGAAAGACTCCACCTTCCGTTGATAGAACTTCACACCTCGCTCTTTTAACCTGCAAAGGATACCAAGACGCTCGCATTTGTACCCGTGAAGGTTCGATTTTATAATGTACTATAGCATGTGATTAAGACATAGAAACATTATGGCTGATCATATTATCTTTAGGAGGTCAGAATATCCTGATAAAATTATTGAGGCCTGATGAACGAGTGCAAAGTCCAAAAAAGAATAAATATTTAATCTAGAAGCAAATACATGTGTAAGCCCCGTAAAGTAATACACAACGCAAGCGTGACCTTTTTTTTAAAAACATTGCCATACTCCTGGAGAATGTACAACCAAAATATTCCATCTCACATACGGTACACTCTCATAAAAAAAGGGTTCTTTGGCTAGTCTCCATAGGGGAACCCTTTTTAGTTCTTTATGGAACCCTCTATGACAGATCTTAAAAGTGTGTGAGCTCCCAGATTTAACCATTTTGCCCGACAAAAAACCTTGAACTAGATGAAGACACAGAGGAGCCTTTTGGAACACTTTTATTCTGAGAGTGTATATATTGTGTCTCCCATTTTCTTTCTTATGTCTTTATGTCTACCTATAAAACTTTCGGCCTACAAAAGAAATAAAAACCTTATAATTTCGGCCTACAAAAGAAACAAAAACCTTATAATTTCGGCCTACAAAAGAAACAAAAACCTTAAATAATTTCGGCCTACAAATGAAACAAAAGCCTTAAAAATTCTTCTTACAGACCAGCGGCACAGCTATGGGCAAAAAATTTGCACTGGCTTATGCCAACATTTACATGGCGCATTGGGAGGAGACAGTTTTTGAAAGATGTCCCAAACTCCCCACTAATTATTTTAGGTATTTAGATGACATTTGGGGAACTTGGACACATAGCTCAGAAGATTTCAAACACTTCATAGGGATCCTCAACACGCACCACACATCTATCACAATTAAACACACCACACACTATGAACATATAGATTTTCTGGACACTACCACATACAATGGGCCCTCATTTCCCCAAACACACACATTAGACACTAAAGTCTTTTTTAAAGACACAGACACACATGCACTCTTACACAAAGACAGTCTCCACCCAAAACATACATTTAGAGGTTTGATTAAATCCCAATTACTAAGGTTCAACAGAATCTGCACACAAACTAGACTTTGAGGAGGCTACCAACACCCTCTTCAATCATTCCGCTTATCACCACCTACTCGACATTCAGCCAAATAGAGAACAGAAACATTTAACGGAACCTGGCCAGGATTCTGCAAGACACAGACCTGCTCCAAGAATACAAAATAATTTCGGCCTACAAAAGAAACAAAAACCTTAAAAATCATCTGGTAAGTAGTAAACTACCGGAAATTTTACTCAAAATTTCACCCACACAAGGCCCGATATTTTACAAACAGGCCACGACAGTGAAAAACAACACTGCAAACACAACATATCTTATTAAACAAACACTAACAGCTAACACATATAACTGCATATGTCATAAAGTGCACACACTGTGACATAAAATATGTAGGAGAAACAGGAAATACAATTAAAACCAGATTAGCACAACACATATATAACATAAAAAATTATAGAAAAACAGACACACACATAGTGGCTCATTTCCTACACCATGGACTTGAAGCAGTAGAAATATCAGTCCTGCATTCTAACATTAACTGGACACAGTAGGACAGAAAAACATCGGATTAGAAAACTCAACACCATATTCCCAGGAGGATTAAACAAACGCTGGTAAAAACTTCAACACAAGAGGGACCAAATTCTTCCGACTTAAAGGCTGCAGTAAACTGAATAGCCAGTGCAAACTTTTCTTTCCCAAGGGGCCCTCATAAGGGGTAACTTGGGAAATAAAGATTTTTTCTAAATCTATAAAACTTGAATGAGAGCAAAAGTATTCAGGTTCAAACTTCAAGGTCCAAGGTAACTAGTCACTGTTCAGCACTCTCAACACGTTTCACATATTTAACCTCACTCCACTGTTTGCGTTGGTGCACAGGCTGTGCACAGAACAGCACAGGAAAAGCGCAGTCAAGCAACAGTTGAAAAAAGGCATTTGTAGGATTATAATGTGTCACATCATAATCAGTGATTTATGGACTTGCTGATAAGTACATCACTTACCAATCCATGAGCCATGGTAGGTAGGTCTTTCCCTCGATCATAAGTGCAGTGTTGAACCATCCGTAGCTAAAACATTCAAAGTGGTGAGAACGAAAGCAGCGCTAGTTTCTACACAAAGTACAATAGAAAGTATACAGTGGTGTTCAAATAAATAGCAGTGTGTTAAAAAAAGTGAATAAAGTGCAAATATTCTTGAATAGCTTTTAGTTCGATATTTCAAATGTAGTGGAAACATTACACATTCAATTCCAAATCAAAGCATTAACAAATTTGATCAAGTCTGCATTATTATTTTACAGGAAGCAAAGAAAATAATTGCAGTGTCGACATTTTTCTCTTCAAACTCAAACACTTACTGTATAACCTGAAGAAATTTTTCAAGATTTAACTTCACTTTAAATTACTGAACTAATATTTAGTTGCATAACCATTGTTTTTGATAACTGCTGCGCATCTGCGTTGCATCGAGTCAACCAACTTCTGGCACCTAGAAACAGGTATTTCAGCCCAGGATGAGCGTACTACATTCCACAGTTCCTGTGAATTTTTGGGTTTTGCTTCAGAAACTGCATTTTTAATGTCACCCCACAAGTTTTCAATAGGGTTGAAGTCGGGGGATTGAGTTGGCCACTCCATTACCTCAATCCTTTTTGTCTGGAACCAAGATGTTGCTCGCTTACTCGTGTGTTTGGGGTCGTTGTCTTGTTGAAACACCCATTTCAGGGGCATTTCCTCTTCGGCATACGGCAACATAATATCTTCAAGTATTTTGATGTATTCAAACTGATCCATGATCCCTGGTATACGATAAATAAGCCCAACACCGTAGTGTCCCCATACCATGATTTTTGCGCGACCATGCTTCACTGTCTTCACAGTGTACTGTGGCTTGAATTCAGTCCCCGGGGGTCGTCTGACATACTGTCGACGACCACTAGACCCAAAAAGAACAATTTTACTCTCATCAGTCCACAGAATGTTACGCCATTTCTCTTTGAGCCAATCGATGTGTTCCTTGGCAAATTTTAACCGATTCTGCACATGCCGTTTTTTCAACAATGGTGCTTTACGGGGGCTTCTTGCTGATAGCTTCAATCAAACGTCTTCTGACGTGATGATTGGCTGAATCTTTGCCATTCTGACTATTCTTCGATCTGTTTCAACAGTAGTTGCTCGTTTTCTTCCGTGTGTTCTGGGTTTTTGTTGCCATTTTAAAGCATTTGAAATCTTTTTAGCTGTGCATCCTATAATTTGCAGCACTTCTTTATATGTTTTCCCCTCTCCAATCTACTTTTTAATCAAATTACGTTGTTCCTCCGAACAATGTTTGGAACGGCCCATTTTACTTCGCAATTCAGAAGGAAATATATTTTATAACAATGTGTGAAACTTTTGTTTTCCTTCTTCCTTAATAAAGGGCAATTAATGACACCTATCTTTTCACAGAATGAATGAATTCTCTAATTAAACTCCACACTGCTATTATTTTGAACACGCCCCTTTCAATGAATGAGTCAATTACTCAGAACAGGTTGTATACGTTTCAAGCACGGTCGCAGACGGTGGCATACGCTGGCATACGGCGAGGCACAAAATGTTTTTTAAGCATGCTTAAAAATTTTGTGCGTATTCGGATGTATGGTTTATATGCTAAGCATACGCTAGGCATACGCTAGGCATACGCTAGCCATACGCTAGCCATACGCTATTTTCAAGGGCTTTTTGTGCGTATGAAAATTATTTCATGAATTTACATACGCAACTCATACGTTTCTCTCATACGCAATAGTGTGACAGGGCCATTACTGATGTTGTACTGCTATGTTTTTGAACACAACTGTATGTGCTGAATCAACAGCACTCTCACAGAGGGTGTAAATCCCTGCAATAACAGATAGCAAGCAAGATACAGAAGAATTACGACCGTTTTATATGGAGTACCTGTATCCGGGAAACAAGTCCAATTCACGTTGGGTCAGTTGCCTGAAACCCAACACAGCTTCCTTAAATGACGGATCCTATGTAGAAACAAAAATTGTTATTGTTAAAATCACTGTCCACTATCTTAATTATCTGAATGCGATGATGGGTGAATTGATAATGTGTTTTCTTCTCCTTAGTTCAATGAGAGCTGTCAAATACTTGTGCTGGTGAACTGGGCACATTGTCAAGCATTGTGAGAGTCACCTACAACAGTTCTTCCCACTTTTGAACTGGCAAAACACCCCGATAGATCCAGGGGTTTTGGAACAGGCATTAATCCTTTTCCTAGAAAATAGTGAGTTGGCACAGCACACAAGTCAGAGAATACAGGACGGAAAAATACTTACTGGGGCAGGTTTTTCGCATAAGTTGTAGCCTGACTGGAGAAAGATTCCCATTTTAATGGAGTCGGGTGTTGAGAGAAAACTCAGCAGGTAGTCAAATGTCTCTTTATTCCATTGGCTTAAATAATAAAAAATAAAAAGAGAAGAACCAGGTGGACGTCACAGATTAGTGTGGTCTGAGATAGATTACTATGCTTGATGTAAAGCTCTAAGATTGTTTGCAGAAAATACTAGTAGTAGAAAACTTTATTATACCTTTATTGTGTTCTCAGCCAAATAAAATCTATAATACAAACAATAACACAGTGCATACAATATAAAAATCTGAGACATCCCATTACATGTATACATTAAGAGTTTTAAAAGTGGACTGAAAAGGTTATTTGCTATTTAAAAAAGATATGACAGCAGGAATAAATGACTGCCTCTACCTATTAGCTTTGCCAAGGTACAGGCGGTCATTACAAGGCTACATAAATATTGAATATTACCAAGGTACTGGTACCATACTACCATTTATTACCATTCGTCTTAAATAACTTGGATTATAAGGTCCTACTCGCAGATATTGTTCTTGCCATCTCTAGACAGTATTGTTTAGAAATGGCAAGATTTCAAACTTTCAGGTTCCATATTATAGCACTGTTTTGTATTGCAACTATGTTCATTTTTAACACATTAAAAATGTAATTTCAGTCATTTAGTTGCATAAATCCCAGAAACATCCATTCACCATCTTTCCCGAAAAACGCCAGATAGAACCTTTTTAAAAAAAGTTCTTGTTACTGTTTGCATCCACCATTTGCACATCTGCGCAGAACCAATGCTGCCAGAAACGAAGGAAAAAGCCTCACGTCTCCTGGGCGTTTCCCTTGTCATCGAGGTAAGGCTGCCAGAGGCCTGCCGCTCCATCACTGGTGGTGAGGGGCGTGAAGCGGTCAGCGTACACTTCGATGGTCAGCGGCTTTACCAAGGAATGATACTGTTCATAGATGGACTGGGCAGCGGAGAGGCCGATCACCCCGGCTCCTATGACTGCTACACGCATGCCTGGATGAGAGATACACCATCATTTCTCCCTTTAGATCTCACCAAAGTCACTGTGCATTGCACAGTATTTTATCTCTTGTAGATAACATACAGTAAGCAATGCTGGGTAGCTGCTAGCCACTGTAGAAGTAACTGAATGCTGACTTTTTTAAAATCAAGGATGAAAGCTTGCAAGGCCAAGTTTAGCCTAAAGTACAAAAGTTTAACCCCAGCTATCAACATGAGCCCATTACTTTTGATGGTAACGTAATAATGGGGCTGAGCCTGGCTTCATGGACACCATATTGGCTGGAGTTAATACAGTCAATGTTTAGCTTCATTGGTTCAAATTTTAATTCCTCTTCTGAGGAAAAGCCATTTGGGCATAACAGATTAAAAGAACCCACGTGACTGCTGTACAATTTTTAATGCTAGATTTCACCCTGGAAATGTAAGGATCTGATTTTTGCATGTATTGTATCTTTATTGTATTATATGATTATTATTTATTCTCATCTGTATGTATTGTTTATTTTTAGTTTTTCCATCTGACTTGTTTATTTTCCCGTTTTGCCTAGTTGTCACGTGTCTGCTTGTTTACGTCTGATCTGTCACTCCCTGTTTACGTCTCTGTACCATTCGGGTGATCTCATTGGTGTTCGGGTTCCCTCTTACTTCGCACCTGTCTCTGTGTACTAATTACCACTAACATACTAACGATAGATTAGATCTACTAACTCCACTAACAGACTAATTTGTATATTACTACTAATCGTACTAACGGCAGGGGTGTGTATAGTTACTAATCTCACTAATATATTAGAGCGCACATTTTCACGCTGTTCTGTCCTTGCTAATCATTCTCAGCTGCATCTGATCTTCTCTCCCTGTCCTCTTAATCTATGCACGATTTCCTGAAACTCCAGGTCATCTGTTATCGTGTATGTTTGGAATCCAGTCCGCGTTTTCCCTAGTTGTCTCCGTGATTGTTTCATTGTTCCCAAATGTATTTAAATTGTCTCTCGTTTGGATCCCCGCCCTTTCACACACCTGATTCCCTTTGTGTCATTTGTACCTTGTGCATTTAAGCCCTGTGTTACCTCCAGTCTGTCAGAACGTTGATTGTCTTTTCCAGTGCCTACGAAATACTAAAGCCTGAGATCAGTAATTATTCCGAGATACCCTTTGAACGACTATTCTTTTGCCTTGCCCTTATCTGTCTAGTTTGCCTTACGATTTTGACCGCACCTGTATTACGACTATTCTCCTGCCTTATCCCTTGGTACTGCCTGCACTCTGATTCCCTGGTTTTTTCGATATTCTGGATTGTCCCTCATTGCCCTATCGCCTGTCGTTTTTGTACCTACCTACCTCTGATCTCCTGGCTTGACTCCTGAACGAAATAAACAACTCCTTTCTGCCTTATCCTGTGGTCTGCGTCTGGGTCCTTCACACGAACGTAACAGGAAAGCCTGAGAACAAACTTAAAACCATCTGCAAAAATGTAAATGTTGCAAATGGTTTCAAATTCGTGATTCAGCACGTGCATAATTTCTTCATTTCACACGTTACACAGATCTCTCTCTCTCTCTAATGACAGCGGCACGACAAAGTAGCTACCACAAACAACTACAAGCAGCGCTAGCATTTGTGATACATTACTGCGGAACAATCCAACAGTTTACATAGCCTACATTTTAAGTTTAAAAGTTTATGTATCTTCATAGAAGAAAAAAAACCGCGGAACTTGGGCTGTCAGTTTCAGAGTTCTGCACGCACGTATTTATCGCCAACTGCCGCGTCTACGTTAGCTATGGACAACACTAACAGACACTATAGCCGCGTTTACAGGCAGGCTGAAAAAATAAGTCTTGTTAAGTTTCTGTTGACAATGCTGCAGCATGAATCTGAATAAAATTGTAAAACGTTTGTCAGCCCAAACATTTTTTCGTGTTCGAGCTGACAAATGTTGTTTTCTTTTATTCGGATCAGGCTGCAGCATTAACAACAGAAAATGTAACACATGCTATATATTCGGCTACGTTACATAACGGTCTGGTGGGCACTTCAACTGAGACCTTGAAAAAGCAAACAAACTTAATATTGATTATGAAACCAAGTTTAAAGTCATATACAAGAAAATAGGCTACTTACCTCTTACTTAGTCCCTGACCGTTTTTTGAAAGTGCAGCAGCACTTGTAAACGACGACGTATGAGGCACTGAGTTCAACGTGCACACGTCTATGCGCGTATCTTATGAGAAGTACAGTAATAAAGTAAATCACGTGCTAGTAGGACATTTGACTGGCATTGAACAGACGTTATCGAGAGTGACTTACGAAAATTGTATTGACTTTTATTGATCTCTGCTTATTTTAATATGCTCTTATTATCTTGTATTGTTAGTCTTGTGTTGTTTTCGTGCATTGTATATTTTTTTATTGTAAATTGTTATGTTATGAAGCACGGCACGCTGTGCTATCCTGCTAGAAAGGTGCTATACAAATAAAGATAATATAATTAGTATTAGTTTATGCACAGTAGTACTCGCTTATTTTAAACATCCCAAAAAATTGAAAATGCAAAATGTTCCCTCATTAAATTATTTTTATGAAACTAAACACACAACTGTCTATCACCCAGAGCAATATGGAACATTTTCACTGTGGAAACCAGAAACTGGCTCTTTTTGCAGCTGATGCACAGACAGCAGGTATCTACTGTACTACTAGGTCATACTAAAGATCAGAAAGAAAAAAAAACGTTGTTCCCTCATGAAATACATTTTATTCAATCAGGCATACATCTGTCTATCACCCCTACCAATACGGAGCATTTTTACTGTGGAAATCAGAGGTAACAGACTGTTTTTGGTGCTGATGCATAGACAGTAGGTATCTACTGTACTACTAGGCCATACTAAAGATCAGAAAAAATGAAAATTGTGAGATGTTCCCCCATGAAATTAATTTTATTCAATCAATCACATATCTACCTATCACTATACCAATATAGAACATTTTCAATGTGGAAATCAGAAGCAACAGGCTGTTTTTGGTGCTGATGCATACTACTAGCCGATACTAAACCTCAGAAAAAATCATAATCGTGAGATGTTCCCTCATTAAATCATTTTTATTCAAGGAATCACATATCTAACTATCACCTATACCAATATAGAACATTTTTACTGTGGAAATCAGAGGCAACAGGCTGTTTTTGGTGCTGACTCATAGACAGAAATCTGCACATCTCCTGTACTACTAGGCTATACTAAAAATCTGAAAAATAGAAAATTGTGAGATGTTTGCAGACTGCTGTCTAAGCATTAGCACCAAAAACAGCTTGTTGCATCTGATTTCCACTGTGGAAATGTTCCATATTGCGATAGGTGATAGTCGGAAGTGGGATTGGTTGAATAAAATAAATTTCATGAGGGAACATCTCACAATAAAAAAATGTCTGATGTGTTGCATCAGCTGGTGCTGCTTTCTGTGCTACTACTGTCTGTGCACATATTATTATTATTATTATTATATATGAATTAATTTATGTATTTGTATAGCACCTTTCCTGCAGTATAATAATAATAATAATAATAATAATAATGATATCACTTTTACTTGTATAGCACCTTTCCAGCAGTTTCACAAAGCGTACTTCACAACATAACAATTTACAATAAAAAACAATACAATGCACTGAATCAATACAAGACTAAGATAATAACAACATATTAAAATAAGCAGAGATCAATGCAAGTGTCTGGATTTTCACTGTCGATAAGTGTGTTAAAATGCCTGTAAAATGTCCTTGACTAGCACGTGATTTGTTATTACCGTACGTCTCATAAGATATGCGCACACCTAAGCGCAAGGCTGTTGGCGGCTCTCAACTGGCTGCTCACTTGACCACGGTCATAAACGGTGTACCACGATACTTTTTAAACAACAGAGGGTGTTTGTTTTCTATTGCCAGTGATATTCAACTTTTGGCTGATTCAACCAAATGACAGATTCGGAAACGCCTTCCAAGCAGGGCCGTGTCTAGGGGGGCGGGGCACAGGGGGACAAATGTTCCGCCTTCCCCCTCAAAGGCAAATCCAGAAAAAAATAAATCCGACAATATGAAGTCGGCGCTACGGTAGGCTATACGGTAGGCAGACGATTCGGTCAATCATAAAAATGCCACACCGAAATAATACATTTCTCTAATATCTGATTGGTTGGTTTGGCCATATAATATAACACGGAGACGCAGCGAGAGAGAGAGGTCACTTTCTTTGATCAAGCTATGCTGTCTCTTCTTGATAACTGTAACTGTTACGCATTTCTTAGGGTATAATATTCGCTAGCACAAAAAGACTGAAATGATGAAGGAATATAGCTCATCTTTAATATAGTATACTCCATATAAGATTAAATAATGATTTGGTATTATTTGGCATAAATAAAGTTGGCCTCCTATAAGATGAAGGGGTGGAGGTGGGTTTAAAATGTAATAAAATTATCTTATCCACTAATGTACTGATTAGCCTATACTTTATATGAAAGCATCTCAAATCTCATCTAGGGCTTTGAAAAAAAAATCTTCAAAATGTTCATAAATTAAACACTTTATTTTAGAAAATGCCCCGTGTGAGGCTGTGTAAAAATGCAGGAAATTAGTTTTAAAAGGCTTAAATTTTTCTGGGGGAGAACCCCCAGACCCCCGCGACTAATGAGATACAGAGACAGTTAACTTAGGTGTTTGGGCTTCTTTTATTCGTGTCACCCGTCCCAAAATGATATAGGGTTGTTAACGAAGATAGGATATGTGTGAACGGTAACTTTTGACTTTGAAATGAGACACCCATATGCACGAGATGATGCACACCAATGATTACTGGAGAAATTCTATCTGGATCTCTATGGGATCTAGATTAAGCTGTAAATTATGCGGGAACAGTATGGAACACATTGTTGGCTAAATGGCTGTAAGTATCAAACGAGCATCAAACCATCACTCTGCTGCCAGATATTCACATACGGATGGATCACTTTAATGCTATGGAAAAATTAGTCAGGAGAAGAAACCTTTAAAGTGATCCATCCACATTTACTGCATATATGGCGGCAGAGTGATAGTTTGAGGCTTGTTTCATACCTCAGATCCTTGATGATTTACAGCCATTTAGTCAATCATGTGTACCATACTGTTCCAGCATAATTTACAGTTTAATCTGTTTTTTCACCTTCAATAATTGGAAGTTCTATCTTTTAGATGCATCTTTCTGCATCAAAGGGTTGGTTGGAACAAACAAGCATAGTTTTTCTCTCTCCTCAAAGGTCAGTGGCCATTGTTTGATGCTATCCAGGAATATGTTGTTATTACAGCATCAAGGAACAGTAGTAGGCTGCACACAGTGTTAGCAAGAATAATTTTTAAAGCAGGTGGAATTGATTTTCCTTGCAGGACAAATGAAAATGCAAAACATAATGGTCTGTGGCATGTTGTTTTCGGGAATAGGCTGCCATTCCTTAGATGTCTATTTAAAAGTGCGCCTAATTTAGGGTTAGCATCTTGCTTAGCCAAATCTCGGATGACAGCAATTCTGTTTTTACACGGAGAGGATTCCCCCTCGTTGTGAGGGCCACAGTTCACACCAAATAGTAAAGTCAGGTGATTGGAACAATCCAATGCCAACAGTGACCCCAGGGGGATTTAGATGGTAATGCAAGTTGAAATTATTTTGGGTCACGTGCCCGTGATAAACTGGTGTCCATACTGCTGTGACATTTATTTCTGGATATTCTTAGAAATTTGTTTTGAGTTGAGTACGCTACGTCAAACCCAAAGACAGGGAAAACTGAAATTATTCAGGTGCTGGGTCAAAAGTACACATAGGCCTAATGTAAGAAAGTATAACGCCGCACTCACGAATTAGTAGAGTTGTCCAGATTTAAAGCAGCAGCCTAAAAAAAAAACGATTCGTCTACTATGCCTTCATCAGCGCGTGGTAAAAGGATACTAGGTACAGAACATACATGCATGACGTGACAATTCGTTCATCATCAGATCTTTCTAGTTCGACAATGCCACACAGAGGCGCTTCTTTTTTTTCATGTTTTTTTCATCTCAAATTTTTGTGGCCACACTTTTGGCATTTAACAAATGATGCCGTTTTGCAAAGGTTATAATATTTTGAATGGCGTTCCACTGAAATCTTAGACAGACTAAAAATGTACAAATTAGTTAAGTACTAACAAAATATGCGTTGTCGCTCATTGAAGTCGAATTATTATGATGAGGTTATGCTGTGATTCCCAAGATCAGGTCCACAAACATGCTTTTCCTCGATTTTAGTGAAGCCTACTAATGCTTCCAAATGCTTGTTTTTGACTTATTAGTGACACTAGGCAATATAATTTACGAAGTACGTGGGGTGTCATCAGAAACATTTGACTTAATCCAGGATTCCAGGGCTACTGTACTGTATTCTGCTGCCAGTCACGCGTCAAGAAACCGAGCCTGCTAGAATTACACAGCAACTGTCATTTGCAAGCGGCTTTGTCCGGATGTATACGCTGTTTTTTTTAATGGAAATTATTTCTATAACCTGGATTCATCACCAGGCGTGTATTTAGATGAAATGTAACCTGGTAGACGATTATGGAAGTCTGCTAAGTGTAATCACTGACACATTTCGCGTTGCACTTTGGGGCTACAGTGACATCAGCCGAAGGAGGAGATAAATAATTCCCCATAATTCTGTTTGCCATGTTAAACAAATGATCAACACAAACATGAAGTAAAACGCAATTTAACAAATGAAGCAAACATTAAAATCACTTGAACGAAATATGACATGTCCGGTGTTAATGTCATGCGGCAAACGTAACGGTTCCAACACGACGAGACGCATCTTCGACGTTTTTTCGAGCCCTTGTGGATGTCTGATTCTGATGAACACCGGGTTTGAACGGAAAGGCGACACAAACTGACATCGTTAGAAGAACCTGCGTCACATCTATCAGATTTGGACCAGAGCGACCCTGTACTGAAAAAGGCTACTTTCTGATACACATACTGTAACTAGCTATAGCAAGCGAGCTAGCCTTCAAATCAACAAAACCAGAATCAGACAGCATCGTTAGAGATGTGCACATCCCTCACCCGCCCCTGTTGTTTCCAGTTGGAAGTGTTTTGTGTGTCTATTTAACCTTAATGATCCGGCAAATGACATATGAGGAGTAAAGCCGTAGCCTCCGGTGTCATTTTCACATGCATCTCGTTAGGAATATACAAAAAAGACCGGAGAACGGATATTTGACTGCCAAAAAGTGGAGGATGGATTTATCAGGACGGTGAAATCATACACTTGGAATTACTGGCTCGCGCGGTCCCTGTACAACCAGCGTCGCTTAAACGTAAAGGGGACAACCTCAGCGGGTCCTGCCCCAGGAACAGAGATTCTTCCCCGGCAAGGGAGTTCCCCACCGGTAGTCCTTTCCCAACATGGCTTTGGTAACCCTGCAGCGTTCTCCCACCCCGAGCGCTGCGTCCACAGCCAGCACCACCACCACGAACGCGGGGGAGGTAAGTCAGTAGTGGGGGGAGGGAGGTGGTTCTGTGGGCGGCGCTGTAGGCAAAGGATACATCGAGGATGAGCGGGAGGCATGTAGGCCCCATATGTGGGATGAATGATGTAGTTCATGATAGCCCGTAAGCTAAAGTGGTTATCATTGTGTCATTTTATTATAATAATATTTTTTTTTTTTACAAAATACCCTTGGTATTCTGAAAACACTAGGTATCTAGCTCGCTATATTTTGAGACAGTAAAAGCGAACTAGGGAGCAACATAGCTAGCTAACGTTATGTTATGCAATGGAAAACCATAACAAAACAGACATTTTATACATTGGATTGCTAGCTAGCTAGTCATATTAACTGCCAGATATTACTTAATGGTGCTATCGTTAAATTTGAGCAATACAACCAGCACCGTTATATTGTTAGATAATGGTAACAACACCGGCATGTGAGCTCACGTTAAGGGATTGCTATACCCTGCATGTTAGTGCTAGCTTGTCTTACAATGATGACAATTAAAAAAGCATGTCACGTTAATACAAGGCATGCTAGCTAGCTGAAGGTTTAAAATACAAGGGCAGGTAGCTAAAACGCTAGCCAGTCCATGTTTATCTTGATTATTTATATTGTGGCCTGTTTGATTCGTGGAAAAACGTGGCTAACATTTGGTAAATGTGACAAGTTGCATTAATTAGTTAGCTGGCTAACGTTGAGGCCATCGACTGTATAAAAATAGGTTGAGGCGCGCACGAAGGCACTGTAAACTATAGCTTGTGATCCGATCATTGCTGTCACTATTAATGTTCATTGTGTAGCAAGCTATCTAGCTAACTGTTGTCTAGCTTGATAGCTAAGAGTGTCATGACTCAATCCCGTATTCCTTTTGGTGACATTCAGGCCATGTTGATCTAGCCGGTATTTTTCAGTGATTAGCTACCTGACATGATATATAGCTAATTTGCTTGCATTTGTTTAAGCAGAAAAAAAAGTTTTCCAAAAGGAATATCTTCGCAAACTAACGTTTGAAGGCGCACTGGATTATGCTAGATAACTTGCTCTAGATAACTTGCTCGTGGAAATGCGTAATTCGGTTTGATTTGCTTGTCAGTCCTTCACGACTATCTGGTTTGGAATATCTCTAGGCTATATCTGCATACCTGATCATAATTTCACTCCAGTGGAGAATTACTCTGACTATGCCATGCCACCCAGTCCCGGATACATATTTACCTGCAAATTCCACCATTATATTTGTTACATTGACTATGTGGAGTATTTCCCCCTTCGTCATGTGTGCCATTTTTAATGTGCAGTGTCAGAAATATTAATACAATATTTATAATATGCACTGTAATTCTTTCTCATTTTTGCGGAAGACTCATAGGCCAGTATTGTTTACCAACAACACAGCAACGTTTTATTTTGTACTCCGTGACGAGTTTGAGTAACGTGGGGCACCACTCTTGTTCGGTTTACCCTTTTTTAATTGTCATGTCCAGTCATCACATTTTGAACAGAGGCTTGTCAATGGGCTGAAAGGTAGCGCACGGTCATGTGACTTCATGCAGGCAGACCTAAGAGAAAAGACGACCTGACAGTGCAGTACACCTGACAAGTGAAATTGATCTGAGCTGTGAACCTTTAACCTTGCAAAGTCTCTTGGTTGTGCAAACATTTTAAAGGAACTACAGCAGCCTCAATGCCCATACACTCGCTCACACATGACCTTACACACACACACACACACACACACACACACATACAGGAACACACACACACACTAACCGTGTGTTTGGGCTTTTGTTTATTCTGCTTTTGCAGCAACATGGGAACATGAGTTTTGACCTCTTGATAGAATAACAACCTATTTGTAAGGGGAAACTAGTTAGGCTGGGTTCCTGGGTTCATTTTCACAGTGATTAAAACTGGCTATTGAACCTGAGCCCCACTGAATCCCTTTCAGACAGTTGCTGGAGTCCTGTTACTCTCTCTGCCCAGAGTTTCTCGGCAGGACACTGAAGGTGCAGCCGTGTGTGTCGGGCACATTTAACGTCTGAAAGAAAGTGACTGAAAGTCACGGCTTTTGTCTGCGTCACACGTTCGTCGTGATCTCCAGGCAATTTCGGACAAGCAGCCGGTGTACTGGCTTCTGAAGTTGAAAACGCTGATAATTATACACGCATCGAGCGATTCAGTGTGTTGCTCTCTATACTTTTTCATCTTTTTGTTGTTGTTAATTTCTATTGGTGAGGTGAGGTAAGCCGCCTGCCTGACAGTATCAGTGTTTTGCTGAAGTGCTGAAGGCAGTTGGCAAGTACTGACATAAATCAGGATGAAAGTGACTTTTTGTCTTTGTGGTTACCAAAAAAAAATGTGGTGTAAATAATTAGCATGTTTTCTCAAAGGCATTGATGGACTCCAGGCACAGTTAGGCAGTGACCCCCATTGCTGCAGTGGGAAAGGACATTTCGATAGTCATCTCCATAGATAAAATTGGAAACTGCATAGTTATCTGGAGTTGTCATACAGTTTCTACCCAGCAGGGGGGGCTAGTTAGTCATAATTTGTGCCAGAAATTTCTTGAGAAATACAGCAACGCTTTCTCATGCCTCAAAATGTTTTGAAAGAAAAAGGAATGTTTTACAAGTGGTCCCTTCTTCTCATTGACAATCACCAGTTAATGACTTCAGATTTAATATAAGACCTGTACTTTGATTTAAGCCCTTTGGTAGTTATGGTAAGGTGTAGTGTTGAACCTTAATTTGTGGAAATTTCTCATGGTGAAAAGTTGAACTAAAAAAAGCATAAAATGAATAGGCTGATCAATAAACGGACGATAGTTTGCAGTCGTCGTAGTGTGCATGGGAGTTATTTAAAGGGGTGCTCTAAAAGAGCAGAGGGCCCAGCTGTGGCCTTTCTGACAATAAAACCGCTACGGTTCAGAGCTTGAAAGGCCGTTTGAGGACAGCAGCCGCAACTAAAGGCCCGCCGCTCAGTAGAGAAGGGGGGGGCGTTTCCCGCTGTCAAAAGGCCCATTTAAATGAGCCTCTGCTGGTCTCGGCTGTTAGAGGTGAGATTGTTGTCCTTGATGTTTTTTCCCCATGGCTCAGTGCAGGCTGGGAAATGTGAGCAGGCAGGTGCAGCTACCAGGGAACAGAGAAACCAGCAGGAGAAGACCAGCCTGCCTTGTATTGACAGCTCTTCACACGCCATTTCGAATGCACAGCGCGGCCCGCATTCCTGTCTGAGGGGGTGTGGCCAGGCCCAGAGGAGACTGCTGCTGCAGTGATGTCATACTAACTTAGCGTCGAATAGAGGGGGGGGGGGGGCTGTGTGATGGGGACATCGGTGGAGGGACGGTGGGGGTGTTAGATGGAGTCTCTGGTCTGCTCTCAGTCGAGTGCACTCACTGGGCAACAAAGGTGGGCATTTTATAATAGCTGTGAATTAAATCCCGTCGTGCAGAAGCTCAGGATAATAGCCACACGCACTGGATAATAAGCACCTGTGCTGTGAGCCTCGCAGGTATGTAGAAGCCTGATCCTCCGCGGTCGAGCAGAGAGCCTTGACCTGACCCCGTGGTGTTTGGTGCGCTGAGTCAGCTGTGGCGGTAATTTGTTCCGGAATTCTGCATGCGTCCCAGCGGCTGCAGCGTAACCTGGCGACGCGTGGCGGAATGCGCAGTCTCGAGGCCAGACGCACTCCGGAAGCTTCCGCTCTGCGCCACAACCCTGCGACAGGTACCTTGATGAGTCAGCATTTCGGTGGAGGTCCCGGCGCTCGCTTCCCTGCTGGGCGCTCGTTTCGGCTGCTGCCCTCGCAGGCTAGTAGAGGAGGGGCTTAAGTTAATGATGCCCCCACCCCCCCTCTCCCCCCCTGTCCTGCGGTCTCGTGTGAGTCCCTACACAGGTTGTAAGCGGTTTGATATTTAAACCTGTTCAGATACTTGCTGCTATTGAGGTATTTGTTAAAAGCACCTGTAAAAATCATGTAGATTACTGACAATTTTAAAAATCACATTTCAAAATCACAATTTTAAAAGGGACGTGAACATTCACGTCTTTTTTTTTTAGTCGTATGTTTTGTTCCACAGGAATCCCACAGAAGTGTTTCCTGATTTCACAGGCATCTAAGGAATTCTGAACGTGTATTTGACACAAGTCCGGTTTAATCACACGCCTGCCTGACACCCAATCCGTTGTTGATGAATGTTGGTTAAAGTGAACAGGCTGTTCCAGCCATTGAATTTTCTTATGTTTTTATTCCACTGTGTGCTGTAGGCAGAGGCTGGGCCATGTGCTCTAGTGCGCTACAGTTTCACGTCTCCGCGCGTTCATGTGTAACCCAAGAGAGGTTCACCTTCTGCTCGCCTTGGGCCTCACCCGCCCAACTTTGTTTTGGGTCCTGACCCGGCTCGTTTTGAGCAGAGCCGCATTACGGCTGGGTTTTCAGCCGGAAATTCCCTGCAGGTCCACCACAGACTATTGTGTTACCCTTGACGCGGAACCGAAACTTCTTTTAAACACAGCGGCCGACGCGTTCCCGGGTGTAAGTTTCACGGTCGCCCCCCCTCTCGCTACCCCCGCTTGAAAGGGACTGGCGGGCCTCTCAAGCGGGCGGGCCGGCCCGTATCGTGTTACCCGGGCCCGTTTGTTCAGGTGGGAACAAAAGCAGCAGTTTACTGCGCTGTATTTACCGTCTCGCCTCCTCGGAGCAGGAGAGCGGTGCTCTTCGCCGTGACCCGCCGAGAGACCCGCTAGCAGCCAGGGTCGCAAGGACAAACTAACACCTGTCCACCTTTGAGCTTTTACCTCAGACAGCAGGGACTTCAGCAGCTGGGACCTGGCAGGTGTCCGTAAAGGCCTGTACAGTACAAGGCACTGCGCTTTAAACTTCCACTCTAAACACGTGCTCCACCACCGTCACAAGGAAGCGATATAAGATACGGCAGCGTAATCGGCCATTAAAAGCTGTTGGACAGCAGCGGGATGAAAACGGTTGGTTCGGTACACGTCGTTTGGGCCCTTCCGCCCCACGTCGGGCCAGGACCCAGAAAACGCCCCGCCGTTGGGTTTGCGGAGGATCAGTCGGAGCAGCTGTCCGCTGCGATGTGGCACACAGTCATTTTTATTGTGCTCATATGCTCAGTAATAACTTTAAAGACAGCTGCAGTGTATACTCTACACTCTGGCCTGCTGGGGAGGGCCAAGGGCTCCGGAATGTTCTTATGAAAGAGAGTGAAAAAGAGGGGGGTCAAGGTTGCCATTGGTGCGGGCTGGGCTGATGTCCCGGGACGTTTGTGATCCAAAAGCTCTCTCGTATGTCTACCTTTCACAGTGACACTAAAACCTGACAGTTTCACTGGCAGTACCCGAGGCCTGAGGTGGGGAGATGACCCATGTTAGTGCATTCACACGTCTCCCTGCAGGTTACCTGATAGCCCGGGTTATCATAGCCCTGTACAATGGGCAGCCCTTTTTCTCTGCTGATGAAACCTGATTCAATTCACCACCCAATTTATTTCATGGCCTGTTGAACCCTGCAGTCAAATGGGGTATGTAGGTTGAATGTGTATACTTTCAAGGCGTTGTATTTCTCTTTCATAGCTCAAAGTCGAACAGACACGTTGGTCTGACTTTCCCGTACAATTTAGGTCACATATAGTCTTATGCAATGACGGGTCCTACCTGTGCAATCTTTAGAGCATAAACCTTTCCAATACGCTGTGAACCGATAGAATAACGAACACCGTTTGTAACGAACACCGCACCTTCTCCAAATACAGTTGTTTATCCAGTTCCATTTTTCCACAATCAACACCTAAGACTGTTACCCATTGTTAATTATCCAATACTCTTTTATATTTATATTGTGGACAAATATTTTCCCATTTTGTATAGAATAATTAGGTTCTTCTGTCAGAAACATTGAAATTCGGACACTGTACCTGCTGGTTAGATACATTACTGGAGGTATGTGAATGGCGTTCTGAAATGAGACCTCTTTTTTCTCTCCTGTTGCAGGACTTTGGGAGTGATGATGACCGTAGACTAAACCAGAGGTAAGTTGCAAAAGTAATCCTTTGCTCTCTTAGTCAGCAAATTCCTCCACCATTTTTTTGAGCAGCCTGGAAGAGCGTTGACGCATTTGTCTGTACAGAGGGTTTAATTGCAGGTCCTCAGTCTCCTTTTGGGTTTCTCGTACTTTGTGGGGAAGTATGGGAGCGGTAGCATCAAAGCTCATATCCATGAACGAAATGCTTTAACCGTTTAGCACAGCAGCGCAGATCTGACTGGAGTTTGAGTGACTGCGAGGCCGATGTCTGCGTCTGCGTCCGTCTGCGTCGCCGCGGTCACCGGCTTCCTCCGCCACGTACAGAGCGTGTACTTAGAACGAACGGCTTTGACTGACGGGATCGTGTCGGAGCCTGTGAAGATGTGGTGAACGGCGAGACGTGGACTGAGAACAACAGGGAGGGAGAAGAGACAACCTTCGCTCGGCCGCCCGTGGCGGTTACGTGACGCACGCTCGGAGAAGGGCGCTGATGACAGTCTGTGCTACTTTTTAAAACATTTTTCTCTTTGTTTTTGAAAAGGTGGTGTGACTCGTACCTAAAACAGGGACGCTCCAGTGAGAGCTGGTGTGTCTGGGGAATGAGTTGGTGTCCTAAATCCTTCACGTTAAGCTTCAAATGTAGGACGCAACTGAGGGAAAACTTTCTTTCGTCTTTTCTTCATGAATCATTTCAAAAGTTTGAAAAGGTCCCCCCCCCCCCCCCCCCCACCAGTACATCAAGTCCCCAGTGGTAAGGGAATGAGGGCATTTATTGCGGCCTTGGCTTGTGAATCAAACTTATTTTAAATTTTTTTAGGGGATGATATATAGGGGGGGTAAGACCTCTCACCTTCTGACTTTGCGAGAGGAGCTCCACTAATCGTTGGTACCAACCACGCTGATTATGATTGGTGGATATATCAAATGATTGATAATTCCTGCATAGATTGCCGAGGTATAGCCAGATAATATTTACCACTCACCATTGGCGTTGTTTTGGATGTTACCAACAAACTCCGTGATTGGTGGCGCTTCCTCTTTGTTTCCTAGAAATAAATTGACGTCAGGACTGTCTTATCCCTGCTTTATTGCCTCTGTCGTGAATGAGGAACAACAGCTGAAGCTCCCCTCCCAGTTTGTATGGACCCAGTGTCCAGTGCATAATGGTCATCTGTGTCGCAAGTCAATCAGGGGTCAAAGGTCAGAAGAGATGAAGGGCAGCCTGTGTGCATCACCAGATAATCTCAGCCTCTGGAGGCCGCGTGACGATCGGAGAAAGGCGACGACAAACCGCACGGGGGGGTGGGACGTAAACGGCGGTCGAGGAAACGGCTTGCCTGCGTTTGACCTCAGGTGCGGCCATATTTTGGTCGGGGGCTGCGTCCTACCGCCGGCTTTGCGGCCATCTGCGGGGCGTCAGAAAGAGTCATTCCCCATTGTGTCTCCATCAAACGGCCCCTTTCTTTCCCCCGGAGCCAGCCTTCACTTTTCTCCTGTCCTTCTGCTCTTTTGTGTGCCAGGAGTTGCTGACTTTTGTTTTGCTTGAAAACAGGAAGCTGATTCAGACCCCGGCCAGAGAAGCTGCTTCCTGCCCTCGCGTGTTGAGCACAATGGGGGAAGAGTCGGGGAAGCGGTCGCCCCTTGACCCCCCCCCCCCCGGAGAAGGGGCGTGGCCGGCTCCGCCGCCTAAAATTAGCGCGGTCGCTCGCCGAGGATGTTTTTAAGGTCTGATTCGAAGTAGTGCTTTTACCCAGAATGACTAGCTGTAGGGGGCAGGGCCATGTTGCCGGGCGAAACCGGAGCTGAATTAGGCATCTGTTTCCCAAAGCAGCACAGTTCACTTTTTTGACCCACATCCCAGCATTAGAGTTTCTCTGGCATTACTGCCCCCCCGTGCCCGTGGAATTTCTTGGCCTTTTAAAGGAACGGCCATTAAAGGGATATTTCACCTTAGTGTGACGTAAGTCATTTTGTGGAGCCTACCCCATTATGTTTGCATTGTGTGAATATTAGCAACATCAGCGATCCCTGCTGGCCGTTAACGGCATCGCCGTTAGTCCGGCCATCTGGGTCCTCATTCACTCCCGTTCATTTTCGCGACCTCACCAAAATTAATCGATTTAAAGGACACACTAACTACGGCAAATAATACATCAATAAAAGAGAACACGGCGGTGAAAAGGTGTTTGTTTTGAGCTTATAAGATGTTGTCACATTTAAATGAGCTATAATAGTGGAACTATTTTCGGATATGCTACTGCGTAGAAATACAACAAGCCGTAGTTTGATTTTTAGTTTTATTATGACGTAAATCTACAACTAACGGTAGCCTACTACTGATGGTGAATTGATGTCAACTTTTATCGTACGCAAGGATTCTTCACTGAGTTAAAATAACAAAGGTTTTTGCCGGATCTTTTTTTTCTTTCAAAAGGTAATAAAACAATGAAACTACATTAAATATCAAAACAAACACGTACCTTTTCACCGTCGTGTTCTCTTTTATCGATGTATTATCTGCCGTAGTTAGTGTGCGCTTTAAAACAATACATTTTTGCTGAGGTCTCAGATGAATGGGAGAGAATGGGGACCCTGACAACCGGGACTACCAGGGATGCCGTTAACGGTCAGCAGGGAAGTCTGATGTCGCTAATATTCACGCTATGCAAATATAATGGGGTAAGGCTCCACAAAATGACTTACGTCACTGTTAGATCGCGCCAGTCGCGAAATCTTGTTGCTATTGTATTGCCCCAGGCAGCCCGTTAAGAACTGAGGACATCGGCTTGAAGTTGACTTGGTTTATTGTTGCCACCACAACCAGCACACTTTACATTCACGTTAGTCACACTAAGGTGAAATATCTCTTTACGATGATTCGTGTTTGTTTCCTTCCCTTCACGCGGTCAAATGTTCGGAGCAAAGTGCTCGTCTTGCCGTTTCTTCACACCTCGATTTACGGAAACCCAGGAGTGACTCAGACTGTGACTCAGACTTTCTCCCAAGAGCTCATAAATTCCACAAAGGACATCCAGCTTGACCGTGTGAGGGACGATGTGAGAACACGCCGTCCCTCAAACTAGCGCTTAATTCAATTTTTATTGCGACCGGTAATCTTGGAAAAAGTCGGACTGCAGTGTTCAGCGGAATTAATTAAAGTTACATAAGGTCTGAGAAGCACTACTGAAGACCCCTTTGTATCTCAAACGACAGAGTCCCTCCACCCAACCCCCTCAAATTCGAGCTTTTATTTGAATGTGTTTTTTTTTTTTTTGGGGGTGGGGGGTGTTGTTATTTCTGTGCCTGTGGAGTTCTGCTCTGTGGTCGGAGCGCATGTTCCCGCGAACCGCCTCGCTCTCTAACGCCGCTGACCTTGTGGAGGGGGGCCCGGGGCGCTTGAGAAAGCCCAGTCTGTTTCTCCTGGCGGGAAGGCCTGTTGCCTCACACAGCAAGCGGCCGCCGGATCACCAGCGGGGCAGCGCCAGCGGAACAGTACACCATCTGGGAGGGGCCGAGCCTCCTGTCACATCCAATCGGCTGTCAGCTCAGGGCTAAACCGTGGGCTGAACCGCAGCTCCGGGCCGAACTTCTTCGGCACTGCTTGGAACACCGCCTCCAGGCCTGGAATTCTTTAATCTAATTGAGGCTGGCTTTGTGCGTGACGGTTCACACATCACCATTTTTCCACCCCGCCCCCCCCCCCCCCCCCAGGTCTTGTGAAGCGACAGCTCATACGCTGCATTGCTTTTCTCCCTGAACTTTGGCCCTGCTGATGGTTGTGGAGATGAAGGCCGTTGGGCGATGTTGTAGAAATGAAGGCCATTGGGCGGTGTTGTGGAGATGAATGTCATTGGTCGATGTTGCGGAGATGAAGGTTGTCGGGTGATGTTGCGGAGATGAAGGCCGTTGGGCGATGTTGTGGAAATGGAGGCCGTTGGCAGATGTTGTGGAGATGAAGGCCGTTGGGCGATGTTGTGAAGATGAATGCTGTTGGGCGATGTTGTGGAGATGAAGGTCGTTGGGCAATGTTGTGGAGATGAAGGCTGTTGAGCGATGTTGTGGAGATGAAGGTCGTTTGGCAATGTTGTGGAGATGAAGGCTGTTGGGCGATGTTGTGGAGATGTTGGGCGATGTTGTGGAGATGAAGACCGTTGGGCGATGTTGTGGAGATGAAGGCCATTAGGCGATGTTGTGGAGATGAAGGCCGTTGGACGATGTTGTGGAGATTAAGGCCGTTGGACTATGTTGTGGAGATGAAGGCCGTTGGACGATGTTGATGACTCTCAGGCCCTCATTCCTCTACTCCCCGCGGGGATGCCGCCCTGCGGGTCGGGCCTCTGGATGCGTGCTCCCGGCGCGATGAGTAATGCTTGTCTGGTTGCCGTGCAGATATGGGCCAGTTGCTCCTCAGTGGACAAGATAAGGACGACAGGGCAGATACCAGCTGTAACGAGCCAATGGAAATACAGTAATATCAGATGGGTGGGAAGGGAGCACAGCGGGAGCTAAGTTCACAAGACCAGCTCAGTTTAACAGGCATGAAAAATTGTGCGTGTTTGCGGTAGTGGGCACTTCTGTGAGCACGGTTGTGTGTACTCAAATCTGTGTGTGTGTGGGAGTGTGTGTGCGTGCATATTTTGTGTTTTTGTATGTGTTTGTGAGTGTGTGTGCGTGTGTGTGAGTGAGTGTGAGTGAGTGAGTGTGTGAGTGAGTGTGAGTGAGTGAGTGTGAGTGAGTGTGAGTGCGAGTGCGTGTGAGTGCGTGTGAGTGCGTGTGAGTGTGTTTGTGTGTGTGTGTGTGTGTGTGTTTGGGGAGGCGAAAAGATCACTGGGAGAGTGCAAAGGGAGGGTTGTGCAAATAAAGAGGAGAAACAAAGCAACAGTCAGCTGTTGTATCAGGGACACTGGATACAGAGTTCACACCAATGGCCCATTGTCTAGGTATTCACACCATGTTCTGGCTCTGAACCACAGCCCTGCTGCTGAAATCTCTGTGTGTCTTTAAAAAAACAAAAAACAAAAAAAACAACCTTATTCGGTCACCGTCAGCAGGCAGGGACCTGGGGGGGTAGGCAGGGAGATGGGGAGTTTCTGTTCCAGGTTAGTCTAGGTGATTTTCCAGAAAATCGTTCCTTTCCTCATTATACCTGACATCACGGAACACTGCCCCTGTCCTTCTGGCACACGCGTAGCACTGCAGAGGTGAGGTCAACACGCACACGTTTTGATGGATCACGGTGGTGCCATCTGCAAAATTATTAATTATGTGTTGCTTATATTATACTATAGAGGTGTGACTGTGCTTATCAAGCTCCCACTGTTATATTAAACGGGAGTGCTGGACGGGTTGTTATGTTGGTTTGGGGGATTGTTTAAAGCACAAAGACGGCAGGAAGTCAGGCGGTCCCGGGACCAGGTGTGGGTCCTCACAAGCTGGTGGAAGTGATGTCACAAGGTGGTGGAAGTGACGTCACTAACTTTCTGTCCCATAACACACTTGCTCTTCTCCCATTTTCTGAAGGAGCAGCTCTGCTCTCCTGGCTGTTTCAATGAGGAGAAGCTCCAGCCCTCCATCTCCAGTTATGTAACAGACGGCCTGGGAACAGCTGCTCTATTTATTACATTTTCTCTTCTTTTCTGCCTGCGTTTGCAAAAAAAAAAAAAAAAAACCCTCAAAAAACGCTGAATCCATTAATATGTGGCCTAACGCCCGCCCACCCAGGCACGCCCACCCAGGACCTGCTTCAGTAGGGTCTTTGTTTTCATTGCGGCGGGAAAGCGGCAGAGCTTCCTGGGATTAACGCGCAGCAGCTTGTGAACACCTGAGGGGGTTCAGGTCCAAAAAGTTTAAGGGCAGGCTGGCACGTCCCCGGGGCCACGGGGCCCGGCTCTTCGGACACTCGCTAATCCGTTGCGTGCTCTTCGACATTATCTGGCTGCTTCACTGTGGCCACCTGCTGGAGTCCTGTTCTCTGCGGTCGTTGGGCTTGGCGGTCGTTGGGCTTGGCGGTCATTCGGCTTGGCGGTTTGCTCGTAAATGGTAGTTATGAACTGAAAGAGCCCTGCTCTCAGAAGGAGGGTCGATCTGACAGCAGCAGCAATTTCACACAGATTATACGAGCGGCTCAAGCCTGTCACGTGTGTGTGTGTGTGTGTGTGAGAGTGATTTTCAGTGTGTGAGAATGTGTGTGAGAGTGAATTTGTGTGTGTGTGTGTGAGAAAGTGAATTTGTGTGTGTGTGTGTGTGTGTGTGAAAGAGTGAATTTGTGTGTGTGTGTGAGAGTGATTTTCAGTGTGTGAGAATGTGTGTGAGAGTGAATTTGTGTGAGAATGTGTGAGTGAATTTGTGTGTGTGAGAATGTGTGTATGTGAGAGAGTGAATTTGTGTGTGTGTGTGTGTGTGTGTGTGAGAAAGTGAATTTGTGTGTGTGTGTGTGCGTGTGAAAGAGTGAATTTGTGTGTGTGTGTGTGTGTGTGTGTGTGTGTGTGAGAGTGATTTTCAGTGTGAGAATGTGTGTGAGAGTGAATTTGTGTGAGAATTTGTGTGTGTGAGAATGTGTGTATGTGAGAGAGTGAATTTGTGTGTGTGTGTGTGAGAAAGTGAATTTGTGTGTGCACACACGTGTCCTCTTGACTTGTAAGAAATCCGAAAGACTTCCATGTCATTTTTCCAGAACCTCTGTCCCTGGGGTCAGTTGTGATGTGGTGCGGCGTTTGGATCAGTCCTCTCACCTCAGTCTAAAAAAGACGTTAAAACTTTACGTTTTAAAAGTAAACATTACTTAAACAATAGTTCAAATAAACATAGACAACGTGCTCTCTTTCTCCCTCTCTCTCTTTCGCCCTCCCTCCTTCTCTCTGAAGGATTGATCAGCGATCTGTAGGAAAGCATGCGCTGGAAAGCATGCGCTGTTATTTGCGCGCATTCCCTGCGAAGGCTGCATTTCAAGCCGCTCGCATTCCCGCAGCTGGAATGTTTGGTCGGGACCCCCCTTGAATGGGCCCTATTGTTGCTCTCAGAATGCTCTACTGCCTACAGACCAGAATCAGCCCCAAGCCCCCCCCCCCCCCCCCCCACACACACACACACACACACACTCCTCTGCTTCTTTTTTGCTCTGCTAGCCTGGAATCCGTAAGTAGAGAGCCCCCCTTCGGACGCCCCCATTGGTCTTTGCCGTGTTGTTACATGTGTCCCGGCCGAGGGCTCATTGGACAGCTGTGCACTCCCGAGTCCTTGGAGATATCCGGCCCTCCGTCCGGACTGGGAGCAAGGTTACAGAGAGCGAGGGACGTACAGAGAGGAGTGAGAGAGGCTCAGACAGACAGAAAAGGGGGAGAGGGGCCGGTCTACACCCGGAGACCAGACCTGCCCAGACCCGCGACCCACTCGCAGAAACGGACGCCGTGATAGCGGCGTGCGCTCGCGGCACGTCGAGCGCGCTATTGCCCGTGCTGCAGCAGCGAGTCTTAAGAGGGAGAGATAAGGTGATAATGAGATTTGGCCAGCACTGTACCAGCTTGTCTTCTGACGGAGGCACATTGGCTCTCCTTGTTGCCTCCGCCCCTCTCCTACGCCTCCTCCCCTTGGCCCGTGCGAGAGCCTGCTGTTGGGAAAGTGTCGCGGGGAGTCCGTGGAGCCGCATGCATTTCCCAGCGCCGCGGAGGAGATCCAGACATCTGCTCTACTTTCCCTCTGAAGTCCTGCTTCTTTATTGGAAGAGAATGACTGAAGTGTAATTGTTTTCAGAAAAGGGCAAACAAGCTTTTTTGAGGAACTGCGGGAGCAGAGCGTTCACATCGAGGCGTGTAGCGGGAGATGTGGAGATCCAGCCCGGGCTCTTTCGTTTTTTGGGGACCTTTTGGTTTGTTTTCAAACGGAGGAGAGGAAGAGGGGGGGGCGTAAGGGCGAGTGGGACTGAGCGCGACCAGCCCCGCGGGGGGGCGGAAGTTTTAACGGGACGACGAGAGTCCGAGAGAGAGAAGAGCAACCCGAAACGCTACACCGCTACATACAGCCCAGCTGCAGAGAGAGAAAGAGAGGAGCAACACGAAACGCTGCACCACTACATACAGTGTGTTTCTGTGCAGCCCAGCGGCAGAAAGAGAGAGAGTGAGAGAGAGAGAGAGAGAGAGTGACAGAGAAAGGGAGGGGGAGAGAGACATAGAGAAAGAGAGAGAGTGACAGGAGAGGGAGAGAAATAGAGAGAGGGGGAAAGAGAAAGAGCGAGAGAGGGAGGGAAAGGAGAGCGAGAGAGAGAGAGGAAGGATCGTTTTGCTCCCCCAGGCTGCAGGCGGAGACGTTATGAGCAGACAGCCTTTAGGAGGGAGCAGAGAAGCAGGCTTTACCTCATAACTCAGCTCTCTCTCTCTCACACACACAGACACACACACACACACACACACACACACACACACGCTCGCGGTGCACTGAGGAGACGGAGCAGCACCAGGGTGACCGACACACACACATGGGACTGGACTAACTCATCTGCCATCGCTGCATTATCCTCCTCTCCCACCGCGATCCGCTCGTCCTGGGACCCCATCCCACCGCGATCCGCTCGTCCTGGGACCCCATCCCACCGCGATCCGCTCGTCCTGGGACCCCACCAGCCCGGCTCCCCGGCTGCTGCTTTCTTTAAGAGGAGGTCCAGGGACCAGGCAGGGAGAAATCACACAGCATACAGAATGCATCTTGTGGTGGAGTCCTCACAAGGAGCCGTGCTGAAAATGCTGCCCTATTTTGTGGAGAACGCCGTCCTCACTCAGAACGAGATCTGCCGAATGTGAGTGTTTGTATGTGTGTGTGAGTGTGCATGTGTATATATGTGTGTGCGTGTGTGTATGTGTGTGTGTTTGTTTGTTTGTGTGTGTGTGTGTGTGTGTGTGTATATGTGTGTGGTTGTACGTGTGTGCGTGCTGGGGGGTTTGTGAGGCCGGAGTGCGGTCAGCTCGTCTCTGCTTTATCAGAGTAGACTGGTGGATGGTACTCTTGTGTATTCAGCCTGAATATAGTTTGAATTCTGTGGGTCTGGTTTTACTTTAATCACTTTTGTGTTTATGTTCCAAGTGAGCTCTGATTCGAAGCATTTAACTGACTTAATTAGTATTTTATTCAATAAGATATTAATATATAAACAAAATAATTTGTAAACAAGCATCAGGGAATACAAGAGAGTGAGGTAAAGTGGAAACGAAGTTGAGTGTGTGTGTTTGTGTGAAATTTCATTTAATTTAATTTAATATAAAATATGAATATTATAATTTTTAAAATGGAGACCAAGGTGAAAGTCTGGTATGTGTAATTACTAACGCAGCGCAAAATGATCCGTTTTCATACTCGCCATTTGTGTGAAGACCGGCAGATTTCATTCAGTTGTGTTATTAGCCTGTTTGTGGCTGAAGTGTCGGTAAGTGTCAGTGTTGGGGCTAAAGTGTCAGTAAGTTTCAGTGTTGGGGCTGAAGTGTCAGTAGTCAGTGTTGGGGCTGAAGTGTCAGTAAGTTTCAGTGTTGGGGCTGAAGTGTCAGTAGTCAGTGTTGGGGCTGAAGTGTCAGTAAGTGTCAGTGTTTGAGGCTGAAGTGTCAGTAGTCAGTGTTGGGGCTGAAGTGTCAGTAAGTGTCAGTGTTGGGGGCTCAAGTGTCAGTAGTCAGTGTTGGGGGCTCAAGTGTCAGTAAGTGTCAGTGTTTGGGGCTGGCGTGTCAGTAGGTGTCAGTGCTGGGGCTGAATAACTCTTGTAGTGCCCATGTAAGGGAATGGGGGCCAGTGGTAATAATAGGGCTTATCTGGCTATCAGGCATGCTGTGACGGTTGCTGTGTTTTTCCTGATACCAGATATATTTAGCCCCCCCCCCCACACACACACACTTTTGTGGAGACGGTGATAACAGGGTGCGTGAGTGTAGTCACACAGTTGGGGGGGGGTTAATGAAGGTGCCTGTGGCCCCATATTTATGTACAGTTACCACTTTAAATCAACGATCCCGCTCTAGACGCACGCTGTACACGCGGTGAGGCCAGCAGTGGCGAGTACAGGTCGTCGCGTGAAGGAGGGGGTCCAGCGACTAAAGTAGCAGGACACATTAGCCAGTCCCTGATGTCACAGGTTCAGTCCCTTCAGAGAAGGCCAATGGGAGGACCGCGGTGTGGGTGTAAATGTTTGAGGCGAAACGTTCTCCTTAAACCTGTTTTTGACCTTTCTGTGAGGCTTTTGAAAGCTAACGTTTCTTCAACCCCTTCGTTGGGTCGTCATGGCTCCACCTCACGGCTCACGCCCCTCAACCTCTCCAAACGGGAGAGCCGGGGGAACGAGGAACGAGGGAGACAAAAGCCCTTGTGACGAGGGTCCGGCCCCCGAGGGCCTGTCCGTGCCGAACTTTGCGCGGGCGGCAGGACACAATGCAGGGCCTGTTACGCTCACTCCTCTCGGGTCCATGGTCTCATGTGATCGGGTCACCCCCCACCACCCTTGGGACTGGGCACAGGATGTTCAGTGATTTCTTAATTTTTTTTGTTGCTAGTTGGGGGGGGGGGCAGCTGAGGGGAACAATGGGTTTGGACAGACAAACGAGAGCGGGCCTTTGGAGTGTTACCGGGGACAATGTGACCCCCCCCATCCCTTCAGCTGACTGTCGGGAGAGGACAATGAGAGGTGATTTCCTGAAGGGGGGGGTCAGGATGTCTCTCGCAGTCAAGCACACCACCGTCGGCCTCACTTTGCCTTCCAACAGGTTTTTATTCATGTTTTAAAATTTCTGTCAAATGGCCTTTTTTTGTTATTTATTTCCCTTAAAAAAATATTTGGTAAATTCAAAAATACTGACACGGTTTTACCTGCACTTTGTATGGGTGCCTGTACCTGGAAGACTGTGGAATTTAGGATGGGTTGGGCGGGGAGTGGCGAGGCTCGTTCCACTGTAGGGTGTGGGCGGCGGCAGGGTTGGAGCCAAGCGATGGGGGTGGAAAAATCCAGGCCCTTTTTGCGTCTTCATTTAGTTTCTGCCCCATTTTCTCCACTGTGCACTTTGGCTTTGCTGTGAGACGCATTATCTCACTGGCCTGGGCACTAAAGAGACGCCCGGCCAAAAACTGGCTCTTTCCAAAAAACCATCCCGAACAATCGGGTAGGTGGGACCTTCGAGACGGCTCTCATCACTCAGAGATTGAGGAGCTTCAAAAATGTTTTTCTGTGAATTATTCAGGAACATTCGCCTTTATGTATCACTGACAAACCTGGGAAAGATCAAACAGGAAGTTTCAAGCAGGAAGTGACCTGTGTGCAGAAAAAGACTCTATCCTTGGTGCTGTGGGGGATGGGTGATTTTGTATTTTTGGCCGGCGGCAAAGACTTGATTCACGGCAGTGCTGAGCGAACTCTTTTCACCCAGAAGGCCACGGGAGATGAATGATGAAACGCTCTCTAACCTCCCAACATCAGGGATCAGGAGTGTTAACTGTGGAGTCGCCAAGCTCTGGGTAGACCAGGGGTGCGCAACAAGGGCCGATCCGTTTCAGGATTTTGTGCCAACTTCTTCTCTTATCTATTTAATTAGCTCAATCATATCTTGATCAGACATTTGTTTAAGCACCAGCTCAAACAGCTGCAAACTGCAAGTGTATCCTAAGGATTTTTGCTGTGGTCAAGTAGAGGAGTGAACCAGCATAGTTTATAGAGCTGTCAGATAACTCAAACTAAAGTAATTGGTTGGAACAAAAACCAGCACGCAGATCGGCCCTCCCGGACCGGAGTTGTGAACCCCTGCTGTTGACTCACCTGCCAGTAGGACATTAATGTAATTTTGTGTGTGGTTTGTTGGCTCTGTATGTGAGGCTATTCTCTGAGTTATACTGCTGGCCCACCTTTACAGAGGAAATGAAGCAGAAAGGATTAAAGAACAAAGCTGTTGAGCTAAGGTTTGAATGATGGCTGTTCCTCCTTGACGTTCCCCCTGACGTTGCCCTGACGTTCTCCTGACATTTGTCTTTCAGCCTGAGCGAGAGCTTCTTCATGGTGAAGGGCGCCGCCCTCTTCCTGCAGCAGGGTAGCAGTCCTCAGTGCCAGAAAGCGCATCCCCACCATAAACATGCAGGTGAGTGTGGGAGGGAAGGAGGGAGAGACGCCCGCTTTCCATCACACGGCCGGCCCACCTCTGGGGCCAACTACCAGCCAACACAACAGGGCCACAAGGGCCACATACCAGCCAACACGACAGGGCCACAGGGGCCACATAGCAGCCAACACGACAGGGCCACAGGGGCCACATAGCAGCCAACACAACAGGGCCAAAGGTCCCAAGACGGCCAACACAAGAGAGGAAGGGATTCTACTTGATGTGTACGAGCTGCACGTGGGTCTTGTTAAAAACATAAGAAGCAAGCACAGTTATTTATGTACCTGTTCTCATTTATTTCCTCTCTCCAGGGTCTCGCACCTTGTTATGAAGTCTGATGAAACGGCTGCTGATTTATCTGTATGTGTTTATGTGTTCATTATGTAACGTTAACTTCTCGGCGCTAACGGTGCCAGGTGCGCGAAAAGCACCGATATGACGCAGGGGAGGGGCGGTAAACGTTGGTAAGCGCATTCCAGGAGCGAGCAGCTTTAAGAAGATGAGCGTTTAAGTATTCGGACAGAGAGGGGAGTGTGCTGACGTTAGACTTGGCACAGAGACGGCGTAACTCAGAAGGCGAGAGGTTCTCGCTCCGAGCCTGAGCTATTGGCGGTAAAACCGCAGCAGGTTGAGATGTACACCGTTTTATCAAGCACCTTCTCTCTTTTGTTTTCGTCTCCACCCTGCTTTGGAGGCATTTCAGCTTGTGCGCTGGTTCTTGTTTGTTTGTGGTTAATTGTCGGTTGCTCAGGGTACAGAATTTCTTTGGAAGGGATTGGGTGTGGAGCGCAATGTGTGTGTGTGTGTGTGTGTGTGTGTGTGTGTGTGTGTGTGTGTGTGTGTGTGTGTGTGTGTGTGTGTGTGTGCCCGCCTCCACTGACGTGTGCACCGTATGTTCTCAATGCATCTGCTCCCCATGGGGCAGACGCGTTGCGTGTGATGTCATCTCCTGTTTTGTTTTTGGTAGCTTGTATGCGGTCGGCGGGGGGGTTGGGGTTTTGCCTGCGAATCTTGCGGCTGTAAATCCAGCAGAGTTTTGGGCCTGCTCCAGAAAAGTGCAGTGCTGCATTTCTTTGGATTAAAGTGCTCACAGTGCCATTATGAAACAGCTCAAGGATGAGGGCGATGCCGTGAACAAACTGACCTTGGTGTTAGCATTTAACTTAGCATTTGAAAGCTAATTGTAAATATTTGATTAATTAGTTCTATCTGTTAGATAGGTATTCAATTTTAAATTGATACATAGAGTTGGATTTTGATATATCGACTCTGTTTTTCTATTCCGTTACAACAATGACAGCTATAACCTTGGTACCGAAAGAAACACACACTTTCCTTTATTAATTCAAGAAGGTTTCTCTGTGTTCTACACAGGAGTTATTTAGAGTCAGTTAGAGTGCGAGTGTTAGAGAGGTCGTGTCGGACCAACGGGATCGGTGCAGAAAAAAAGAAAAGGGGAGAAATAAAGTGATTTGATTGTGTCATCTGAGTTATGTAAGCGCTGCATACTGGTTCTGCATACTGGCTCTGCATACTGGCTCTGCATACTGGTTCTGCATACTGGTTCTGCATACTGGCTCTGCATACTGGCTCTGCATACTGGCTCTGCATACTGGCTCTGCATACTGGTTATGCATACTGGCTCTGCATACTGGCTCTGCATACTGGCTCTGCAGTGGCTGACACACGGACTCCGGGGGGGGCGGGTCAGGGAGGGGCTCCGATTTCACACTTTCTGTTCAAACTGAAGACACGCAACGGCAAACGAGGACGCTCCCCCCCCCTACCAACAAGATATGGAACTAATCTCCAGACCACAACACGGCTGTCTAAAGGGAATGTTGTGACGGGAGGGAGAGATGACCGGGGCGCTGACAGGGTTCGAGGGAACGCCGTGTTTGATCTTGCGAGCGGATCGTTTGGTTGTCCTTGATTGAAGTCTGGCTCTGGCCCTGGCCCAGCGGCGTGTGGCGGACGTGTTATTGTCTGTGCTGCTGGTGGCTGTGAACAGAAGGACACATCTCTACATCTAACCGCTGAGAGCCCTGAGTCTCAGAGCACACACAGCTCACCTAACACACTCTGGGCATTCCCACGTACCTAACACACTATGGACATTACCACGCACCTAACACACTATGGACATTACTATGCACCTAACACACTATGGACATTACTATGCACCTAACACACTATGGACATTACTATGCACCTAACACACTATGGACATTACTATGCACCTAACACACTATGGACATTACCACGCACCTAACACACTATGGACATTACTATGCACCTAACACACTATGGACATTACTATGCACCTAACACACTATGGACATTACTATGCACCTAACACACTATGGACATTCCCACGTACCTAACACACTATGGACATTACCACGCACCTAACACACTATGGACATTACTATGCACCTAACACACTATGGACATTACTATGCACCTAACACACTATGGACATTACTATGCACCTAACACACTATGGACATTACCACGCACCTAACACACTATGGACATTACTATGCACCTAACACACTATGGACATTACTATGCACCTAACACACTATGGACATTACTATGCACCTAACACACTATGGACATTACCATGCACCTAACACACTATGGACATTACTATGCACCTAACACACTATGGACATTACTGTGCACCTAACACACTATGGACATTACTATGCACCTAACACACTATGGACATGACTATGCACCTAACACACTATGGACATTACTATGCACCTAACACACTATGGACATTACTATGCACCTAACACACTATGGACATTACTATGCACCTAACACACTATGGACATTACCACGCACCTAACACACTATGGACATTACTATGCACCTAACACACTATGGACATTACTATGCACCTAACACACTATGGACATTACTATGCACCTAACACACTATGGACATTACTATGCACCTAACACACTATGGACATTACTATGCACCTAACACACTATGGACATTACTATGCACCTAACACACTATGGACATTACCACGCACCTAACACACTATGGACATTACTATGCACCTAACACACTATGGACATTACTATGCACCTAACACACTATGGACATTACCACGCACCTAACACACTATGGACATTACTATGCACCTAACACACTATGGACATTACTATGCACCTAACACACTATGGACATTACTATGCACCTAACACACTATGGACATTACCACGCACCTAACACACTTTGGACATTACTATGCACCTAACACACTATGGACATTACTATGCACCTAACACACTATGGACATTACCACGCACCTAACACACTATGGACATTACTATGCACCTAACACACTATGGACATTACTATGCACCTAACACACTATGGACATTACTATGCACCTAACACACTATGGACATTACTATGCACCTAACACACTATGGACATTACTATGCACCTAACACACTATGGGCATTACTATGCACCTAACACACTATGGACATTACTATGCACCTAACACACTATGGACATTACTATGCACCTAACACACTATGGACATTACTATGCACCTAACACACTATGGACATTACTATGCACCTAACACACTATGGACATTACCACGCACCTAACACACTATGGACATTACCATGCACCTAACACACTATGGACATTACTATGCACCTAACACACTATGGACATTACTATGCACCTAACACACTATGGACATTACTATGCACCTAACACACTATGGACATTACTATGCACCTAACACACTATGGACATTACTATGCACCTAACACACTATGGACATTACCACGCACCTAACACACTATGGACATTACTATGCACCTAACACACTATGGACATTACTATGCACCTAACACACTATGGACATTACTATGCACCTAACACACTATGGACATTACCACGCACCTAACACACTATGGACATTACTATGCACCTAACACACTATGGACATTACTATGCACCTAACACACTATGGACATTACTATGCACCTAACACACTATGGACATTACTATGCACCTAACACACTATGGACATTACCACGCACCTAACACACTATGGACATTACCACGCACCTAACACAGTATGGACATTACTATGCACCTAACACAGTATGGACATTACCAAGCACCTAACACACTATGGACATTACCACGCACCTAACACAGTATGGACATTACCAAGCACCTAACACACTATGGACATTACTATGCACCTAACACACTATGGACATTACCAAGCACCTAACACACTATGGACATTACCATGCACCTAACACACTATGGACATTACCAAGCACCTAACACACTATGGACATTACCATGCACCTAACACACTATGGACATTACTATGCACCTAACACACTATGGACATTACCATGCACCTAACACACTATGGACATTACTATGCACCTAACACAGTATGGACATTACCACGCACCTAACACATTATGGACATTACTATGCACCTAACACAGTATGGACATTACCACGCACCTAACACATTATGGACATTACTATGCACCTAACACACTATGGACATTACTATGCACCTAACACACTATGGGCATTACTATGCACCTAACACACTATGGACATTACCACGCACCTAACACACTATGGACATTACTATGCACCTAACACACTATGGACATTACTATGCACCTAACACACTATGGACATTACCACGCACCTAACACACTATGGACATTACTATGCACCTAACACACTATGGACATTACTATGCACCTAACACACTATGGACATTGCTATGCACCTAACACACTATGGACATTACTATGCACCTAACACACTATGGACATTACTATGCACCTAACACACTATGGGCATTACTATGCACCTAACACACTATGGACATTACCACGCACCTAACACACTATGGACATTACCACGCACCTAATATGTTCTGGACATTACCACCGAGCTGTCATGCTCTGGACATTATGGCTGAGTCCGCAGCTGACGTAGCTCTGGGGCACTGATCGAGGATCAGTGTTCCTCTCTCTGTATCCCAGCCATATCTATTATGATCAAAAGGCAAAACTGATCCTAGATCAGCTTTCCTAATCTAATAGGCTTTATGAATATAGGCCAGAGTCAATACAGTAGACGGCTCAGGAGGATACGATGGCAGTGTCCACCTTTGTCGTTGCCATAGCAACCAGCGCTACTCTAGACCCCCCCCCCCCCCCGGCGTTGATAGGATCTCATGCTCAGAAGGTCAAAGAGGTGATTGTGTTTAAAAGAGATACAAGTTAAGATAAAAGAAGGTGCCTCTCTCCCAGGCCCTCACCAGCGGACACGAGGTCCAGAGTGCTGAGCAAGTCTTCTATTCCTGGGAAATGCCAGTTATGTAAAAAAAAGAAAAAACCCTGTGGCCCTGTAGGATCAGCGAAACTGCTCTGAGATGCTGGAGGTCGCTGGGCCGTACAGAGCAGGCCAGACTACTGAGCGGGAGAGAGAGACGTCCAGGCCTGCTGAGCTGTCTCCACTGGGAGTTATTGATGAGTATGTGCTGAGCGTGGGCTGCAGGCGCAGTGCGCTGCGGGGCTGCTGCAGGCTGCTGCAGCGGAGCGCCCTGCATGCGCCGTCGCAGGTTAACATTACTGCCAGAGAAGCAGTAAAGGTGGTCCAGATGCTTCCATCGTATATCCCCACCCCACTGACCAATCACAGCCCCTGGCCCCAGATCACCCTACTTATTGGCAGCTGGCAGCGGCCGTTCAGAGAAAGGCGTCGGTCCAAAAACTGAAGCGTAGCAGAAACCCTCCGGCCGCGAGTACCTGAGATTTACGGCCGGGCCTTCTGGCGGCCTGCGACACGCGGGTTACTCCAGAGGACTGCAGGTACTGCGTTAGCCTGCGGTCGCCACGCTCCAGTGCAGGTGGGCAGTAAGCAAATGCATGTAAAAATGCGTCGCCGTGGGAACCGGTTTGGAAGCCTGCGAGTTGGCAGACAGGGACTCTCTTCATGGGGAAGACCCTGGGGAACTCGCTTCATGTTGGGTGCCATTCACCTCGCAAGAACACGCAGTACTTAGTTGTTTGGCCCTGTAACCTGTAATCGAAACTTACCGGGGGGGGAATCCTTGTTTGTTTTCTTGTTTCTTTCGGAACATTTTGACACAAACTTGGCCTGGGTTCCTCACTTTGTACCCTCGTTAATCAGTGACTTGTTGAGTTTTTTATTTATTTTTTGCCCCTCCCTCGTTTGCCCCAGGCTCTGGGTTATGCCATTGGTTACATAATCTGTACGGGAGACCGTAACAGCGTGGTGGAAGGATCCGGAAGGCTGGTGGGGTTGAGGGTCCGGGTCGGAGAAGAAGGGTCCGCGTCGGAGTTGAAGGGTCCGTGTGTCTGAGTAGAAGGGTCCGTGTCGGAGTAGAAGGGTCCGTGTCAGAGTAGAAGGGTCCGTGTCGGAGTAGAAGGGTCCGTGTCTGAGTAGAAGGCTCCTGGGAGCTGTGTGGTGCTCTTGAGCGCCTCACTGTGGTCTCAGGTTGACTATATTTAAATTTTGTTTCTTTTAGTGTTTATTCATGTTTTATACACAAATGGAGCAGTACACATCACCAAAATGCGATCTGTTTAGCATGAATGGCTAATGATAGGTAGCTACTGCTACTCAAGCTAGCGATGAGCCCTTAATTTCGGTCTTTGCCTTTGTGTATCGCTGTGAGCAGTTTGGGTTCTGTAATGACTTGTGTTGCTTGTTTGGATTGTAAGTTTTCTTTTCTGCACGTTTTATTTAAATTCAGCGACGCATCTGAACACAGACATGGCCCCGCTCTTCGCTATCTCCTTCCTCTTGTAGCTCTCGGTATGACATTACATTACATTACATTACATTATAGACATTTAGCAGACGCTCTTATCCAGAGCGACGTACATAGTGCATTTTCAAACTAGGAACAAGAACGTTTAAAAACAACCCTAAAAAGGCAAATACGAATCTAAGTACTAGGCGCAGTCAGTATGATTGGGGTGTTTTTTTTTTGTTTTTTTTTGGGGGGGGTAATTACACAACATTAATAACAATAGTCACAGGGAGGTAGGGAGGGGTGGAGAGAGGTGCAGCTTGAAGAGGTGAGTCTTCAATCTGCGCTTGAAGGCGGTCAGACTTTCTGCTGTTCTGACCTCCACGGGGAGGTCATTCCACCACCGTGGGGCCAGGACAGACAGACGTCGAGACCGGGTGCTAGCATGAAGAGGGGGGGGTACCAGTCGTCCTGAGGAGGCGGAACGCAGGGATCTGGCAGGTGTGTAGGGTCTGATTAGTTTTTGGAGGTATGGAGGGGCAGATCCTCGGACTGCCTGGAAGGCGAGCACCAATGTTTTGAATTTGATGCGAGCCATCACCGGTAGCCAGTGGAGGTCAATGAGCAGGGGGGTGACATGGGAGTGTCGGGGGAGGTTGAAGACCAGGCGCGCGGCTGCGTTCTGGATAAGCTGAAGGGGTCTAATGGCCGATGCTGGCAGGCCAGCCAGGAGAGAGTTGCAATAGTCCAGGCGAGACAGCACCATTGCTTGGACCAGGAGCTGGGTTGAGTGGGTGGTGAGGAAGGGGCGGATTCTCCTGATGTTGTACAGGAAGAACCTGCATGCCCGGGTTACTGCTGCGATGTTCTCGGAGAGGGACAGCCTGTTGTCCATCACGACTCCGAGGTTCCTGGCACTGGGCGTTGGGGTCAGTGGAATGTCCCCTAGGGAAATAGAGAGATTGAGAGGAGGAGAGGTTAGAGCAGGAATGTAGATGAGCTCAGTCTTGCCAGGATTGAGCTTGAGATGGCGGTTGTCCATCCAGCTCTGGATGTCTCTCAGGCAAGCGGAGACGCGGGCTGATACCTGAGTGTCAGAGGGTGAGAAGGAGAGAAAGAGTTGAGTATCGTCAGCATAGCGGTGGTAAGAAAGACCATGAGCAGTGATAACAGGGCCAAGGGATTTGGTGTAGGTGGAGAAAAGGAGGGGACCAAGGACTGAGCCCTGGGGGACTCCTGTGGTAAGGGGACAGGGTGCCGATACTTTACCAGCCCAGGCAACCTGGGAGGAGCGTTCCGAGAGGTAGGACTCAATCCAGGCCAGGGCCGAGCCGCCGATCCCCGCTGCAGACAGGGACGACAGGAGGATGGAGTGATCTATGGTGTCAAAGGCGGCAGAGAGGTCTAGAAGTATTAGCACAGAGGAGAGGGAGGCTGCCCGAGCTGCATGAAGCATCTCGCTGACGGAGAGGAGTGCGGTCTCCGTTGAGTGGCCAGGTTTGAAGCCGGACTGGTGGGGGTCTAGCAGGTTGTTCTGGGTAAGGAAAGACGACAGTTGGTTAGAAACAGCACGTTCGATAGTTTTGGAAAGAAAAGAAAGAAGGGATACCGGTCTGTAGTTTTGGATGTTGGAGGGGTCCAGCGTAGGTTTTTTCAGGATCGGGGTGATGTGGGCTCTTTTGAAGGATGAGGGGAAACAGCCAGAGGTCAGGGAGGAGTTCACCAGGGAGGTCACGAACGGGAGGATATCTGGGGTGATTGCCTGGAGGAGAGATGAAGGGATAGGGTCGAGGGCACAAGTAGTGGGGCGATGGGAGAGTAGGAGATGGGACACATCAGTCTGCGAAAGGGGAGAAAAGGTGGAGAAACAGGGGGGGGGGGACACAGAAGGGGTAGAGAGAGGAAGAGAGTGGGAAACAGTGTCTGTGAGGGTAGGGGGAGTGGGGCTGAAGGAGCTGCGGATGTCTGCGATCTTCTCATCGAAGGAATCTGCAAAGTCGTCTGCAGTGAACGAGGAATGAGGAGCAGGAGGGGGTTTGCTGAGGAGGGAGGATAAGATAGAGAACAATAGACGGGGGTTAGAACTGTGTTTGCAAATTTTTGTGTGATAGTAGTAACCGTAAGCCTGACAGAGTAACCGTGCAGGCCCTTCAGCCATCTCTGTGGTGGGTACTTCCTGTCACAGTGTTAGCCGACTCCCATTGGAGCGCACGCACGTGTTCACCGCTGCCTTTGAAACTGTGGCAAATCGTTTAGTTCCACTGTGTCAATCTCCCCTTTGCAGTTTTTATGTCTGTGTGAAGCGCCTTGGGTTACTTTCGGTAGGATAAGGTTCTATAAGAATGAAGATGGTGATGATGATGATGATTATTATGATTATTATTACTTCCAGGTTTTTTACTAAATCACTGGGCTCCTGGGAGCTGTGTGGTGCTCTTGAGCGCCTCACTGTGGCGGTTCTTGTGAATAGCCTGCAGCATCAAAAGCCTTTAGTCCCACAACCTGTAGTCCTTCCATACGCATCACCTTCACTGGATCCCTGTCTCCATGACTCATTTACCCACAATACAGTGGGGGTTGTACTTCATCTTTCATCCAGCACTCTGTCTCTGTGTTCTGTATTATATACTAAACTGTTATAGCAAAAAATGTATCCGCCTGCCATTATGTATGAAATGCTTCTGTTCAATGACTTGATTTACAGGAAGTTTACACTTTCCATCGGCATTGTGGGAAAACGGAAGCACACATTGTGACCTGCTTTATGTTTCGTCTTCCTCCACAGGTGACTTACCTCAGCACCTGCAGGTGATGATAAACATTCTCCGCTCGGAAGACAGAATCAAACTGGTGAGAACGAAACTCCGCTGTGAACCTCGGCCTTACACAGTGACTAATAACCCGGCAGTCCGCTATGAACAACTCGCCCAAGTGCTTTTTATTCATTAGCGCGCTGTGGCTATTAGCACAGGAGAACGTGTTTTAACTCGGCGAGGAAGGCATTACAGTGTCTTTCACGAGGTGAGGTCTGAGATCATATTTGAGGGTAGTTTAACCTACCAGCAAATTAGAGCTGCATACTTCCGTTATGTTGTCTCGCAGTCATAGTTTTGGTGTTTGCGTGTTTGTGTTAGCGAACAGTGAGCCAAGTCTGAGTGTTTATGAGAGGCTTTATGTGAAATCAAAGGTAAAGTATGTGTGAGGGAGACTTGCCAAACGGTGCGAGTCAGCGATCTCAAACTCGAGTCTCGGAGGGCCGCTGTGTTTCGGCACTTAAGAGTCCAGGCACCTTGTTTCTAAGAGTCTGCGGAGTCAAAGGAAATCCCAAAAAACCTGCAGGCTCTGCAGTCCTCCTGGATTGCAGTTTGAGATCCGCTGTGTAAGCTGTGGGTGTGTGGGTGTGTGTGGGTGTGTGTCTGTGTATTTGTGTCTGTATGTGTGTGTGTGAGTGTACTGTATGTATGGGCATATGTATGTACATATGTGTGTGTGTGTGTGTGTGTGTGGGTCTGTGTATTTGTGTATTTATGTGTGTGTGTGAGTGTACTGTATGTATGGGCATATGTATGTACATATATGTGTGTGTGTGTGTGTGTGTGTGTGAGAGAGGGAGAGCTTGTGAGGGGCGAGGTGGTGTAGACCGTGAGTGTGAGGTCTGTGTGAGGAGGATGCATAACTGCCGTTTCACCCCCTAGGCAGTGCGGTTGGAAAGTGCGTGGTCGGACCGCGTGCGCTACATGGTAGTGGTCTACACCAGTGGCCGCCAGGACACGGAGGAGAACATCCTGTTGGGCATGGACTTCATCAACAAAGACAGGTACCGTGTGACCTGGAGCCAAACCTGGGGCCTCTGTGGTAGACGCTGAATGTGGAGAACCTATTTTAAGAACCGTGCTTTTGGCAGTCACTAGTACCGTTCAGAGGTGGAAAATGTAGGTTCAGAAAGTCAAAGTCCTCCCCAGTATTGTGTTCCAGTCACCTGGATTTCCTAATTAGCACAATTCTGAGGTAGAACTAATTAGTGACATCAGCTGGCTGAGTTCACAGGTGGAAGAAAAACATGGCAGGACTTTCTTACCCCTGGACTTTCCCCCTCTGGTACCATTATAGTTTAGGCATTTAGCAGACACTGTTATCCAATAGTGCAATACACACAGCTTGCATTCTTTTGACATACAATCCATTTGTACAGCTGGATAGTTACTGAAGCAATTCAGGTTAAGTACCTTGCTCAAGGGTACAATGGTAGTGCCCCACCTGGGAATCGAACCTGCAACCTTGGAGGCGCTGCCCCAGTGCTAACGGTGTCATTGTGTTTGTTTGCAGTAAAAGCTGCTCCATAGGAATGGTGCTGCCGCTGTGGAGCGACACCAAGATCCATCTGGATGGAGACGGGTGAGCATCAGTTAAACTTAGCTTACAGAGTCTTGACTTGATCTTTATCGCCCTCTGCTGTAGGTTTATGTGAACTGCAAGGGAGAAGAAAAAAAAGGAAAAATTAATCAGCCATTCATTCATGTGGCAAATGATTTCATCACCGGGTTCTACCACCTGTTTATTCAACTGAGGCGTTTTTGGAGAGGCTGTAGGTGGTGATACTCACTCGTGTGTGTGTGTGTGTGTGCGTGTGTGTGCGTGTTTGTGTCCTGCTGCTCCCTGCAAATATCCTCAGACTTGCTTTTCTCAGCATTCTAGGAATGTTAAATTCCCCAATTACTTTTTTATATGCCTAGTGTGTCCTTTAAATCAATCAAAAGAATTTATCACAATACGCTTTACAGTATATCCTGACCTAAAGCCACTATTGCCTTTGGCTTGCTTTGTGGTATTTTAGGTCAGGGTTTACTGTAAAGCGTATTGTGACAAATTCTTTATGAAATGCACAATATAAATACAATTTGACTGATTTATTTTTTTAATGTATTGATTGATTGAAAAGGCACTCAAGGCTGACATATATAATAAATTAATTGGGGAATTTAGGCTCATATGAAGCATAGGGGGAATGAACGGAACGTTAGGAGGAACTACTCCTGTTCTGATGTTTGAACGCCTCCGTTTGCCGCTATGTGTGTGAAAATGGCTGCCCTGACGTAACCCCATTCTGTGCGTACCCCAGGGGCTTCAGCATGACGACAGCAGAGCGGACGCACATCTTCAAGCCCGTGTCTGTTCAGGCCATGTGGTGAGTGAACGAGTCCCGCTGTTTATCCACCCAGATTCTGCGCTGCACGTAGCAAAAATCGCTTTTGTTCCTTCAAGGTCACTAAAATGGAAACGGCGTATTTGTCAAATATGTTTCTCTGCTAATCAGAGGGGGGAAAAGTGCCGGGACGTATCGAAATGTGGTCTGAAAACAGACACGTCCATCGCATTGAGGAATTAGGGGGGAAAAAACAACAGAGAGCGCCAGCGAGGGTCTGTTTGTGCTACACGGTGCTGGGACTCAGTGCTGAGCCCCTGCGCCATCTAGTGGTAGACAATTGCAAGTGCAACAAGGTGTAAAAACAGACGTGCTCACAGCATTACACTGAATCTGTTTTAGTGCTACCTGTGATGTAATGGGAGAGAGGAAAATGCAACGTTTCTGAGACATTAGGAAATTATGTGTTCGGGGAAAAAACTTAAAACCTGTTTTTCTTGCTGTCACTCTGAGTGATTATGTCATGAGGTGTAAGTTTCCGCTTGTGGTTGTGGTCTCAGACGAAGACCGGAGCTGAGATGTGTTTTTGTGCTTCGACCACAACTGGACCTCAGCAGGTGGAGGTGAATGGGATTCAACAAAAACAAAGAAGAAGAAGAAAAATATGAGCAGGAGTGTAGGACTTATCTCTCTGTCTGTGTTCAGGTTGCAAATACACGTCCCTTTTTGTCTGTCCCATTTCCATTGGGATAGCTTGAGCATTCAGGCCGCTGTACTGATAACCTTGGCCCCTTCGTGCTGTAGATCCGCACTCTCTCAGAGACACGTTTATGCTTTACGTTTAGCGTTCCGGAATGAGTTACAGGTGCACATATCAAGGCCGGAAGGCCAACGCTGGGAATCGTAAACCGATTAAGTCACAGACTTGGGGGGGTATTTCACAAAGCAGGATTACTGAGTTTTGGCTTCAGTCCATTTTCCAGATCTGGGAGGGTTCCGGGTTTTACTCAGTGCAGTTATCCAGCTAACTCGGTAATCCTGCTTTGGGAAATACCCTCTTGGTTATAATGGAGGAAAGCGGGAGAAGCATGTGTTCTAGGTGTGTAACTGACTGTGCACACTGGACCGCACACTGGACCGCACCCTGACCGGCGGTGTTATGAACGCGTTGGCAGGTCGGCGCTGCAGATCCTGCACAAGGCGTGCGAGGTGTCGCGCAGGCACAACTACTTCCCCGGCGGGATGGCGCTCACGTGGATGGGTTACTACGAGAGCTGCATCGCGTCCGAGCAGAGCTCCATCAACGAGTGGAACGCCATGCAGGACCTGGAGACCACTCGGCCCGACTCGCCCACCATGTTCGTCGACAAGTAAGCCCGCCCCCCGGCCCGCCCGCGTGCCCCGCCCCGACCGCTGCCCTCAACGTGCGCAGAGACCGCAGCACGACCGGGAACCGCGTTCTGAGAAACACGTAAAACTCTGCACCCTAATAAGCTCACTGTTAACCCTAGACGTTGTCGAATAAATGACACAAAGGGCCTGATTTACTAAGACCGTTAGCATGTGCAAAACATTTTAGCACACGCAAAACTAATGACACAGCCAATGATTGGTGCAAAACAAACACCAGGACCAATCATTGGGCATGTTATTGGTTTTGCGTGTGCTAAAAGGTCCCAAAGTGTCTCAGTCTGCAACAGAGTAGCTGCTGATGTGATTACTTAGTACGGCACGTTCAAAACAACTCGGCACATTCTGTACGAGCCGCCTGTACGAGTCCATTTTACTGGTTCAGATTGAGTCTTAAATGTGCACAGGAAATGGTGCTGTGCAGCCTGCTCCACTGTAGAGGGCAGGTTTCTGTAGATAAGGTTCCTTTGTTCTGCTGTGGGATTGAACTGGCTTTTTGGTTGTGTGGAGAAAGCATGGCGACCGTTTGCCGCTCTCTCTCTCTCTGCACTGTCTGACGTCTGAATGCTAACCCACTGCGCTGTGTCTCTCTGTGTGTGTGACGTGTGTGTGTGTGATACTAACCCAATGCGCTGTGTCTCTCTGTATGTGTGACGTGTGTGTGTGTGATACTAACCCACTGCGCTGTGTCTCTTTGTGTGTGTGTGATACTAACCCAATGCGCTTTGTCTCTGTGTGTGTGTGTGACGTGTGTGTGATACTAACCCACTGCGCTGTGTCTCTCTGTGTGTGTGTGTGTGTGTGTGTGTGATACTAACCCACTGCGCTGTGTCTCTCTGTGTGTGTATATACCCTAACCCTAACCCACTGCGCTTTGTCTCTCTGTGTGTGTGTGTGTGTGTGTGTGTGATACTAACCCAATGCGCTGTCTCTCTCTGTGTGTGTATATACCCTAACCCTAACCCACTGCGCTTTGTCTCTCTCTCTGTGTCTCTGTGTGTGTGTGATACTAACCCCCTGCGCTTTGTCTCTCTGTGTCTCTCTCTGTGTGTGTGTGTGTGTGTGTGTGTGTGTGTGTGTGTGTGTGTGTGTGTGTGTGTGATACTAACCCACTGCGCTGTGTCTCTCTGTGTGTGTGTGTGTGTGTGTGTATATACCCTAAACCTAACCCACTGCGCTGTGTCTCTCTGTGTCTCTCTCTGTGTGTGTGTGTGTGTGTGTGTGTGTGTGTGTGTGTGTGTGATACTAACCCACTGCGCTGTGTCTCTCTGTGTGTGTGTGTGTGTGTGTGTATATACCCTAAACCTAACCCACTGCGCTGTGTCTCTCTCTCTCTCTGTGTGTGTGTGTGTGTAACCCTAACCCTAACCCACTGCGCTGTGTCTCTCTGTGTGTGTGTGTGTGAGCGTGAGTGTGTGCGTGTATATACCCTAACCCTAACCCACTGCGCTGTGTCTCTCTGTGTGTCTCTCTCTCTCTGTGTGTGTGTGTGTGTATATATACCCTAACCCTAACCCACTGCGCTGTGTCTCTCTGTGTGTCTCTCTCTCTCTCTGTGTGTGTGTGTGTATATATACCCTAACCCTAACCCACTGCGCTGTGTCTCTCTCTCTGTGTGTGTGTGAGTGTGTGTATACACACTAACCCTAACCCACTGCGCTGTGTCTCTCTCTCTGTATGTGTGTGTATATACCCTAACCCTAACCCACTGCGCTGTGTCTCTCTCTGTGTGAGTGTGTGTATATACCCTAACCCTAACCCACTGCGCTGTGTCTCTCTCTGTGTGTGTGTATGTGTGTATATACCCTAACCCTAACCCACTGCGCTGTGTCTCTCTCTGTGTGTGTGTATGTGTGTATATACCCTAACCCTAACCCACTGCGCTGTGTCTCTCTCTGTGTGTGTGTATGTGTGTATATACCCTAACCCTAACCCACTGCGCTGTGTCTCTCTCTGTGTGTGTGTATGTGTGTATATACCCTAACCCTAACCCACTGCGCTGTGTCTCTCTCTGTGTGTGTGTATGTGTGTATATACCCTAACCCTAACCCACTGCGCTGTGTCTCTCTCTGTGTGTGTGTATGTGTGTATATACCCTAACCCTAACCCACTGCGCTGTGTCTCTCTCTGTGTGTGTGTATGTGTGTATATACCCTAATCCTAACCCACTGCGCTGTGTCTCTCTCTGTGTGTGTGTATGTGTGTATATACCCTAACCCTAACCCACTGCGCTGTGTCTCTCTCTGTGTGTGTGTATGTGTGTATATACCCTAACCCTAACCCACTGCGCTGTGTCTCTCTCTGTGTGTGTGTATGTGTGTATATACCCTAACCCTAACCCACTGCGCTGTGTCTCTCTCTGTGTGTGTGTATGTGTGTGTATATACCCTAATCCTAACCCACTGCGCTGTGTCTCTCTCTGTGTGTGTGTATGTGTGTATATACCCTAACCCTAACCCACTGCGCTGTGTCTCTCTCTGTGTGTGTGTATGTGTGTATATACCCTAACCCTAACCCACTGCGCTGTGTCTCTCTCTGTGTGTGTGTATGTGTGTATATACCCTAACCCTAACCCACTGCGCTGTGTCTCTCTCTGTGTGTGTGTATGTGTGTATATACCCTAACCCTAACCCACTGCGCTGTGTCTCTCTCTGTGTGAGTGTGTGTATATACCCTAACCCTAACCCACTGCGCTGTGTCTCTCTCTGTGTGAGTGTGTGTATATACCCTAACCCTAACCCACTGCGCTGTGTCTCTCTCTGTGTGAGTGTGTGTATATACCCTAACCCTAACCCACTGCGCTGTGTCTCTCTCTGTGTGAGTGTGTGTATATACCCTAACCCTAACCCACTGCGCTGTGTCTCTCTCTGTGTGAGTGTGTGTATATACCCTAACCCTAACCCACTGCGCTGTGTCTCTCTCTGTGTGAGTGTGTGTATATACCCTAACCCTAACCCACTGCGCTGTGTCTCTCTCTGTGTGTGTGTATGTGTGTATATACCCTAACCCTAACCCACTGCGCTGTGTCTCTCTCTGTGTGTGTGTATATACCCTAACCCTAACCCACTGCGCTGTGTCTCTCTCTGTGTGTGTGTATGTGTGTATATACCCTAACCCTAACCCACTGCGCTGTGTCTCTCTCTGTGTGTGTGTATGTGTGTATATACCCTAACCCTAACCCACTGCGCTGTGTCTCTCTCTGTGTGTGTGTATGTGTGTATATACCCTAACCCTAACCCACTGCGCTGTGTCTCTCTCTGTGTGTGTGTATGTGTGTATATACCCTAACCCTAACCCACTGCGCTGTGTCTCTCTCTGTGTGTGTGTATGTGTGTATATACCCTAACCCTAACCCACTGCGCTGTGTCTCTCTCTGTGTGTGTGTATGTGTGTATATACCCTAACCCTAACCCACTGCGCTGTGTCTCTCTCTGTGTGAGTGTGTGTATATACCCTAACCCTAACCCACTGCGCTGTGTCTCTCTCTCTGTATGTGTGCGTGTGTGTGTATATACCCTCTCTAATCCGCTGCGCTGTGTCTCTCTCTCTGTATGTGTGCGTGTGTGTGTATATACCCTCTCTAATCCGCTGCGCTGTGTCTCTCTCTCTCTCTGTATGTGTGCGTGTGTGTGTATATACCCTCTCTAATCCGCTGCGCTGTGTCTCTCTCTCTCTCTGTATGTGTGCGTGTGTGTGTATATACCCTCTCTAATCCGCTGCGCTGTGTCTCTCTCTCTGTATGTGTGCGTGTGTGTGTATATACCCTCTCTAATCCGCTGCGCTGTGTCTCTCTCTCTCTCTGTATGTGTGCGTGTGTGTGTATATACCCTCTCTAATCCGCTGCGCTGTGTCTCTCTCTCTCTCTGTATGTGTGCGTGTGTGTGTATATACCCTCTCTAATCCGCTGCGCTGTGTCTTTTTCAGACCCACAGAAAGGGAAAGGACAGAGTGCCTTATCAAAGCCAAACTCCGGAGTATCATGATGTTCCAGGATTTTGAGAATGTTACCTCCAAGGAGGTGAGTGGGGCGAAGGAGGCGAAGGTGTGGGAGGGGCGCAGTGGGAAATCCCCGTCACGCCTTCTTTAGCAACAATGCAGAATTAGCACTACAGATCTGAGAGTCGGCATTATGACAAATATCACATTATACCCCATTTGGGGGATGCCTGTGAGTGTACATGTGTGTGTCTGTGTGTATGCGTGTGAGTGTGTATGCATGGTTGTGTGTGTGTGTGTGTGTGTGTGTGTGTGTGTGTGTGTGTGTGTGTGTGTGTCTGTGTGTATGCGTGTGAGTGTGTATGCATGGTTGTGTGTGTGTGTGTGTGTGTGTGTGTGTATGCATGGTTGTGAGTGTGTGTGTGTGTGTATGTATGTGTGTGAGTGTGTATGCATGGTTGTGTGTGTATGTGTGTGAGTGTGTGCATGTGTATGCATGGTTGTGTGTGTGTATGTGTGTATGTGTGTGAGTGTGTGTGTGTGTGTGTATGTATGTATGTGTGTGAGTGTGAGTGTGTGTGTGTGTGTGTGCAAGTATGTATGGGAGATGAAGGGCCTTACAGTCTTAGAGTAGCAAACTCACACTTATTAATCGGTCCCATCCTCTGCGCTCTCTCCCTCAGATCCGCACCGAGCTGGAGCAGCACATGAACTGCAACCTGAAGGAGTACAAGGAGTTCATCGACAACGAGATGCTACTGATCCTGGGTCAGATGGACAAGGCCACGCTCATCTTCGACCACCTCTACCTGGTGAGAGCGCCGATGCTCCCGGCAGGTCTGAGATCAGTGTCTGTTTGGGCCGAGGCGACGTCATCCGGTTACAAACGAGGCTCTGGGAGAGGGTGGAACAGGGTGGCCAGGGGATGAGCTCATCGAGGGTAGTGAAGCTTGTTTCCATGGGAACCGGCCTCAGATGACTGGCAGGGCTAATAGGGGAGTGGTCTGGTCTCCTAGGGAGGGAGGCTGTTGGAGCAGGGGGTGGGAGGGTGGGCGAGGCCGGATGTTTTGCCGTCTGTGTGTTCAGGAATCGGTTCTCACGCCCGTCTGTTTGCAGGGATCCGAATGGAACGCCTCTAACCTGGAAGAGCTTCAGGACTCGGGGTGAGTGGGGTTCTCTCTCTCTGTGCCTCTGACATCACAGCCGCCGGGGTTCTAGCGCAGCGGAGGCGTTCGCTCACACCACCAGCCAGGTCTGAGGAAATTTATCACCAGCCCTGAGTGCAGAAAATGATAATGGATCGTATCTTACACGGCACTTTTCATTATCTCTGAGCACTTTACGGTGAAGTGGAGGAGCTGAACATCAGACTCCACCTATGTGTACGACATACAGCTGTTTAGCGCCAGGACGCTCACAACACATTAGCTTCGGTGGCGGGGGGAGGGCATTTCTGAGCAGGAGTCCTGAGTGGGGCTTATTCTTTTTTGGAGGGATTAACCCGACACGCACTGGGGCACGTAGGAACGCTGCGCCCGTTTTAGGAAGTCACCCCGTCCCCCTCTGTCCTGATTTCTGGCACTTTCCGTTTCAGCGTTGGGTACATCCTCAACGTCACGCGGGAGATCGACAACTTCTTCCCCGGAACCTTCTCCTACCACAACGTACGGGTCTACGACGAGGAGGCCACCGATCTGCTGGCCCACTGGAACGAAACCTACAACTTCATTATGAAAGCCAAGTAAGTCACGCCCTTCTGTTTGACAGAGACACCGTAGAGAGAAAGAGATTCAGAATGAAAAACCATAGAAACAAAGAACTCAGAGAGACACCGTAGAAACAACGAGGTCAGAGACACCATTGAGACAAAGAGAATGAAAGCCCATACAGACATTCAAAGAGAGACAGCAGAGAGATGGAGAGAAGTAGAGAGAGACAGACAACTGAGAGATCCAGAAGGAGACAGAGAGCAGAGAGCACATCATCATCCTAGGATTTAGCTTCTTGACCATTCTGAGGTGAAAATGAGGACTCAGAAGCGGTGCTAAGCACCGTGCTAATTACATGTCCCGGACACTTCAAATGGACTTGGTAGGGCCTAGTGTTGACTGTTTAGCGGCTGGTGGTCAGTCATGTGACCTGGTGGTGGTGGGGGGGTGTTGGAGGCTCATCTAGCGGCTCAGGCATTACCGCCGATGCACTACACCATTACAGCGAGCTCCTTCTGTTTCACAGGAAAAACCACTCAAAGTGTCTGGTACACTGCAAAATGGGCGTCAGCCGGTCGGCGTCCACGGTCATAGCCTACGCCATGAAGGAGTACGGCTGGTCGCTGGAGAAGGCCTACAATTTCGTCAAGCAGAAGAGGAGCATCACGCGCCCCAACGCGGGGTTCATGCGACAGCTGGCGGAGTACGAGGGCATCCTGGACGCCAGGTGGGGGTCTGGGTGTGGCTCTGCTCCGTCTCTCCGTCCCACACGGACATGAGTTTCAAACTGAAAGCATTGCAGGTCACTAATGAATGAGTCTATGAAAACATGGTCTCGTTTAGTCATGTTAAAATAAAAAAAATGTAAATGGCTGTTAAGATAATGTATGATAGCTATAAAGATCTGTATGTCTGTACGTGTCCTGTGAGTATGTGCGTGAGCTTGTACGCCTGTCCATGTTTGTGCTTGTACGCACGCTTGTACACACGCTTGTATGTACGTTTGTATTACTTATTATGTTGACGTTGAATAAAGACAAGCCTAAGACATCACTGACATGTGTAATTAGTGTCAGATACATAATTTTTACGTGTGTGTGTGTATTGCCTGCATGTCTGCATGCATGCGTGTGTATGTGTTTGTGTGCCCGCATATACAGTATGTGTGTGTGTGTGCGTGTGTTTGTGTATTGTGTGTGTGTGTGTGTGTGTGTGTGTGTGTGTGTGTATTGCATGCGCATGCGCGTGTGTGTGTATACTGTGTGCATAATTGTGTGTGTGTGTGTGTGGTGTGCAGGTGTGTGTATTGTGTGTGCATAAGTGTGTGTATTGTGGGTGTGTGTGTGCATTGTGTGCGTGTGTGTGTATTGTGTGTGTGTGTGTGTATTGCGTGTGTGTATGTTTTGTGTACTTAAGTGTGTGTATTATGTGCGTGTGTGTATTGTGTGTGCATAAGTGTGTGTATTGTGTGTGTGTGTGTATTGTGTGTGTGTGTGTGTATTGTGTGTGTGTGTGTATTGCGTGTGTGTATGTTTTGTGTACTTAAGTGTGTGTATTATGTGCGTGTGTGTATTGTGTGTGCATAAGTGTGTGTATTGTGTGTGTGTGTGTGTGTGTGTGTGTGTGTGTATTGCGTGTGTGTATGTTTTGTGTACTTAAGTGTGTGTATTATGTGCGTGTGTGCTTGTGTGTGCATAAGTGTGTGTATTGTGTGCGTGTGTGTGTATTATATGTGCATAATTGTGTGTGTATATTGTGTGCGTAAGTGTGTGTATTGTGTGCGTGTGTGTGTGCATTGCATTTGTGTGTATTGTGTGTGTGTATTGTGTGTGCATAAGTGCGTGTGTGTGTATTGTGTGTGCATAAGTGTGTGTGTGTATTGTGTGTTGTGTGTGTGTGTGTGTGCATGCATGAGTGTGTGTGCATGAGTGCGTGTGTGTGTGTATTGCGTGAGTGTGTATTGCGTGAGTGTGTGCATGAGTGTGTGTGTGTATTGCGTGAGTGTGTGCATGAGTGTGTGTGTGTGTGTACTGCGTGTGTGTGTGTGTACTGCGTGCGTGTGTGTACTGCGTGCGTGTGTGTGCTGCGTGCGTGTGTGTGCATGAGTGCGTGTGCATGAGCGTGTGTGTGTATTGCGTGAGTGTGTCTGTGTGTATTGCGTGCATGCGTGTGCATGAGTGTGTGTGCATGAGCGTGTGTGAGTGTGTGTGTGTGTGTGTGTATTGCGTGCATGTGTGTGCATGAGTGTGTGTGTGTGTGTGTATTGCATTTGTGCTCCTAATGCTTCCTTTTTACCTCCGCAGTAAACAGCGGCATAACAAGCTGTGGAGGCCTGAGTTGGACTGCGAGCTGCCGGACGGCCAGCAGGCCTCGGCCCTCTGCTGTGGCCCCGACGGGCCGGGCGACGTGACCCCAGAGCCCGGGGCCCTGCCCTGCGACGAGGCCTGGGGGGGCCAGGGTTCTGGCCCCTCCCCCTGCAGGACCATCGGGGTGGAGGTGGACCCGGCCGACCCGCCAAACTACAACTACTACTTCCGCCGGCTGTCTGACTCGGCCTTGGACAGCGACCCCTCCACCCCTGTGCGGGCCCCGCCTCTCCTGGACATGGACCGTGTCTTCATCGAGATCGAGGACGTGGAGCGCGATGCACTGCTGGACGACGAGGGCTTCGAGCGCGATTGCCCGCTGCCCCACTTCGGCCTGCCCAGCGAGGGCACCGCCGCCCAGACCTGCTGCAGGCCCGAGCCCCTGGAGGAGCTCCGCATGAGGCTGGAGTTCAGCACCGTGGAGGAGGAGGATGAGGAGGAGGCGCAGAAGGAAGAAGCCGAGATGGAGGCCCTGGCCCGGCCAGGAGGCACAGGGGGAGGAGGAGGGGGAGGGGGAGGAGGAGGAGGAGGAGGAGAGGAGGGGGGCGGGGATGAAGGGATGGCGGAGGAGGAGAGGGAAGAGATTGGGCGGGCCCCCTCTTGCTCTCCCACACTGGCCGCCCTCAATCGCCTCGGAAACGAGAATTCCAACAACAACAACAGTCTTGGCGGGAAGCGCAGCTTTGAGGTGAGTATAGGACCTCTTACGGGTGGGGTGTGGAACCCTGTTCCCTCAGGGCCGTGGAACCCTGTTCCCTCAGGACCGTGGAACCCTGTTCCCGCAGGGCCGTGGAACCCTGTTCCCTGTTCCCTCAGGGCCGTGGAACCCTGTTCCCGCAGGGCCGTGGAACTCTGTTCCCTCACGGCCGTGGAACTCTGTTCCCTCAGGGCCGTCAGGGCCGTGGAACCCTGTTCCCTCAGGGCTGTGGAACCCTGTTCCCGCAGGGCCGTGGAACTCTGTTCCCTCAGGGCCGTGGAACCCTGTTCCCTCAGGGCCGTGGAACTCTGTTCCCTCAGGGCCGTGGAACCCTGTTCCCTCAGGGCTGTGGAACTCTGTCCGTTTCTGGTTCACATTGAGATTTGACCACAGCAGAATATTTAATGCAAGGGAATCAGCTGGCTTTCATGAGCTTATAGTTAAATGCAGCTAAAATGTAAGATCACATAAATGATTGGGTTTAATAAATAATTAAAGAAAGGTTGGCAGGAAATCCAGACAGATACAGACTCCAGGAACTACATTAGTGCGCCATGGCTACATTAGTATAGGACTTCTACACAGTGGTGTTATTATGACCTGCATATAAATGTTATCGCTGTAAGTACTGGACACAAATTATTAATAAAGTAAACTTTAGAAATGCCACACCCTTTTACATATCAATGCAATATATTTTGACATGTTTATGCAGTTGGTAGATTAGCACTGGCGCTACGATTTATTCTGTCCGAATATGAGGCTTCTACATTTAAACGTACATTTGTGTAGATTAGAATGAGTCATTAACTGGGTTGTGTGTGTAGTATTGGTTTTAAGTGCGTTGAATGTTGCATGTGCTTCTGTGTTTTCACGAGTGGTGGAAGTGTTAAAAGAAATTGCGACATGGAAGGAAAGTTGCTTACAATGTATAATTATTATTGGCATCATAAGCATTTGGCATAAGCTTTTAGCGAAAGCAACCGAAATAAGGTGCGTTTAACATGGATACAAAACCTCCACTCGCGATGGTCTTATTAATATATTGGGTTGTGGGAAGCTATGCAGGTCTTGACCAAATGCTCTGTTTTCTTCTTCTGTTCAGGACAGTACTAGCATCAAAAACCCTTACAAGTTGAAGCCTTCTTACCAGTCCTGTGCAGACTGCATGCGGTCCCCAACTGGCCTTCAGCGCTGTGAGCCAATGGCTGTGGACCGTGCCCATCACTGCCTTAACCCCGCCCACCTCTTCAGCATCCCCACCATTTCTGTGGAGGTCCCCGGGAACCCGTTCCCCCCTGGCCCCGCCCCCGACCCCGACCCGCCCCTGCCGGGGCTCCTCCTCCGGCCCTGTGGCCCCAGTTGCAGCTGTGCCGACTGCGGAGCCCCGCCCCACACCGCCAGCGCCCAGCTGGAGGAGTGCCGCCAACGGCAGGCCTCGCCCATGAGCTGCGAGGAGCCGTCCCCGCGAGACCCGCCCTGCGCCCCGGAGGCCGACGACATGAACGAGGCGGAGGCGGAGGCGGTGGAGGAGGAGGAGGAGGAGGAGGAGGGGGAGGAAGGGGAGGAGGGGAGGGGCCCCGTCAGCGAGCTCGCCCTGCTGAAGCTCACCCAGGAGGCGGGGAAGCCGGCCTCCTCGCTCGGCTACCTCACCCAACAGCAGGAGTCGCTCATCGAGCTTCAGCGGGCGGGGCTTGTCCGCAAGCGCACTGAGAAGCTGGAGAAGCTCTCGGGCCTCTCCCAGGAGACCCCGGGGCCCGGTGGTGACCCTGAGCAGATGGACACGGGCCTCGAGGAGGTGGAGGCGGAGGCGGAGGCGGAGGCGGAGACGGAGGCGGTGGAGGGCGGGGCGGGGCCGGTGGAGGACATGGAGGTGGACTGCGGAGCCCTGGCCCCGCCCTTCCCCGTCCCCCGGCCGCTGAAGAGCGGGTCGGGGGGGCTGACGCCCACGTCGTCGCCGCACGGCTCCACGCTCACCCGCAGCTCCAGCAGCGACAGCCTCCGGAGCGTGCGCGGGAAGCCCGGCCTGGTCAGGCAGCGTGCCCAGGAGATCGAGGCCCGCATGCGGCTGGCCGGCCTCACCGTGCCCTCCCGCCTCAAACGCTCCAACTCGCTGGCCAAGCTGGGCAGCCTCACCTTCTCCTCCGAGGACCTCACCTCCGCCTCCTGCTGCTCCTCGGACGCCAGCCACCTCCTCTTCTCCCCCGAGCCGGACGCGGGGCAGGAGTGGCAGCTTCCCGGGGCCCTGCACCTCAAAGCCAACCCACCCGCCACCCCCCTGTTCCCGGGCCCCAGGAGCTGACCCTCCGGGGTGTAACTGGAGGGGGGAGGGGGGGGAAGCGGGAGACAATCCCGCCAGCGAGACACAGCATGGGGGGGGGGGGGGGGCCTCTACGACAAGAAAATAATGTAATAAATATGTATATAAATATATATACATTTAAATATTATAAATATATATTAATATACTTCCACATCATATTTAAGAGAAGAAAAAAAAATCCAAATCTTATCGATAGGTGGTTTCTGGTCACAGGCTTTTCTTGCATGAAGCTCAATGAATGTGTGCAAGTGAACCTCATGTGGAAGGCCCATTCGTAGCTACTGATGAAAGGGTATTCACTTCCACTACTTCCTTCCCGCTCCCAGCTGCCCAGTTAGCAAAGAACCCACATATTTTACACATAACCATGCTTCCCACAGTACTTTGAAATGGACAGTAAAAAAAAGAAAAAGTATTTCACTGACATCACCCCCCCCCCTGTCGAGACGAGTTTTTATTGACGCTTAAAATCCTGATTATTTATTTCCCTTCCCCTGTTTCAGGTACGAAATGTTGTGTTCTTGGGAAATGTAGTTCATTCACAGCAGTATTGTGCGAGGTGAATAATACTATACGTTGCACAGTTTGGATGGGTGGACCAGAGTAAAGCAGGAACAGGAAACCCTCCGAACGCACTGGAAGGGAAGGACTTCTTTCCAAGCTTTTCATTTCATTCATACCGCTAGTCACCTCCTCGCGGGAGCCGTCGAACGCGCCCCGTCGTTGGGATTTACGGGCTGGGAACCACAAGCACTGGAGCGTTTCATTATGGGTGTGAAAACGGCTCTGAGAAACGGAAGGAACTGTTACGGGCTTTTCATTTCTGTCTTGGTTTTGTCCACTGAAGCTCAGAGGCGAGTAGTGCTTAAGTATTGGCATGCCCGGAAGCTTCCAGAATCCTGCAGAGGACGCCAAACTACTGAGTGGAGAGGTTCTGGGGAATTGATTCCTGAAAAAAGCAACATCTCAACAGCTTTTAAAATACATTTGATTAGGCCAGAAGGCTTAAAGGTCCCTTTTTTGAAGTTTTGAAGTACCAGTGAAGGTCTTTTGATTTAGTCAATTTCATCATTGTAAAGATTAAATTTTTTTATTTTATTTGAAGGTCACTGTTTCTGATTGGAGGAAAACAATGGAACAGTGGACTCAAGGCGCACTAAATGTAATTGTTTGTCGCTGTATTGTCTGCAGGCTGGGCATGGAAGTGCAGGACTTTCAAGTCCTGATTTGGTTGTTGATGTACCTTCTGTGAAATTTAGCATTCTGTTTAACTTGATGCAGTTATTTTTTCAGACATTTTCCAATCAAGTTTCAAGCTTTCAATATATCCTAATATTTGGAAACAATAAGTGTGGGTAGGGGGGGGGGGGAGATTCTTACAGAGACAAAATTGACTAAATTAAATTATAACGGAGCGTCTTCAAGGAAGCCATAAAATCTCCAGCAGTCTTTTCGTCGATGAACCACAACATTTAGGGACATAGGCTGATAAACTCTCAAAGCCATTCTGTTTTTACAGCGGGAGAGATTTGAAGTTGCCTCACCTTTTTTTGAGTATTTAATTTTTAATTTTATTATTTTTTTAAACTGTGGCCAATGCCTTCCTCTTTCTATAGGATATCTAGGTAGCCTGGCTTCCAACCTCTTCCATGTCACAGGGGTGGGGGGTGTCAGTGGGGCGTTTTTTATCAGACCGCTCTTGAAAATGAATGGCAGTGACTCTTCTCTTGTGTTTTGCCGTTGCCTGAAAGCACCGAGGCGGCTTCCCCTCCGTCCCCCTGCAGAGAACACAGGACATTCTACCTCTTGAGATTTCACTGCGACCGGGAGATTTCTGTTCGCCGTTGGACTTTCTCTCCTGAAAGAAACGGTTGGCCTGAACGAGCAGTTTTGTTGGTGTGCAGGCCAGTCCGGTGTCACCTTTAATCAACTGTATGTGACTCCTGGACGTAGACAGTGCGTAGTTGCAGCAAAGACTCCATTGTAAATCAGCTACACTGGATAATTTGGCCCGTGCAATACCCAGGCATAGCGGCACGAGAAAGCAAATGTATTAAAGTTTCCTGCTTTCTTTCTTCCCTCTCTGTCCCTTCAGTACAATCTGTATTTCTGTGTTGGTGTTGGACCGACAAACCCCCCACTCCCCCTTCAAAGAACACTTCAACAGGCTCCTCTCAATTCCCGTCTGTGCTGTGAGAGGATCATCACATGACCTGTCTCTTCTTCTAGAAGAAACGGCAAAAGATTTGGGCCGTGTCACGTTTGTATGGCTCATTTTTACACGCGTATTTTAGTGACTTTAGGGAGTGTACACGTTGAAAAGCCGTGCCAGTGACCGTTTTCACGCACGGTCAAGCGGTCCCCACTTTGGCGGGTGGTTCTGAAAGGAGATAGGGCCCCGTTTTCTAACTGTACCTGTAGAACAGTGCGGTTAGAAGCCTCCAGCTGTGCTTTTCTGACAAAGATTGTGCATCTGTTCTGAGGCACTATGGTCGAGAGCCCTTTTAAAAAGCTATTCCTGCCATCGCTCACAAGGTACATTGAAAACCATAACCTTGTTTGACCAGACCGGGTCGTGTAGAGAGTGCAGAACGTTCATGGTGAGGCCATTATTGGCTCTTTACAACATTGCAGCTATTTGGTTGGATTGGACACATTTGAACCACGATGCTGTAGTTCAACATTTGTGTACTAAGTACCTGGGAGATGGGGACTCTGTTTGTTTTCTTGCAAACGTTTACATGGAATTTTAATGTCTGACTGCTGACATTTCGGAACAGTCGGAATCTCCCGTCTGTGATGTCATAAGTGCCGCCAAATGTCTCCAGCCCCTCCACGCGTCCTCCTGAGTTCACACTCCGTCTGTGTCCCCGTTATTTTACGTCATTCCAGCTCTAGGTTATCCAAGTCAAACAAATTTATTTATTTTGTTTTTTTTTATTTATTTGAATGAATTAGCACATAATATGCAAGTCTGTTAATGGAGTTTTTGTATAAAACCTAATGCTATTCTGCCATTGATTTAATTTTATTTTTTACCATACTCTATGCAGTCAAATTGGTGTATCAGAGGCGTGCAAGTTCAACGAGTGTGTGTGTGTGTGTGTGTGTGTGTGTGTGTGTGTGTAACAAGAGTGTTACATGGTTACTGTGAATTATTTATGGAAAACAAATGCGTGTGTACATAAACAATCAGTTTGAACACATGAACAGGTGTACATTGCACACACATATCTCTCACGTGTGTACATATACTGTATGTAAGTATGTTGGTACACATGCGTGTGTACTGCATGCATGCACATATGTACTATATGCAAGTATGTATGTGTGTACATGTACTTGTAAGCCGTATGCACATGCTGTACGTACATATGTCCTGTACGTAAGTATGTTCGTACATAAGCACATGCTGTACGTACATATGTCCTGTACGTAAGTATGTTCGTACATAAGCACATGCTGTACGTACATATGTCCTGTACGTAAGTATGTACGTACATAAGCACATGCTGTACGTAAGTATGTAAGTATGTATGTACAGTGCACAGCAGAAAAGGTTGGCAGCTGTTTCCATTCACCTGCTGATTTGTGTGAAAAAGACCATTCAAGTCATGCATTGGGATCCTCTCCTCATTTTGAATGCACACATGCTGGTGTTTCAAGCAGCAGTTTCCAAAATTGAACTGCAAATCTTCTGCATATGCTTGTGTATGTGTGTGCATAAATACACACACACACACGTGCACAAATCAAATACATGCATAAATTAATGTATTCTTGCATACGTTTATACCATTGGCATACACATACAGTTTGCACGTAAGGATTTGCTGTTGAACTGAACCTTCAGCGATGCCAGGCTATGGTTTTTGATCAGATTTTGCCAAAACTAATTTTGTATCATTCTGTATTTTGTATTTGTGAGAACCCACTATTTCACATATAGCTGGGTTCCCCCATTGGGAGAACCGACTGACTGGAACTCATGGCCGTGCTTGAAAATCACTGACATTTCCCTGGCTTCTCAAACAATAATCGACAAATAATATTAGCTTAAGCTGCATCCATTAACAAAATCAGATTTGTAGTTAAAAGGGGGATATTCTGAATGCTCCAATCACAGGCCAAGGTATATCCCCTAAACGTGTACTGTGTGCACATGTGTTTGTATGTACATACATGCGCAGCATCACACGTGTGTATGTAATAATATACAGTGGTTCGAGGTGATGCTTCTGTGGTTTTCATCTTCAGTTTACACCCTTGACACTTCCAAGGCTATTTTTGGCACGTCTCTTTGGGCATAGGGGTTGATGAGATGAGTGGACACCATTGCGGTAACTTTGACCATGAATGAAGGGAGTGTTGGAAACCGACCTTCCTTTGACACAAAATGGCGTCGCCTTCTGTCAGAGCGGACTGTTAAAGCGCTGTATAGGTGTCTTCTGTACCCTGCCAACCCAACGTGATCTCCCAACAACAGAGTTGGAAGTACTCAACGCCAACTGAGTGTGCAGTAGAGTCGGTGTTTAGGAGAGGTGCCGGTGTACCCCCCGACCTCTGACCCCTGACCCCCCCCATGCTGATGCTCTGTTTTGCTCAGTGGGCTGCATGTCTGAAGCTGTCCATGACCTTTTTGTTTTGTATTATATTTATACATAAGTGCCTTAACCCATGAGACCCTAGGCATTGTGCTGTGTACGTGTGTGTGTGTGTGTGTGTGTGTGCACGTGCGTGCGTGCGTGCCTGTGCGTACGCGGTCATGTTTCGTTGCTGGCATTAGCAGATTTTTGGGGAGGGAGCTTGTCCAACTGCCACTTCCTGTCTGTAAAAGAGGGTGGTCACGGCACCAGGTTCTTTCGAGCAAGGCAAGGTGTAAGGCAGCGGGGCTAAAGGAGGGATTTCCAGGTGGGGAGTTATGGGTCCTCGTCTTCGCTTGCATTCTCCGGGAGGGAAAAGAACGTCCTCCCTCTCGAAACCATTTATTACGTGTACACATCAACCAAGGTTGCCAGATTGTGTTTTTCAATTCCAAGCTCTTTCACGCTGTCTAAAATGTCAGAAAAGACCAAAGTTGTGTTTGTTTTTATTCTTTTATTTTAAGCCATGGGGGGTTGTAGTCCATTGAAACATGCACACCACATATAACTGTAATAGATTTATATGTGGTGTTCATAGTTTGGGAGCAAGCATTTTTCAGACTGCTTGGATATTCATGTACCGGGTCCTACAATGGTAGACCTGGATATCTCACCTTTTGGGAAATAAAGCAAAAGAGAAAGAGAGAGGGAGAAAGAGGAGGGGGGGAGGAGGAGAGGAGTTCTTCCTAAACTCATCAGCGTAAGTCCATGCCTGACCAGAGTCTTTATCATTGAAGGATTGTTTGAGCAACATCTGTGATGGTCCTCGCAGGAATAGCGCAAAAAGACGACAAACACAAAGGATCACATTAATAGTGACGTTTCTTTCCCTTTTTGTCAGGATGTTTCACTGTTTTTGTTACCATTTTCTTTTTATATTTAAGTATGCAGTAACTTGTTTTTTTGTACTGTAAATTTGCTGTAGTTTGAATGCATATTGCACTTTTTTTTACATTTGTTAAAACAATGTACTGTATGTGTTTATTATGAGAATAAACTTTTTTCATTCTATCGCCGACATAACTCTTTATTTTTTTGAATGTGTATCATTTAAAACCTTATATAAATATTATTGATACCCATATTGTGTGGCTTACCATATATCTGTATTATTAATAAATAAGTGGACATTTAACATTTTATCATCTAAACTAATTCGGAGTCATCCTATTTGTTATATTCATTGGTGACAGTTGACTAGATGCATCTTAAGAACCTGTAAATTGTGTGACTTCTGCGGCACGCCGCGTCTGTATCGGACATGAATGATGCTGAGACTTTAACGCTGTGTGTGTTTTATTCTGTAACACAAAACCCAGTTAGCAGGACATAACGTGAGAGCTCGGCTTCCTTACTGACATTACATCATAACACCCGAACCTCCTTGGCAGGCTACACGGTGTACATCATAACACCCGAACCTCCTTGGCAGGCTACACGGTGTTGCTGTAAGAGCCAGATTATGTAACGTCTGGCCGCCGGTCCCGTTGCATGACATCAACTGGAGCGGGTCCAGTTTAAGGGTCTCGAATCGGCACAGGGGCGCAAAGTATAAATAAACAAACGGGGCTGGGCACAGATGGCACGGTTCTGCCCTTCCCACAATGCAATACAACAGAACACAACCCTGCACGGTCTACCCCTGGCAGAGTACATTATGACCTGCTCATTCACTGTGTGTGCAATGTTTTATTGTGAAATATTTTGAACATTCAGAACATTCTGATCCAGTGTTGTGTGTGCCAAGCAGCAGAAAGGGGGGGAGCTTCCTGTTTTTCGGTTCATGTTGGTTATTGGGGGTGTGATCGTGAGAGAAAAAAGAAGAAAAATAGATTATAATGATGTACACTGTCACCATTGGCAAACGGTGAGGATGGCAAAGGCTTTATTTATTTATTTATTTCCACATTTTTTTTTTTTTTAAAGTATTTCTTAAAGTGCACATGGGTTGTGGATTATGCTGGGCTGTGTGCCACAGAGGGCTTTAGATGATACGCAATCTGCCTCCCAGAGGTGTCGTACGAGTCTCATCAGGGGAAACTGAGGCATTAATGGCCTTTACATCACAGGGTCAGCCAAACGACCAGGGCTGGCCCCTTCAACCCCCCCCCCCTCCCCGGTCAATGCTGCCCACCGTCAACCTCTCTTTGTTTTAGTAAGTATCCTGTTTGGAGTGTTGCCATGGAGACCAGAAGAAAAAAAACTTCTGATGGTTGTGTGTTTTTGGTCTCTCCTGGTTTTTGGCAGGGTCTGCATTTGCCATTGCAGGGGCCTTGCGCCACACGTGGGAGGAACCGACCCTACCCACCCCTGACTCTGACCTCACCCCCGCCTTCTTCTTGTAAATATTTCACTTCCAGTACTAGGCCAGGCCTCTAATTGAGCAGCTGCGCGCAAACAACGTTAGCTGGGAAGGAGACATTCCACAGATACGCTCTCGCCAACGGGTCAGGCCCCCAGTCCCTATCGAGAATTTCCAGAGCAAACTCCACGTCCCCCCCCCCCAGTTTCCTTGCAGACTGCCAGGAGTCATTCTCCTTATTCACAAACCCCTGAAACAAAAGTGACATTCAGCGCGTCTTCTGCGTCTCTGTGTGTCCTCTCTGACACACTGTCTGCTGAGCCTGAGCCATATCAAATGTGATTACGGCGCTTTTTGGTACGTGAAACATGCACAAGGCTGATTTGAGGAGGTCTGCTGTTTGCAGCTGTTTGTCCGCGAACCACCGTAACCGTAACCTCTCTTAACAATGCCAACTCTGCCACTGATGCCTGTTTACCTGACATAACAGAGCGGAGCTAGCAACTTCTCTCGCAACGTCTAGAGACCAATCACGAGCAACCTGGCAATTGGCAATACTGGGGATCTCACAGGGGAATCAAAGTGCGTGCCCTCCAGAAACGATGAGACTTTGAGGAGAAAAATGGGTAATTAAAAAAACTCTTTAGGAAATGCCCTTTATTAATTATTTTACCTTTTTCCCCCACATATATTCAATGAAAAAAAAAAACCATTTCTCCTCTCCTCATGTTGGAATACTCAGTCATATTTATCAGTGCTCATTGCTGCAACCTCTGCCATTGAATCAGGAGAACACAGACAAGTGTGAGCGCTTCTTATCATACCACAGTTCGCCAGTCAGGTTCACACAGACATGAGTTTGAGGAGGACACCTCACATGCATCAAAGCGTTCTATATGTGCGACGAGGTGCTGTCATCCCACCCCTGAGCGATGGTAGAGCAAACTGTGCACCGCCCCTGTGGAGTTTCCGGCTACAGTTGGCACCATCATGGTCTGTATTTGGTACCCGACTGTGGGGCCTATCCATGGACAAGAACAGTGCCTTGAAAGGCCTCCTTCAGGCCTCAGGAGTCCATTAAACTTGGTTCTAATAAAAGCCATAGAATCAGCACTTCTAATCTTAGCTGGAAGAAGGTTCCAGGATCAGGGAGCAACTAAGATATTTTGCCCAGCCGACTTGTGACAATTCCTGGGTACCACCAGAAGGCTGTTAGGCTTCTGCACAGCACAGACCGAGATTGTACAGTGGTTTTGAGATATTTTTAAAGCCTTAACATAGAGAAGGTAAGTGGACAACATGTTTCTGAAATGTACAATTACATTGTTGAAGCCAGGGATGGGCAGAATTTCATATGCAATATACTGTATCTGTATGGTTTATGTATACCTCTGTGACAGCTGTTGAACCCTTTTGATTGTAGTTAGATGCATTTTTTTTGGGAAGTATTTTGTAAGTCAGTGGTCCCCAACCATGTCCCTGGAGATCGACCGTCATGTAGGTTTTCACACCAATCCTAACAAAGCACACCTCATTCAACAACTAGAGATCATGTTGAGCTGCCAATTAGTAGAATCAGGTGTGCCAAAATAGGGTTGAAATTAAAACCTACAGGACAGTAGATTACTAGGAACAGGGTTGCGGACCACTGACTGTTGTAAGTAAATAAATGTTAGTGTATTTTTGCCCATCCCTGGTCGTATCATCACTATCTCACCTACTGAAAGGGGTGGGATTTCTGGAACTAACTTAACAACGTCATCACGGACCACTGCCCCAAACTGACAGAATACGCACGCTTCTGTTCTGAAAATGGTGGCTTAAATGGGTAAAAAGAACTAAGGCTTTAATGGGTATAAAGAACTAATGCTATTAATAAAATGTATTATTATTATTTTATACGTAGGGACACGATGTGCAAGGTGGGGTGAGTTAATGTTCTTATGTTCTTAACTGGGCCATCATGGTTGACAGTTGGCCTGTAAGAGAACACAAGCATGTATCTCTCAAACCTGGATGGGGATGAAATCTCTCTTGTGTGGGAGGAAAAGGGAGCTTTGCTCCAACTGTAAAACGTACAAGGCTAAGGACCTTTATTTTATTAAGCAAATGAGGTCTGACATCACAGGACGGGGACGAGCGCGGAGTCATATAAACCTCGCATTGCTGGGCCAGAGGAGGGAGGACAGTTTCACCAACAAAAGGGCTCTATAGTCCTGGAAGCTCAATCAGCAGACTGCAGGATCTACACTAACTGGTAAGTGCCTGCTTCTACAAAAACAGACAAAAGATATCAGAATTAATCCATCACAAGTGGAGTATCAAGTTGGGGTTATGTCTACTTGCCTTTGAGCTGTGTTGGCAGGAATCTGGGGGGGGGGGGGAGGGGGGGAGGGGGAGATATGGAGATATGGATATTCAGGAGAGTAAGATTCTATACCTTGCAGACGATGTTTTGGATTTCTCTCACGGATCTTGGAGCTTCTTGGGTTATTTGCGTGTGGGGTACTGAAGCATAAGGCGGTCAAGTGATTTGCCGTAAGCTATATGCTTGCTGATCGGAGGACAATGAAGCGGTTGTGACTCAAATGGAGCGCTTGGGCCTGTAATATGGCGGATGCCACTTCTCAACTGAGGGACGCACTCAAAAGTTTATCCAGGGTTCAGTTATGGGAGGGGCGGGGGGCAGGGGGCCTTCGCATGAGCCGTTACCCCCCTGAAGTCATACGCAGGATCATATGGAGAATAGGTTTATAGGTAGAATTTTCTTGCAGGAGAAAAATAACTAATTGGTTTCATGAAAAAGACTATTGCATTTCTTCTAATTAAACCCAGGCAAAGTTTTTGGTTGGACGTACTGAACATTCACAACATCTAAACATTCTATGGCCATGTATGGTCTTTCCATCCAAACCCAGGGTTTAAATTGGCCCTGGGAACAATAGCCTACATATAATTACGAGCTTCCACGGACTATAAATGCTGGAATATTAATTGTAGTGTGAGCAAGAAGCAAATGTCATTTTCAGGGCCTTATTATTCTCTCTATAGCATGGCTTAGGCCATAAAGAGAGAATAAGAAAAACACGTTGATGTTGATGCTGGTCTCCATGGATTTATATGATTTATGTGTATGACTGAAAATGAGGAGGCTACACCAGACAGACCAACAACAGCGATGTCTGTGTGTTAAAATGCCCGCTGAGTAAGAGACAGCTGGTCTGCTTTACCATTCCAGCATGGCTGTTTCAATGCTTGCGTGTGAAACGAAATCAAGACTCTCTCTTCCCAAGGTCCTCCGCAGTTGCCCATCCAGAAGTTGCGATCGGTATTTACAAGCTGCCTATTTATGTGTGTACATACTGCATATTGTTGTCATTTTGAGTCGAACGTTCCTTTTTCCCTCCCAAGCAGCAGTGTAAAAGATTTGAATATTATGTTATTGTTATTATTGTCAGTGTGTGTGTGTGTATGTGTGTGTGTGTGTGTGTGTGTGTGTGTGTGTGTGTGTGTGTGTGTGTGTGTGCGAGTTTAATTTTACTTGGCCCGGCCCCAGGGCATTGCTAACTTCTCTTCTGGAAATGTACGTCACTATCGAATGCTTTGTGCTATCACATGATAAGGAAGCTGCCGGGAGCGCCTTGGCAGGAATCAGGCTGTTGTTAAATTGGCTTTTGTTATTGTATTGGTCCACTAGCATTGCTGGGAACTGCACAGGAATCTGCAGGGTAGACACACGGGAGACAGAAGTCATGCATTAACCTACAATTACGAAAAAAACACACCACCTTCTGCATGAAGTAAGTGTATGAACCATTAGAGGAAACGTTATTTCTGGATGGATTCACACTGACGGCACTGTTAGAATATATCTAACCCGGCACAGCTGTCCAGACACCGACAGATATTCCTAAAAAAATATATAGGGGGGGGGGGGGGATTAGGGCATCGTGCTCCAGGCTTATTCAGCGACAAGATGGTCTGGTTGAGTGAAAAAAGACACACGAATAACAAAATAAAAATGTTTGTGTAAAAGCTGGATTAAATTAGACATGATGTCATTTAAGGAGACATGCTGATAGATAATGTTTCATAAGCACATTACAAAGTGGATTTCAGCAATTATTCATATGACTTAACTAAACTTTTATACATATTAAATTACTCTAGAGTAGTATTGTATCTACATTCAATATTAAATCATTCTTCTTATTTCATTTGCAGTTATTTTGAAGTTTGAAATACGTGGTTCCTGGGACTTTAGTAATGTTCTGTAATTCAACAAAACCAAAGATAATGCCCTGGCTGGACATGATTCTTATCGGCACATAAAACCAATGGAGCTTTGCGCAGTCATTCAACACAGAGAGCTGTAACAAGGGCAGGAATAAATCCTAACTGCAAAACTCAATGTGAAAAATACCGGCTGCTTCGCCAAGCCATTTAAGCTTGGAATGATCAGGGTTCCGTTTGCCAAAAGCATCTTAGATAAAGATCATCTTTGGCTAGTTTGTTTTTATATTACTTTCATTGTTTGTTTGTTTTTTGTAATTTTTTTGGGTCTTTCTCCCTCTATTTTTATTCTCTGTTTCATGTAATGTCAGTAAATTTTTATAATTCGAATCATAAAATAAATAAAGCACAAACGCAAAATACTCTAAGATGATCTTAACTCTAAGATGCTTTTAGGAAACGGGGCCCAGGAGTGAGAGAGGGAAGGGATGTTGAAGAACCTTTTTCGGTAGAATCGAGGATAATAATGCCTGTGAGAACAGCGTTAGCCATTTCTGCTGTCCTGAGTACACATGACCACTGTCCAAATTGTGGAAATGTAATTTAGAATCCCATTTAAGGTATGGAATACACTGAGCTCCTTCCTGCATGGACACAAGCGTGGAAATACACTTCTGAATGGGATGAAGCAGAATACCAATATAATATAATTTTAGAAATGAAAATATAAAACTATTTTAAAGGATACTCACCATACAGTAATGCTTAAGGATGTGATAAGTGACACCTGACGCACATCAAGATAAACCATCAAAGAGCCAAATGTTTGTCCTTTTTTAATTTATTAAAATGTTCTCTTTCACAGTATCTCACGGTATGAGGCTTCACCTGACCCTCACATTAGTGCTTAAAGCCAGCAATAAATCTCTAGATCAGTTCAGCTCCAAAGGAGAAACTCAAGCCAAACTGCTCCCAGCAAAACCTTGTGATTCTAATTACTGTTCGCCCCTGTGGTGGTCTGTGATAGCAAACAAAGACAACAGCTGGTGGGTTGAGAAGTGATCACAAGACTAGAGGGCTATTTGAAAGAGATGCAAGGCCTACTAGACTTTGAGCAGGTCGTCTGTGCTTCACAGAGGCAAAATACAAATATATACTGTATATATATATATATATAAACAACCAAGACGGTGCCAAATCTCAATCCCAGTTCCAAATCTTGATAAGTTACCCCTGAAGAACAATCGGTTGGTGTTATTTACCAGAAACCGTTTTCTGTGAAGGCAGAAAGTCCCCAGGTTCTTTCTTTGTACCTGATGATTAACCTGTTACTCACTTCCTGACTCAGTTTAGCCACGTACTGTGACGGCTTTTAATTATGGACTGCAAAGCATTCCAGTGTGGGGGGGAGAAGGAGAAAGAGAGAGAGAGAGAAAGGGAGAGAGCCGTGGGAGAACAGGGCGCAGGTTCCTATGTCAGATAAACACTAGCGGACTGGCATGCCAAACTCATAGCATCATGAGGTGCTGGCGGCTTCAGTGTGAAGGGTAATGCAATCCCACAATCTCTGTTTCCACAGGCTACAATGGGGCAGAAGCAAGACAAGGTCACAGAAGATGGCACTCCGGGTGCAGAAGAGGCAGAAGGCAGTATGGCGGCATGGCGTCTTAGCTCGGACTCTGAAAGTCCAGGCGACGGCGGTGCCGAGGAAGCCGCGGAGAGAGGCGGCTCCGGTACAGAGGCTAGCGGAGTCGGGTGGGAGGATCCGGAGGAACCAGGCAGTGTGGACTTGGAGGCCAGCCCAGAAAGGGAGCCAGCAGCACCTGCACTGGAGAACAATGTGAGCGATGGTGGAGGAGAAGGCCCCCCCACCAATGCGGGGGTGAGCGAGGGAGGAGACGAAGAAGGCTGGGCTGTTCCTCTGACTCAACGGCAGCCGGAGATGAGGCAGTATCTACTACAGGGCGCAGAGAGCCGAGAGTTCAGCTCGCGCCCTCACTCAACCCAGACTGTGACCAAAGAAGGGACTGCTTCAAGGTACTGTGAGAACGAGGCCCAGCGAAAGATGGAACGTCTATTCAGGAGCGCAGCTTCTTACGAGCAAGAGAACCTAAGTGGAAACTTCCAATCTGATAGAGGGGGTGTCACTGACACAACTTCCTACACACTCAGAGATGATGTCAGCACTTCTGACTCTGTGTGGTATTATTCTGTGGAGCCGGGTCAGGAGGAGTTGGAGATCCTTGAAAAGGAAGAGGCTCACAAAGGAACCAGCTCTCACCGTGTGATCCATACGGCTGAGAATGAAGTGTACTCAATGAACCCGCCACCTGAAATGGTCACCTGTGAAGATGGAAGTGCTTACGTACCGGCAGAAGGAAGAGACCTGGATGAGTCTCCTAGGAAAATACCAGAGAATGCCGGAGGGAAGATCTACACACCTCCTGCTCAACTGCAGGGAGCTGCTGGATTTACCATCAAACATCTGAGAAAGAGGGAGGACTTACGGAGTGACGGCAGGCACCTGGAGTACCCACAGGGAACCCTGGAGGTCGACTTTGAGGCAGCAACAGGGGTGACCACGCCCCAAGATTTTCAAACATTAAAAGGGTCCAAAGACTCTGAAGGTGAGGCTTGGAATTTGCACCAGGAATTTCCTCTGGGGGAACACGCCTATGGTGTAGATATTCACAATCTTTCAGTTGAAGAAAGCAAGGGTACCCAGAAAGTATCACAAACGCGCTCTTCAGTGGAAGAGGACCCTTTTTCTGATGCTGGGGGTCTCCAAGCTCCTCTTTTTGTAGATGAGGCTGTTGCTTCCAAACACCATCAGGGAGACATTGTGGAACCTCAGCTGCAGGGAACAACAATAGAGAAAAAGGATGTGCAAACAAGCAGGAACACTACATCTAAACACATTGCAGGAAATATAACCATAATCCCATTGGAACAGGACTCTCCCAGTTCAGGGCGAAATGCTGCTGATGTGATTTCATTTACACATACCTCACTGAAAGAAAACAACTCTAATAGGATGTTTCCATTGTGCCTTGAAGATGATGAGCAAGCAGAGATGTCTGCAGGTGTTCAGCATGGAGAACTAATTCATGACAGTTCCATTGTCCCATTTTTACCTGATACTCAGAGAGACCCCAAGAAAGCAAACGAGATATTAGATCCAGAGACACTTCAACTCACACACGTTGAATGTTCATCAGCAGACCTCCAAAAGAGAGAGGAATCCAAAACAGAGTTTGAAACAACCGTTGAAGAAGATTATAGAACCAGTGAACATATGCCTGCCATGATGGAGCTCATTTCTAGTGGTGAGAACACACAGAAAGTTGATCACGTTGACTCTTTGTGGAGTCATGCTAAAGCCGGATCGACTGTGCTTCCCTCCATAAATGCCCCAGAAGAACTCAAGCCCATACAATCAGCTATGTTAACTCGCACAACCCACAAAGACGGCGAGCTCTCAAACTGGAATTCCACATCGCATGCTGATGAAAAGCCGAGTGGCGCAATACGGGGTGTCACCAAACCCAGAATTGATGTTGATCCTGAGAAAATGGCACAAGCATCAGATGCTTCCAGGTCAATAGCCCCGTATACAGAATGTCTGATTGAGGAAGATGTTGTTTTGAGGACGCGGCCAATCAGAACAGAGACCATCCCGGCTTCTTCAAAAATAGCACCGTCTATGGCAGCAGCCATTTCAGAGGACCGTCCGCATGCTGTAGGCGAGCAGACGCGAGAGGCGGATCTCCGTCTACATGGGGCAAAAAAAGGAGAGGCGTCATCGTCAAATCCCGTCACAGAGATGACAATGTCTCGTCTATCTGATCATAACAAATATAACTTAGGAAGCAATACTTTTGCTGAAAAGGTGCTGTCTACCTCTGTGTTTACACACAGCCCAGTAGGCTTTTTGCCAAGCAATAATGATGACTATCAACAAAAACAGACTGCAGGTATGCAGAGAGCAGTAAAGCCTGATAGTGGCACTATGTTTGCTTGCCCATCGCCAGAAAGAAAAGTCTTCCCAGAGAATCAAACTAAAGCACTGAACATCTCAAATGCAGAGGTTCCTCATTCTCAGATTTCAAAAATTCATGCTGCGGACATTGTTGCATCTACACAAAAAATGAGAAGGATAGAGAGTGGGTCATCGGCATTAACAGAGACCTTCCCAAAGGAAACCCAGGCAAGTCCATCTGATCAGGACAGCCCTGTCTTTGGGAGAAATTGCGACGGGGGAGAAGTTGTGTCTTCTTCCATTTCCACAGCGGAGAGTGTTACTCCAATCCCATGGAACCCCAAAGAAAACAAGCGAAAAGAGAGACCCCCAGAATTACTTATGGGTGCAAAGCACAGCCATGCCACTGGTGACGTCTCATCACCAATCAAAACTAAGGATCATCTTCAAAAAGACACAACATTGCCCCTGGGTGCCTTACATTCAGCGTCTTCAACAGTGAAGAGTGATAAAAAAAGAAATCTTCTGTCAGCTGTGAATCCGCACACAAACAGAAAGGCTGTTCAAGTTCCACCTGGAACTAGAAAGAATGTTCTAGAAGATAACCCACAGCCTGAAGACAAACACAACAAAAGAGCAGAACTCAGACAACAAGACACAGACCCAGGGGCTTCGTCGCCAAGTGTCACGGAAAAGAAAAGGGCGAGCCAGTCTGGCCACATCTCCCCCACTTCAGGGACAGAAATATTCCAGGATGTTATCAAAACCAGGCACGTCTCCGATCTCATAAAGGAGACGATTCAAATGCATGAGAATATCAAGCACCAGGACAGGGCAAAGCGGCCTGAAGCAAAGCCAGATGGAGTATTTGAGCAAGGGCAGTCAGTGAAAGTAGCACAAATGAAGAAAGCTTTCGACGTTCCCAAGAAGGAAAAAGCACCTGAGAGGACACCTTCACTAAAAAAAGGTAAGGCCCGCTTTGCATTTTTGAGGCATTCCATGGAAAATTCATAGAGGCAACTAAAAGCTTTCACTTTAAAGTACTTTTAATTAAAACAATGAGTGAGTCTGAAACAAGAAAAAATGCTTAACAATTACACGATGTGTAGATACACTATAAATTAAAAACAGTGACCTGCATTCAATCAAACTTAGTCTAACTTGGCACAATGTTAGTGATTGCTAACATCACCAAACTGTATTTGTGGGGAAAAAACAACCATTCTTGGCTTTTGTCAGTCAAAGTTAAGGACTACAGTTGATTGAATGCCGGCCAATGTTTAGGCACATTTTTCCAGATGGTATTTTGCCATCTTATTGGTTGACAAAAGATAAGCATGAAGGATCATAACACAGGGCTGTTCTTCAGTCAGAGGCAGTCTTCAGGAGAGAGCGTTGCGTGAAAACCAGCTCCAGGATGCTGCACACAACTAGGCAATAGTCACCATTCCATTTTAAGAATACTGCAAACTAAAATGGTTCATTTATCCTTCATCTTACTGACACATTAAATTGTTTTACCCACACCTAACGTGGTTCACTGGTTTAATACTTTTTTCTTCAGAAACGGACATTACTGCATGAGTACAATGCCTCCTTGTCGATGAGTCTTCTATTCTGAATTCTTGAATAATTTGATATAGCAGGGTGGACATATCTGTAACTTGAAGTAAACTACATAGCTGTGTGCTGTGTCATCATCAACACTCCGATAAACAATCAGATGAACAAGTAAACACACTAGGTAAGTTTAGGCCAAGATACGCAAGTATTTTTCTGATGAATCACAAGAAATGTATTAGAGAAAAAAATGTTCTGTTCTGTGAATGGAAGTGTTTTTCTCTCTTTCTCTCTCTCTCTCTCACACACACACACACACACACACACACACACATATAGGCACATACACATATACTCATACACAAACACAGACAAACACACACACACACACACACACACACACACACTTAAAAAATAAAGAAAGGTTAGCTCATGGCTTTTTGAATGACCCAGACCAGCCCATGTGATCAATCACATTCTCCTCAGCTGGCCTGGGAGGCATACGTGTGCTGGCCTGTCTCAATTATTTTCTGGCCACAGTAGCATTTTTTCAAGACTTCTGTGTGTTACGATATTTAAGCTTGCATTGGGCATAATTTCCTTTTGCTTGGGGGAAACTGTGGAACTTTACTATGTGATCATGGCCTTAGAAATATGGAACAATCCATATTAGAGCTCAATCACGTTGATAAATTCCACCTAATGCTCACAATCTTCTTTATAATAGCCTCCCATGTTAAACGAGGTACCCAAGGGTCTATATTACCCAACAGTTTTCAGTATTGATGATAATGCTGTTCTCATTTAGTTTCAGAGACACCAAACAGGCTAGACTACCCAGCAGCAAACTGTGTCCAAACAACATACTTTCACATGATTTACATTCAGTTTACAAGCAGAAGGTGCTTTAATAGTGAGCTGCAGGCTTGCGATGAAAATTACTCGATACTTCGGCGATGGGGCTTCTCAAACGGCAGAATGTACTAATTAATCATTCAGTCCTCTTAACCCCACTGTAGAAATAAGGCAATTACTTTTTTAATATTCCTTTCAGCTCTCCATTATTGGCATAACATCATTGTTCAGTCTCATCTATGAATGTTTGGCACAAAATGGATGGTGACACATTTTCTGCTATGGTTTTCTACCATTTATTTTCCTTGTGCTTCCTGATGTCTGAATGAGGACACTGGACAGACATATTCTACTATTTTGCCAATAAACTAGGTTTACAAACAATGTCTATTCGAGTTAGTCGTTTTGCTCAACACACTCAACCCTCACCGTATGAGTAACAGGTCATATTTTGAAACCACTCATAAGAAATGGTAAAAATAAATAAATAAATGTGTAAAAATAGCTCCACCTTGTGGCAAACGTAAAAACTGCATTTTGATAGAGGCAACACGTCACAGCTCAGCACGTTGTTGCGCAAACACGAATAATCATCTCAGTGCATGAATAATCAATGAGAAAAAAATAAGCGACATGTAGTGATAAATCATTTTCACATACAGAATATTACCAAATAATTACAAACATCACAGTCTGAACAAACAAACAGCTGAAACGGTTGTTTAGAAACCACATCTGACACGATTAACTAACTTGATTTCTATACAATTTCACCCCAAACATATAATTATGCATACTTATGCATTTTTTAAATATATATAAGGTTTTTCATAGCTGCTTGCTTCTAAACATTGGAAAGGCCTGCGCCAAATATTATATTTATATATTATATTTATATAATATTGTATTTAACGTATATTTTTATTCATTTTCAACTAATTACATTTTTTGTTACTTGGAAATATACGTGCAAATTTCTGATGACTATATAAACCTCTTATTTCTACAATAGATGGTGTGAGAGTAGAGCTTAGAACAAACTATTTAAAGACAGATGCTAGAAAAACCAACCATCTCAGTGCTATACGCATAGGCTACATAGCAGTGTTTTCACAAATATGTTTGATATGCTCATCATATATCAATGCAAAACCATTTTAATGGTTTCTCGGATGAGCACACAGCTTTGATTTATGCTGGATAAAAAAATTACACATTTTGTAAATCTTGGGAAACATTAATTGGCAGGCTTGCACTCTTTCAGTGGAGACTGGCCACAAGTAAGAAGAAAGATATACTGATCATATCTAATCGAAACAGTGTTTATAACTGGTAGCTACTCTGTTTTACTCATCAATACTTTGTTCCAAGACCATATTGCGGAATGTGAGGGACCAGTGACAGAATCTAGAACACCATTGGTAATATAGAACTTGGTGGTTAAGTCGTAGAAACAGCAGGGCATAGTTACCATTACGTTTCGATGTTTCTTTCCGTGAACCCACACTGCCCTCCCCTGAGGTCATTGGCTTAAAATATATCAAAGTTGGAAACAAATGCTTGGATTCACCGAGTTTTCCTCACCTCAATTGAGTGAGCACTGTGTGTTTTGGTGGCTTGTACACAAATGTATTTTATTTTTGTTGGAAATTGTCAGTGGAAAATTTTAAAGAGAGTTTACCCTTGGTGCTTTCCCACCATTTCCTAATTTGGGTAAATATCTGCGAGGCTACGGGAGCACAATCATCTTGAGTGACTCACTTTTCTAAATAGGTTTATACACGTTTTACACACCTGCCAAAGTTCTAAACCTTGCATCAGTTTAGCCGTGTTTAGCCCACGTGACTTCCCTAGAAACATAACATTTTGGATTTTTGAAATAAGTATTTGTTTTGTGCTTTCACAATGCATGGGCACTGACACTGCACTTTGGGAGGAAATTTCACCAGTAAGAATGTGTCGTCGTGTAAAAAGAGCTGGTCAACAATTCCAGACAAGTAGAAGCATGTATCTGTAAACCAGGGGTCAGGGTATTCCCACTGGTGCCCGAGGGCCAAGTATGTACAAAAACAGCAAATTACAGGCAGTGGCCAGCTTAGTGCTTGTTTACGACGTATATAACTACCTTGAAATGTGAATACAAATCGTTTACTCCATCACTTCTCATTCTCGCGTAGGCTAACGTCACTGTGTTACATTGCACACGTGTTACCGTTAGTCTGTTAGCGAGTGATCTATGTGAATTCATGCTATTTACAAAGTAAACACAGTTAGACCGTAGGCTACCTAATAATAGAAATCCCTTCCGTGTGGACTCAACGGCCATAAGAGCCAGCTAGACAAGGCTTTTGATCAAAAGGAAGAGAGGACATCATCCGCTCATTAGCGTTTCACACGGACGCTGTCTCCACGATAGCCATTCTCCCTTTATTTTAACACCCGCCTTTCGTTTTCAAGGGTTGGATATGGCGCGTCTTACGCATGCATGATTGGCGCATTTAGCTGCCGCTCACCAAAATTCCAAACGTGTTTCGCTCAGGCACGTGGAGGCGGGGAAGAGCAAGGGCGTAGCTTCCGGTGCGCTCGTGCCAGGGATCTGGAAAAAAAGAACAGGCGAATTAGCTACTATAGCTAGCTACCAGCGGCTGCGGCAGGGAGGAAGCGAACGGATAAATCCTCGGCAGGAGAAATATTGTTTTAAATTATTTACACTGTTCACCAGGGATATTTTACATTGATAGAGGAGGTAAGGATTAACATCTGATTTTACAGCTGATCTTCACATTTTAACTTGGATCGATTCGGAGGCATGTGGGATGCTGAGTGATTTTTTCCCCCCTGGTTTCACAGAAGGCGGCGAGCTAGCATGCTAAGCTCGTGATCCAGCAGCTCTGTTCTGATCATAGAAGCTAATGCAGCGGGCTAATGAGAGCGATTTTTATGTTTTAATGGTAGCAATGCGTAGCATATACACCGAGGGACATGCGATTCTCCGTCTGGTTTGTTGCATATTCGGCTAGTTCGCCATGCTTATCCCAGCAGGGTTGACCATGCAGTGCCAGGAATTCGATCAGCACTTGGAGTTCGGATTTGCGGTGTGAAAATGAGATGGGGGGGCTTGCTCTATTGAATACCGGGTAAAGGTGTTGCCTCTTACACAGACGCTAGTGAATGGGCATGCAATGTTTTTTTCTTTCCCCTTTGTGCTGTTTCTTAGCCAGTTTGCTACGTTGCTAGTTACTTTTGGAAATCCAGGTTGTGTTCAATAGCTCGCGATAGAAACGAGGGATTGCAACACTCCCGCGGAACTAACGTTATTTTGGACCGCAAAGCTGGTTAGCAAACGCTGGCTTGCCAGCACTAACGTTACATTGTCTTTCGGTCCCTGCCCTGTATGGACTCGCCCGTCATCCAGCCTGCAACTACCAAGCCAGATATCTCATTATGACTGCGATGTGAATACGGGCTAAGTTCAAGCAACTCAAATTTAAAAGGGAAGTTATTATGTGTCTATGCTTTTACAATACCGTTACAATGTGGCGCATATCGAAAAATCTAGCGCTGCATTTCATTATGTGGAGTGAATTAATGTTAGCCAACTAACGTTAGGTTAGCTCAAAATCTACCTTGACTATGCTAGACGTAGGCTAGCCTACAACATAAATTGTATTTAGACGTCATATTTTGTTCGGATTGGTAGGCCGTGTGATAATAAGAGCAGGTAACGTTAATATAAATTAGAAAGGTAATCTCCCTGCCACCTTATCCTTATTTGTTGGCCGTTGATGCAGCTCATGCTAAATCATGGCCAGAGGTGTGTCTGACAGTGGCAAACGCGCTTATGTAATGCATTCTGCATTTAATTCCTTTGTTTTAATGAGGTAAAATAATTCGAATCGACTTGGTATGTTCGATGTAAGCTAATGAATTATCCAGTCTTTCATAAAATAATATCCCAGTATAACTGCTACGTAGCGGTAGCCGCCCATTCCCATTCCGCTACGCTTCTGGCGCGTTACTACAGCCAGCAGAAAGAAGCGCACATTACGTGACTGGTGACAAATGATGAAATCCACTCGACCAAATGACGTGTGTAAATAGACTTTTCGCCGATCGTAAACCGTGATGAGTTTGGCTTTTGTGTGTAATGCTGCCCATTAAGAAATGTCAGGACTTGCTTTGTAGCAAGCTCAGCTGCAGCAGAAACGAAAAGGGGTCACGTATGAATGGAGAGGGGGCAAATGTTAGCAAGTAAATTACGTACACTTCGTATGTGGCGTTTAAGAGTGGCTTAGTTAATGATTGACTAAAGCCCCCTTTCTTCACTGTCGTCCATGAAATGTAGCAGTACTGTACCGTTGTTAAAAATAAATAAATAAAAAGTTGAATGTAACGTTACTGTGCCTAGTAAATCTGGTTCCCTTCCACATCAAACGCATTTTGGTGACGTGCTGACCCCACGCAACCTCGCGTCTGTTTATGGCCTCGAACAACCTTTTATAGGCTTAGCTAGGTCATATTTGAACTGGAAGTACACTATCCATGCAGTTGATCAGTCCTTTATAACAGCTGCTGCGGTTACATTTTGCGGTTAGATTTATTTGGCGGCCATGTGTTAGATAACATATACTTGGAATTTCCGTCATTTTAATTTGTTAATATGGTAACCAACGGTACATTTGCAAGAAATAGGCAAAAAAAACAACTCATACAACCTCTTTGTCAGTCTGTCATGACATAATTTTGTGATGGCCTACTCTAATGTTCTATAGGCTACTTGTGGAGCAGTTGAAGTCGCCCCATGTCAATTGACTGAGGTCGATGGATTTCCGATTTGCCTTTGAGCGGCGGATTGCGCGATATGGGCTCTGTTGTTTCTTTGCACAGCCAAGCTCGTTTGTTCTTCCACATAGTGTTGATGCTGGCCGTGGGCCGCGAGATTTCAGAGGGAAGATGTGTTGGGCAGGTCGCAAAGCCCGTTTGCTGGATTTCCTGGTTTTCCTGGATGCACCACGTGTCTGTTACAGTGTGTTCAGACCTGTTTGCGTGCTGTGGCCTGGGCCTAAATAAAAACAATACTTTCATCAGGGGCTCTTGCCAAGGTTTAAGACTGGATTTGCTGCATAAATCTAGAAAGTGCCATTTCCTTTCTGTCATGGGACAGTCTACTACAAATGATATCTGCACGAGAAACCAGTTGGAAGAAGAACAACTAAAACAAAGACAAAAAATCTCAAATTATAAGTATATTCCCTTCCAACAAGCTATTCCATTTACGGTGTTTACTTGCTGACAGGAAGTGGGACTATCGGCTGAGTTTGTTGGGCGCTGGCTTCCTCCTGACATGCCTGTATGGGAATGCTGTTGGAGATAAACCCCTGTCTGCGTTTGTCCGGCTCGATTGCAGGACACATTGCTAGCACTATAGGCTGTGTGCTACTTGAGACATGAGAAATGGGTCAAGATGCCCTGTGAAATTAGCTGTGATATGTAGGGAAATGTCCGGTAGGCGGTCGGAGGATTTGTGGAGCGGGGGAAAAAAAACGTGAACGGAGAGAGGGCGTGCCAGCTCACCGGCTCTTTGCGAGCGAGTTTGAGTTTGAACACTGGGGCATCTAGTTGGAACCTGCAAATTCCAACCTGTGAATTCACCCCCAGCATTCATGATTCTTACCACAGGTTGCATTCCTTTTTAGCAAATGCCTTGCATTCTTTCAATGAAAGGTGGGCTACAATGAAAGGTGGGCCGGCAGTGTAGTACAGTGGTTAAGGAACTGGGTTTGTAACCGAAAGGTCGCAGGTTCGAGTCCCACGTAGGACACTGCTGTTGTCCCCCTGAGCAAGGTACTCTTCTTCTCCTGATTCAGTATATATATATATACTGTAAATGGATACTATGTATAAAAAAAAAAAAAATGCTGTGTAAGTCGCTCTGGATAAGAGCGTCTGCTAAATGCCTATAATGTAATGTAATGTACAATCCTTCGATCTGCGATGGCTCTGTGTGGAGTAGAATTTGAATCTGTTTGAATATCTAGTCGCTTGGCGGTTGCCAAGATCACGTTCAGTTTTGTTTGTTGGTTCCAGTATGCCCATTGAATTCGAAAGGATAAATCCCCCCCCACTTGCTCACTACTTTTAAAAGGAAACTTTGGATGTTTAAAGATTGTTAGAGAAATTCATATTAAATGTGGTTCATCAGTTACCAGATTAAAAATGTAACTATTCCAGCAGTAAAAACGGAATGTCTGAACATTTTCTTCCCTGTCCATAGCACAGTGTGTCATATTCAAATTGAATCATATCTGTCCTATCAGCAGTGATAAACACTAGCGTGCCAGGTGGTGTGTTTTGAAAAAAAAAGAAAAAAAAATGTACATATATATTTTTTTGGGACAGGTGGTTGGGGTTCAAAGAGCAGGCAACATGAGCTACAATGACTTAAAATATTCTTTAAGGCTTTAAGAACACAAATTCTGTATTTGTGCTGCTATGGGAATGTGTTTTTTATTTTTTATTGGTGCTTAGCCTCAGGGCAGCTGTAGGCTCCTTGCTGTGGCCTGTATGCCCTCAGACTTCTCAGAACTCTGTAACACAAAACCCTGTAGATCTGCAAAAAAAAAAAATCACAGCTGAAAACATCTGGGGAGATTGGCCACCGCTCTGCCCTCTACATATGGGGGGTGGGGGGTGGGCTGGTTTGATGGAGAGAAGAGGGTGTCCTTTACCTTTACTGTCATTGTCATGTAGGCCTTTAGGTCTTAATATTAAGAGGACAACCAAGCAGGCCTTGCACGAGACGCTGTGTTGCAACTGACTCCATATGAATTTGAGAATCGTGATGCAAGTGCAAAAAAAACAAAAACAAAATTGTGTTCCCTGACTCTTTTTTTTCTCCAAATGATGTCATTTGTGAGAACCCCAGTCAATTAGTGGAACAAGATACAAGATCTTGGCTGGCTTAATTGTGCCTATTGATTTTTGTAGTGTATAGATTGGCAGGAAGATGGATTTTTTTTTTTGTGAAATTGGCTTTTAAGGGTGGTTGAGGAAAGTGGCCAACCCTTGTTTCTCTCTGAGCCCCAGGTAGCCTTTTACAAAGGGCTGTGGTGCAGTATGAAATCTCAGGTGATGCGTTGGAACCGCCAAAAGGAGTGGCTTTGTCTGGCCTGAAATGTGAGTCATTGAGGACGTTGGATGTAGCTGGCCCTTGTACTGCACATAGCCTCTGGTCTGATATTGCTGCTGAGAGCATTTAAGGTGGAGGACTCCCTTTTATTCTCTCCTGCTGCACCTTATTTTTTAAAATTCTACCTTAAGACATGTCCATATAGAGTCCTGAAAGGTGTCTGAGGCATGCCTGAGCCTAGCCGAGCCTTTCACTAAATTCCTTGTCCATCATATTTCAGCCCTGAGATTCCTAGTCCCATTACTGATCTCTGTTAGCTCTGAGATTTTAGGGAGTGGGCTTCCAAAGAGTAGGGTTTAAGGGGATGAACGCACTCACGTAGGTCTCTTGGGAAAGTGGCTTTAGTGAATTCACTGGGTAAAACTGAAGTCATTTTTCCATGTGTGTTATGGATTAAGTGTAATGTCGAAACGGCTGTAGGTTAGACATAGGATGGGTGGAACTTGGTTTCAGGACTGTAGAAATTGTAAAATGTATTGTTGTCAGTCTTTAGGAGCCTTATTGGGCTACAATCTATTGATCCCTTCGGATCTTTTTTTAACTTTACTTCTCTGGAAACTGCAATAACACCAGCAGGGCGCTGAAGGGCTGCATAAAATTCACAAAGCTAGGGTACATTTATGAGAATTTTGGGAAGTTTTTGATCCCCTAAGTCCTCTTGCGATAAGCATTTGCACTTGACGGTGGTCAGAGTGTTTGGATTGTCGATGTGAAGGATGAGTAAATCTAGAGGTATGCTGGTAGAATTTTTCCAGCCTGATTCGCATTTGTGATGTTTGGCCAAAAGTATCTGCTGATATCAGTGTTTCAAGAAGTGTATTTTTGCCAATTAAAATGTATGTTTTCTGATAGCTTTGTGGTTCCTTGTGTTTTCCCTAGCAACAGCACTCCTCTGTGTTGATAGTGGCAGCAGCAAACGACATTGATGCAAGAGAGATGACATGAAGAAAAATAAAACTTCTAAGAACTAAGTGGAAAAACTTGATCACCTCAAGTCAAAACACTCCCAACACTTCAAGTGTCTTAGTTATTTTATAGATGGTTCTTTTGAGGGAACAAACAAGTTGATTTTGAGAAAACATGAGGAAAAATGCACCAATTGAATATAACATACAAATGTAGTTTCCGCTACCTAAGAACAGTGCTGACACAGAAATGTTCCAAATGAACGTACTGCACTGAAAAGATCAATACAGCAGGATCCCATGTATTGATCCTGGTTCATCAACTGAGTAATTAAGCTGGTCCCAACACATTTATACTGTTTTTCATGTTGTAAAATCTTTCTTAAGAAAACATCCCTCTGTACTGCTTACAGGGATTTCAGTGTACAGTATTTGCTAATGGGACAGAAATCCAACTTGTCTCCAAAGGAAAATGGCTGAACGTGCAGTGCAGTAAATTCCTGTGTTTTTGGCATTATTTCCTTTGACCTTGGATTCTCAATCTAATTTCTGAGAACTCTGCAGCGGTTTCAAATGCAGACGGACTGAAGGTTGTCTTCTCTGGGCACAGGTAGCGGAGTTTTATTTATTCTTAAGTCATTTTTAAGACCGTAATGTGCTTAGTGAGGTGAAGTCTTTTTCAGGGTGTGAAATTAAGACCAACCACCAGCCAAATGCTGGTGAAATTTTGATTGTGGCTGGTAAAATATTGAAAATGGCTGATTATTTTTAGAATCCACAAACCACTCTGGCTAGTGGCTGAAAAATGTATTGCCTGCTCTGGTCCCATCTGACGGGTATTGCTCCTCTTCGCCAATATTAAAATTGTTAATGTGGCTTGCCTTAGCTGGAAAACTATTTAAATATGTACAATACACATTACACAGTGGCCGTTTCATCATGTTCGGTCGGTGTTCATGAACGTATATTACAGCTCTGGTAGCATTTTCTGCATTATACACTAGGTGCAAAAGTTACAAAATTGTAAATGACTGATGTAAATAATTATTATTTATGGTGAAACGCCATATATACAGCCTGCTACTGTATGCTTGACATATTGTTACCGTTATTTATACGGTAAAGTTCCGGTAACCCAGATGCCAGTATTTTACCGTAAATTTTTTTTTTTTTTGCAGCGTAGGCTTGGTCTACATTACATGAGATGGAAGAATCCTGTTACCCATACCAGTACAGAATAATCCCTTATAGGGCTGATGCCAGACATTGGTGCACCCCAAAATAAATACCTGGCTAATTAATAGTGGTTTTTTTTGGTTTAAATTGGTCGTTTGTATTTCTTGGGCCTAATCCAAATTCAAATTCTAGTCATCCTCATGGAATTTGGGGAAGAAAAAACAAAAAAACAAAACCTTAGTCTGTTCTTGTGTGAAGTAGGTTGATCTGTCCTAAACAGAAACAATGGTGGATGAGTTGTCATTGAACTTTCCCCAATGTGCTATGTGGAGCCAAAGAGGAAACTCAAAAGTCTGCTAAGTTTGGCTTTACGCACGGTCATTTAAAACAATACAGCATTCGTCAGAATACGGTCCCCACTCCGCTCAACGTTGTCACAAATAGGCAGGCAACAAAGCTTCAAAATTAATTGCCAGAAGAGAGAAACCCGCCTTATCTGTTGAGAGAGAACAGTTGAATCTGGGAGGAATGTTTTTGTACAATGGCACTCTGTGGGTTCTTTTTTCTTTTTTTTTCTCTAGCAGCTCAGGGATTTAGGCGGCGTCACTCTGTGGACGTCCAGTGACAAAGGCAGGGGTTTCCAGCACATGGAAGACATTGAGACTTTGGTTGAAGCAGAACAAAGCTAATAGGCAATTCTATTGGACAGGTCTCCCGGTACAGTCATCCTGTTGCGGTCAGTTGGAACAATCAGGGCCCGTTGTCCTGATCGGAAATCGACAGTCGTCACTGACTAATGCGAGCAGCGGTCGACATCCCATCAGCCCCCTAACTCAGACGCTAACTGTAGTCAATATTGTGGAGTAGTATCACAATAAGCCTGGTTAATTTAACAAAAAATTTTATTTTATTTTTTATTCGTTTTTTTTTTAAACAACCTTTTGTATCAAATTCCAGTTTTTTGGTACAGCAGCTGGATTGAGACAAGAGGTTTTAATTTAGTCTTCCTTTGCGGTGAAAGATTGGGTTGGACTGGTTGCCCTCAGATGAGGTGCCGGACAGTTTGAAGACCAACGAGATCGACGTGACGTGAGGTCCACGGTGAGGTTGCCTAGGGCTGGGCGGGGCCTACAGACCCACATCTGAACACAGAATAACTCCACCGCTCTGACTTCAAGGCCCTGGCCTGGTCTGTAACTCCGCCCCCCCCCTGAGTCACCCTATCCAGATGAGGAAGTTGGCCTATATTCCGTCATTATTAAAATGGATATCCTCCTGTCGGAGTATCCTGTTTTTATGCGGCCCTATTAGCTGGAGGTGTGTGTGTGTGTGCGTGTGCGTGTGTGTGCGGTAAGGCCCGGGCCTTTTTAAACAACCTCACCGAGCATTGATTTACTGTTCAGTCCAACACACAATTGAATTCTCCTCAGTTTAATAGGTAGGATCTCTGGGAAGTGTCGGCCTTCGTTAGGTGTTTTCAGGCTTCTTTGCCACACGTCGTCCGTTTCCTTTTCTCATGCCTGACGTGAGGTGTTCTGCCTGAAATGTAGGCTAATATTAGCTTGCAGTCAGTGCTGCGTAAGATGTGCAGATTAGTCAGTGACAACCCCAGCAGAGAGATATAATCACTGCAGGCATTTAGAGGTATGCCAACTGTCTGCCTGTGATTTATGACTAGCTTGGTAGAGGTCTGTCAAATGACCACTGCTATGGCAGTTAGTGTTTTGTTTTTTCGCACCTCATCTCCTCTTGATTTAATAAAAATAATAATAATTGCTTTACTCTACCTGTGTTCCTATGGCATGTTATTGATGCATAAATTGGCTTATTTGTAAGGGACAAGGCACAGAATACATTGACCGTTGCAAATGCGCTGTCTGATGTACTGTGCACGTGCTTCTAGCCAAAGTACATTTCCAACCCCAGTCCCTTGAGTTCTCTTCCAAATTTCAGCCGGCTGGCTGCAGTGAAGGCTTAAATTTAAAAGGTCGGTATCATGCTCTCCTGTGGATTCTCCCACTCTGCTGTGGATTCTCCCACTCTGCAGGGCATGGGGGGGTATCATGCTCTCCTGTGGATTCTCCCACTCTGCTGTGGATTCTCCCACTCTGCAGGGCATGGGGGGGGGTTCTTCAGCGGTGAATGTGTGACGCCGGTTGCGTGACGCAGTTGCTCGGTGTGTCTTTGACTGGATTGGCGCGTTTTGGACCTTCTGCCTCATCCCCTGCCTGTGGGATCAGTCGCACGCTCGCAGAGCTGAAGGTTAGCCAGTGCTGCAGTGACTGATATGATATGATATGTGATAGGATAGGGCAGCGTGCTGATCTCGGATCAGGTTTCGTCTGTCTGTGCACTAATGGAATCCATTATGCGCTAAAATGCGAAACTGATCCTAGGTCAGCAATCCTGCTCTTGAGACAGAAGGCCAGGAAGCAGTGAGCTATGCTTTGGAACAGGATGCAGTGAAAGGTGATGCAATGTTCTCTCCCATGAGCCTTTGCCACTGCAAGAGCAGCTGAGGAAGAGAGACTAAAGAAGCCTTTAGAACTTTTATTTTATTTATTTTTTGCTTTTAGGTACATTTATTTTTTAAAATAGTTTGTATTTTGGTTGGAGTAAATATGTGTCCTCTTCAGGGAGTGTCTGCAGTGTCCCCAGGCTGCTTTGGCATGATTTTATACATTTTATTCAGCGGAAAAGGATTTGGAGAGATGAGGGATCACGTATGATCGAGTGCTGCCAGGCTTGGAACTGATGCACCAGAATTGTGGAATCCTGCTACACACGTATTGCTGCAAACGTGTCGCAAAACCACAGATTCTATAGACTCACCAGATAATTCACTCTGGTTCTGTCACAGATCCTATAGACTCACCAGATAATTCACTCTGGTTTCGTTACAGATTCTATAGACTCGCCAGATAATTTACTCTGGTTCTGTCACAGATTCTATAGTCTCACCAGATGGTTCACTCTGATTCATGTGAATTCACTCTCATGTGGGGTCTCCTGATTGATTTGTCCAAAGACACTATAAACATACAATCCATCATCATCATCATTAATGGCAGCATGTATTCTCTTCACAGTCACCCAGGTCACCATTGCTCAGCAGTTCCCGTTATTGTATGTGGAGCTGCCTCTTTTTAACTTCACTTTAAATAATAGAATAGAAAATGGGTGGAAAGCTATTGATACACTTTCTCCACTCTGTAAAAACTCCTCTACCTTGAAATATTGCTTTCTCAGTACTATAGTATCCACTCTGTTGGTGATAATGGCTTTATCTGCACGTCTTGTTGGAAACCGGAAATGGCCGTCCATTTGTTATTAACATGGAGGATGCCCTCTGCAGTTTTTCCTAAAATGCGCCCACAGGATACGTTTCAGATTTGTGCCGTGCTGCAAAGCATGCACTTCCAGGTCTTTCCATGTGATGACCTTCATACTTTGAATTTTATCTTCACACATTGAACTTTAGTGCGATTGCATGAGCCACAGAGCCTTTGTGAAGCTTTCACTATGAAGTGAACCCTTGCATGACTGCCTAACAACAGCGAAGGCATCGGTTCACCTAAGTCATCCTATAGATCAGGAGCTCGCTGTAGTGCATTTTAATTGGCTAAACCTGACGGTGCCTGCCCCTCATTGGAGCTCCCCAATAATCCTGTCTTTTCCACACTGAGAGGATGATGTCAGAACTTAGGCAGGAGAATGTCAGTCACCTTAATACTGTTAATAGTGTCTTTAGGTCTGAATCCATTTTGACTGGCTTTTGAATGATTGATTGTGTTATTCTTTAAGTAGCACATAGTGACAGTGTATTTTAATATTGGATGTTATAGAAACTTGATAAAATAACGAATTATCCTTTTCCTCTGATGGCAACAAGTCTGTTTTTGAACAATTCTATTTTGGTCTGCTGTCTACATTGTGATGTTTTGTGGTTATAATGTACTAAAGTCTAAAGTAGTACCCTTGTGCTGGGTAATGGATTTGCAGTGGGGGAAAAAATCATCTTATTTTAACTTTGAAACCACATATGATATCATTATGACGTTAGTATTTAACGTTATGACATTAGTGAAGTTTCTGTTCTTAATAATCTAATTTACATCTAATTTAATCAGACATTTTGGATGAATATATTGATAAGTTCATAAATGACAGCTGAAGACAGTCCTTGTGTGTACATTAAATGTTTTACTGTGGTATCTACAAGTTAATGGATAATGGTGTATACAGCTAATTAGCTAATTGAGCCAGCGTAATTTGTGAAATCAGAAGTTGGTATGAAATCCAGAAACGGATAAAGCCCTCTAGGAATGGGCTTCCCCACCCCTGGCCTCTGACCGTGATTCATGCTGTAATCCAGACTGAATCCAGTCTGTGCCATTGCTGACTTTCTCTTGGATTTCTGTGAAGCATAAGGAGGCAATAACATGGTGGGATGGTTTCAGATGACTGGGCATCGACTGTTTGGAACTGGTCATTCCAGATCAGGGACAAAATGGAGGGTAAAAAAATGTATTTGAACAGTCAGCATAGCTGCAGCACGAGTTTACTGCTGAACCAGGAACCAGGGCCACAGATCACAGATTGTTATATGGAATCCCATTGATAAACGTGTTCCAACCCTGATAGCCTTGGAAGCAATGGGAAATGGGGGGGCGGGCATTGGGGGTTGCGGGCGGTGGTGTTGGGGGATGGAGGGAGGGGGTTGGGGGATGGAGGGAGGGGGTTGGGGGGGGGTTTGGGGTTGTGGGTTGGGGGGTGCAGGCACATGCGGTAATTGCGATGCAGAACATAAATCCATTTATGGTGCTGAAAATGTGTCGGAGCAGAATGTGAAATAAACGAAGGCATTGGTGGTGAACACTGGTGTTTGGATGTGCCTGCGGGCGTTTTGCCACGTCAGTCTCTTCCTCCTCCTCCTCCTCCTCCTCATGTCAGCGTGTAACAATGCACCTCAGTCAAAGCGCACAGTCCCGCCGTTCTCCGGCTCCGAGGTAGAGCGCGTTTACTTGGCAGGCCGCGTAGCGAGGAGCGCCGGAGTTTTCTCCCTTATCTATGCTGATTACGCGGCTCCGCTCACGTTCCCTGCGGACCTGGAGGTCATCTGGAATTCTGTACCGCGTTACAAGAGTTGCGGAGGGGTGGTGTTGAACCCAGTGGGGACCCCCCCCCCCCCACAGTTTAAGATGAGGAATTGTGCATTGTGATCAAGAGCTGAAAAGCTCAATGACCACATGGACGTGGCAAAAAAAAGGAAAAATACCCACGCATTGGTTTAAATAGAAATCAATAAACTTCACTTCGTGCTTTTGGGAGCATGCAGGATATTTTTGTGATTCATCCTACATCACTATGTACATCCTATAGAGTGTACTGGAACATTCATTAGGCGAGTGTTGCCATGCCAACAGTTGTCTCGCATGCCTGTGTGTCTAACCAATGGGCCGACTGTTTATGATAAAAACAAACCCTGTTGTTTGGTGAATGGCTCCCTTCTCAAAGTCAGGGAGACTCGGAGCGGTTCTGTCACTCCAGCTCATTTTCCAGAATTCCAGGGGGACGTTGGGCTGACGGTCAGGAGGGTCATGAACTTTGGGAGACGTCTGTCCGAATCGCTCAGGCGGACGCGTTTGCTAAACGCATGTCCAAGCCCCCGGCTCCTCCTTCACCGTTGGACGCCTCTCCCCGGTAGGGGATGTCTCCTGCAATTAGTCGCGGCGGCCAGACGTCACATGACCACAGCGCCGTACACCACGGAGGTCACAGTTGCGTCACGTTACGTCAGACGGGTCACCCGCTGTCCGGCGCTGTGGCCTGGATCTGCCCACCCACATCCCCTCCCTCATACACACGTATGTGCGTCATGCTATTTGATCATGTGACCCTCAGACGTCACATGGTTAGCGAACTTCCCGCTTGACTTCCCTGTCTCTGAATCAGAGGGGAACTGCAGTTTGGCTTCGTGCAGAAAACACAAGGCCTTGAATGAACAATGTAGGGAAGTAATTTATTTTTGGTATTGTCCTACATCAGGATCGAATTGCCGTCGTCTCTTATACACGGCGAGCGAGAGTTCTTCTTTGCGTGGGCCTACATGTAATATCTCACAACTGAATTCCTGCTAATGTGCTGTATAGGGAACTTGCAGACAGGAGCCGTGACACACAGAGTCCTCCTACTTCCTCTGCTCTGATCCACCGATAACCGCCGTTTCTGCCTTTCTCTCGTCCCCTGCGGCTCCCGGGCACGTGATTGGCTAAAGTAAACACAGCAGTCCCGTCGTGCCTCTGCCATTCTCGTCTGAAATGCAGGTGAGCCCTCGAGCACACACACGCATATTGGTGTTGTTCCACTCTATAGATCCGGAATGGAGGGTGTAACTGCAGGTCATAATTCAGCGTATTGAAATATACTGGGCACAGAGGAAAGGCCTGTTTGATGCAGCTTTTAAAGGGAGAACTCCTGCCCTCATGACATACCATGTTTTAATGTGACTGTGTTGGTCTCTCAGTCTCTTCAGACGAGGGGTCTCATCTCAGAGTCCAGTCCTGGAGGGCCGCAGCCTTTGCTGGTTTTTGTGATTTCCTTTCGATCGGCAGCCAATTTAGGCCTATAGGAAACAAGGTGTGCAGACTCTTTAGCCAATCAATGACTTAGATTAAGTACTTCAGTGCAGGAACACATGGAAAACCAGCAGCCCTCCAGGATTTCAGTTTGAGATCCATGCTTTAGACCCTCTGTGTGGTAACGGGCAGCTCTTTGCCTCATATCTGCAGCAGAGGAACAGGGAACTACACGGCCGGCAGTAAAATATGTATTTAAAAATGGTGGAATTCACCAGGGGGCCACCAGCAGTCCTCCAGCGGTTCATAATCGGCAGATGTACAGTTCCTAGCTCTTGGAAACCACTAAGAGATTTTGAGATGTGTTTACTAAAGCAAATGTCCCTTTCCAAAGCCATGATGCATGGTGACGCCGGCTCACTGTCGCTACTTAAAAGTTCAGATCGCTTCCCTTTTCGTCTCGGCCAGAGAAAAAGCAGCCCCTGGTTTGATGGTTTAACCATACATGGGCCTCAGCAGGGCGTTGCCAAATGTACCCCGAGTTTGACATCTCCAAATCGCCCCCCTCCCCACCTGTCTCTGCTCTCACGGTCACCAGATTGTACATCTTTCCCGTGCGTGTGCGTGCGCGTGCGTGCGCGTGCGTGCGCGTGAGTGCGCGTGAGTGCGCGTGAGTGCGCGTGAGTGCGCGTGAGTGCGCGTGAGTGTGCGTGAGTGTGCGTGAGTGTGCGTGAGTGTGCGTGAGTGTGCGTGAGTGTGCGTGAGTGTGCGTGAGTGTGCGTGAGTGTGCGTGAGTGTGCGTGAGTGTGCGTGAGTGTGCGTGAGTGTGCGAGCGTGAGCGAGCGTGAGCGAGCGTGCGTGAGCGTGCGTGAGCGTGCGTGAGTGTGCGTGCGTGAGCGTGCGTGTGCGTGAGTGTGCTTTTTTGGAAGTGCACTAAAAGCTTTGAGGAAAGTGGAGGGATGATGTCCCTTCGGTATTCACGCTTGGGGGGATCCTTCAAACCGAGAGGCGCCATATTGCTAAAATGCAGCAGATGACACTCTGCTTGCTGCATCTTTACGAGAGGGTCTGACCAGGAACCCAAAAAGAGATTTCACTTCAACAGGCCTTTTATTTTTAAATAAAAAAAAAATTTTTGGGTGGACATCTGTTAGCCTGCTGCGAGCATTTCCATCGATGTTCGTTTTGGACAAACGCGTTTGATGTGGCAGCTTTAATTCACCCTGCTTTCCATTTATTCCAGAAGAATTATTTCAGGAAAACTCGGCTAATTGTTAAAAGGACAACGGGGGCTGTCCGCATTCCTGAGCGTTCCCTCAAAAACACGGCACCGCCGTGACCGACCGCTCTGCCAGGGTTCGAGACGCTTGCTCGCTCAGTCTTCTGTTCTCAAAATTCAAAGCCGGGATGGCGTCATGGTTTCTGTCCAATTTACAGCTGGCCTGTAGGAGTGAAGTGAAGTAAAAAAAAAAAAACACCAAGCTAGGAATCGCCTTAATGTGTCTTGGTGTAGATTTTCAGACTGTAGCATGAGGCAGGAAGTACGCAATGTCTTCTAAAATGGATGGATGTTGTGCCGTGCTCGTACATCTGACCTAACTTGGTTCTGGAATTACGTAACAACCCCCCGCCCACACCACGACCGCTGTGACATTCCAACGTCGCGAAACACCGCTTCAGTTTTTCCCTTAAGGATTTGCGGCATGGTTAATTTGTAATGCCTGCTAACATCAAAACAAAAGGTTAAAAACACAAGATGCTTATCGGATCGATGCTTTATTTTTATTTAATTTTTTTTGGGCCTCTTTGAGAAAACCACTACTCCTCGGACGAAAAAAAGAGAAGAAGCCCCAAACTTAAATACCGATGCAGTGGAGTCACCCAGCGTTAGGGAAGGAAACCGTAAAACGTCTTTCTTGAAGTTATGAACCGTCTGCATCTTGGTTTGATTTCCAGAGCTGTGGATTCTGGTCCCCTCTGCCTCGTGACGGCCGGTTTAGCGCTCACATCCTGCTTCCTGTTGCGGACGCAGAGTTATCTTGCCCTCATGGCTTCTAATTTCTAAGAGAAGTGAACCCTGAAAGTTCTGTCATTTCCTTATATGGTAGCCGCTGCTCTGGAGACCAACGAGAAGCAAACTGCCGGAAAGCTAGTCGCCGTCGCGTCGGTAATCACGGAGGGTTTGATCGGGTCATCCGTTATTCACGAAAACCGCGTGCGCCGGGGTTCTGGCGCCCCTTCATCTGGGACCAGCGTGGCCGTTTGCCCCTGCTTTCTGCTTTCAGAGACAGCTGGGGAGATTTAGAGTCGTTGCTTTCGCGTGGCCCCATCCAGCATGTTATTTTCTCCTTTCTTTTTTCACCCTCGGCTAATCCATCCAAGAAGCAGCTTGTCTGATAACCGCTGCCCTGCTCTCTCAGAAATCCTGGGACTTTCCTCAAACGATCTAAAGCAGTTTTGTGATAAACAAACAAATAAATTCTCAACATATTTCAACTTAATATCAATCTATTAATGGGAAGGAATACAACTAGCTCGACACTTTAAAAAAAAGAAAATAAATAAAATAAAATAATTTTAAATAATGTTTTTTGTATTATATTTTTAATCGGTGATATCTGCAGAAAAACTTGTCTGAGAATTTACATACATGTAATATAAGCGTATTTTATAGTATCCTGAAAATGTATAATTATAAAGAGGACTTTTTGAACAAAAGTTCTTCAACAGAACAGTGTCCTGCTTCAGGAAGAGCGGTCTGAATATGAAGCTATGACTAATGACTGGTTGATATTTGTGAGTGTATGGAATTAATCTGGGTGGATCTTTGGGGACTTCCTGTTGGCCGTTGTGAACGAGGTGCAGGTTGACTGCAGTCACACGATTCTGCCAAAGCTGCGTTTCAGAACCAGCACTGACCTTTGGAATATAACAACCTTGCACTGTAGTTACTAATGACAACCTTTATTTGGTTATTTTCTTACATTTAAGAGGCCTAAAATGCATGCGATTAGCCAGATGGATAGCGAACACCTGTAGTCGTACACACCCACAATTATAACGCAGTTGCGCAAGAGTTGTGCAATTCTTTACATGCCCAGGAATGAGTTGGAAGTGTGGTGCCATGTATGGAGATGGTACCGGTAAACACTGACATGGGAATGTGCCAACATGCTTGATTTCGTAACTCACAAAAACAGGAAAGCAAAAAAAAAATTCTGGTTCGGTAGGACCTGAAAGATCTAAGCCTGCATGCTGTGAGGCGCACTATTAGTCCAGCTAATTGGCCTTTTCTGAAGCAGCATTTTGTTTTTGTGCTTAAATGGCCAAAATTTCGTGCCCTGGGTTCGTGTGACTCCACCTCTGTTTTGAATTTGTTTCAACCCTCCTTTGGAATTTTAGCGGAGTTGCTAGGCAACGCTTTACTGTTTGTAAATAGTGCCTTGACGAGCTTGCTCTCTACAACCTGGCAGAGGAGCGGAGTTGGTGTTTCGTATTCGGACATCGGTGACTCATCGGTGGGAGCTGAGAGGGGATTTTTGTGCCCTTTCCTCTCTCCCCCCTCTCACTCCCTCTGAGAGGCGCATGTGCCCCACCTTACACACATGGCACGTGCGCACATGCACATACTCGTACACATAAACACACACACACACACACACACACACACACACCATTCCAAGAACCAATGACCAAATGAACCATGAGCCGGAATACTGAACATAGTACCCAGCGTGCAGCTCTCCACCAAGGAGAACCTTCACCTTTGCATTCCAGCGCCCGAGCCTGTCCTGGAAGCTAAGTGGGTGCTGCTGAGTGCTGTTCAGGGGAGGAAAGCAGCTAATTTGTTACCGTTTTGGTGGCAAAGAAGCAACAGTTTGCTCGAGCTTCATTTTTGAAGGCATTTGGCTGGCGAGCCGCTTTCACTGCCCATGTTAAATCAGGCGTTTTGGCAGCAGTGGGTTTCCCTGGCTCTGATTGTACAGGAGCTGTATTTCGGGGTGTTCTAGTGCAGATCTGCTGAATGGCACTCCCTGCGTGCGCTCTTAACTGCTCACAAGGAGGTTGTGAGGTCCAGTAAATCTCAGAGCAATGTCCCGTCTTCAGTAGTTCTGCTGAGTTCAGCTCGGGAAGCTGCCTTTTAGCCGCAGAGCTTTGGTCTTCTCACTGGGGAACAACCCTTTGTATAGCTTGTAGAATGGCTCTGAGGTCAAGGGTCAGATGAGCACAACAGTGCTCGGTGGAAAACACGATGCGTCAGAAAGATATCTAACAATGGCGAAATTCCCTGGTAATCGCATAACCGATGGCCACAGCCCTAATCTTTCCTGTCTTGGAAATTGCAAAAAGTCTTGTTATGAACAACCTAGGATTTCTGTCCATCGCTTCACTGGCTGGTACACAAGTTGTCATGGCAACAGCGACCAGTATATGGGAAAGATGGAAACTTTGAGTCTGAATTTGATGGTGACCACCTTTGTTTTTGAATTCCAGGCTGAAGCTGATCCCTATAGCCATAATTACAGCACAGACTATATTACACTGACAAATCCCTGAAAAAGAGACGCCTGGAAATGGCCTCGTGCAGGCCTGAATTTGGCCCTGAATAACATGTTCTCTCGCAATGGAACTGGTTCCCCACCAGCCCCCCTTCCTCTAACCTGTTTTGATGCATCAAAATATTGTCTTCCTATGGAGATAGTTCTCCTTCCTCTTCTTAGATGTCACAACTCAGAGCCTGAATGGAGGGGTATCACAGCTCGGAGCCCGAATGGTGGTGTCACAGCTCAGAGCCGGAATGGAGCCGCTAAGAGCAGGGAAGCGGCTCTGTTCAGGTTTGTTTGACTGTGTGGCTGTGGGCCAGCCGGACCAAGAGGAAGTGCCGTTTAACTGGCGTGACCCCCGAGGCCAGTAGGCAGTCCCAGCACAGCACGGCAGTGGAGCTGGAGCCGCCCAGACTGTCTGGTGAGGCCGGCGTTTTCGGAGAGAGAGAGAGAGAGAGAGAGATAGAGAGGGGACGGTCTCGTTCACTTCCGCCCGTCAGCCTTTCTATGTGCCGTGGTAACAGCAGAGCTGGGCTGTTACATGTGTGTCCTACAGGATACCGGCCTGTTATGAGGGAACTGTGAATGGGGCTGCTGGTGTTGTGGCTTTTCATGTCATGTGGATATCCTGTTTTTCTCCCACTGCAGTGTAAGCCCGTGTACTAATCCTGTTCACACTGGTGTTGAAAATTGGGTGTAGAATGCCCTTGGGAAGGTGGAATACTCCTGCTTTAGGCCAGTATTCACTCAGAAGCAGCAATAGTGATGGCCGTTGGTTAGGGGTGCAACGGATCACAAAACTCACGGTTCGGATCGTATCACGGTTTTGAGTCACGGATCGGATCATTTTTCGGATCAGCAAAAAAAAAAAAGGGCGACAAGTATATCTTTGCTTTCCATTTATTCTGTAAAACACTTAAAGCAAGGAACTTTTGCCCATGGTCTTAAATGAAAACAACATTCAAGATGTCCAATGTTTAAGTAAAATCTTAAAATATATAAAATATTCAATACTCAATTGTTAAATCAAAGTGCAATATGAGGCATGATACCTTCTTCCTTTAAACATGGTAGTGAATGAAAAAATAGCCTGTGTAAACGTTGACGTTAATATTATACTTTAGGTGAGTCTGGCTTGGTTAACATTAGCCATAGCCTTGGATCAAGACGGTCAGGCTTGTACCAACAAGGCTAGTTAGCCATATATATAACGTTATAATTAATAATTAGAACAGTGGTGTTAACATCACTAGCCTTGCCTTATCCATATGAATAACAAAATTAAATACCCCGGGCTCCATTACATATTGTTTGACGAGGCGAAGCACAGACTGGAAAGTAACATAGCGTTAAGGAGACGCTCCTTCTAACGCTATGGACCAGAGCTAAATTGTAATCATAAAACTCCGTTTTTTTAAAAATAGTCATGCACACATTTTTACAGTGCATACGGCAGGCCTTGTTGACGGATTTGGAAGAGATTTCGTAGCTCTGGTTCCAAAAATGAACGAGTATTTAATGTGTTAAATCCGTGAAAATTACATTACAGTGGGTGAGCTGGCTCTCAAACTGTCTCCCTCTGCGAAGAGGGGCGGGGCTTAGCGATAGGTCCAATGCGCTTCAGAGTAAAACACAGCACGCATCTGTCTTTTCACTGCAACTCTGCATCGAGATTTAGGGAATTATTACTTTAAAAAGTACTAGCGGCAGTAAAACTGTAATTCACTATGATGGTTAAATTTTGCAATTAGGATCACGGATCAACTACGATCCGTTACACCACTACCGTTGGTAGTAGCTGGTGGTGGTGGTAGTCACAGCTAGTCATAGGGGTAATAATAAGGCTAATGATAACATTGTTTATAAAGCATTTTCCTGTTCCAAAGGACACTTTGCACTTCACACAAGGAAGGCAAACAGACGGTGATCTGTGATGTACCCAGTTATGCTGCAGCTCTGTAGATGGATTCCTGAAGCCATAAAAGCACCGAGCCTCGCCCAGGCAAACAAATGGTTAATGAACACAGAGCCATTGATCCGAGCTGCCCGAGCCGCGCCCTGCTAGCTGTAGAGACGGCAGTGTGCAGGTGCGGGCCGACTGTGGCCTGTCTTGCCGTCAGTGATGAATTGTGGGAACTGAAGCAACGCCGGGGCGCGAGTCTGCACAGCCCTTAGCCAGAGGCGAAGCGAACGTATCTCCCAGGGCGCATCTGCACGCGACGCTCCGCCCCCCCTCGCCGCTACAGGAAGGACTTCCTGTCCCGGGATCCGCCTGGCTCCACTTCCTCTCCCCTGCTGACTGGCCATGGTGTTGAGTCACGGGGGGGTTGACAGTGCAGGGCTGGTGGGGTGGGGTTGGAGGGGGGGGCGGGGGGTGTTTTCAGTGATGTGCTACACTGCTGCTATGTCCTGAGGGTAATCATAGCTCAGCAGGAGGGAGGTGTCTGCCAATTGGTGCAGCCCTGGCCAATCAGAATCTTTTATCTCGAGGCTTTCTCCCTTCTGGAGTGATGAATGTGCCTTACGTAGAGGGCTCTGTCTCTGCTGCTGGTTAACGAGGAAGCAGAAATGTACCAGCGATGGATTTCATGAATTAAAACTCTTTCTTTTTCTTTTTTTTGGCGAAGAGCTTACTCAACCAGTCCCCAGCCACCCACTTAGATGTTAAACTTAAGCGTCTCTGCTTTTCTAAAAAGCGCGTGAAGGGAATCTTGAATTAGTTGTTATGGAAACGGTAGGGAGATAGTTTGTAGGATTGAGGAAGCGTAACGGGGGATTGGCTGGTCCAGGCTGTGGTCTTGTCCTCCCTCCCATTTTGAGCGCGATTCGTATGCACGCAGCCCTCTGGACAGTACAGTGCTTTAAAGATAACTCCAGAGGAAGTGGAACTCCTAGTTTCCAATGGACATGCATTTTTACACTGACATAAATTGCATAATTTGAACAAAGAAGCATTATGTGTGCCTTTGACAGTGTGGTTTTTAAATGTATTTTTTATTTATATCTGCTGACTGTCTCAACCCCCCTCCCCCACACACACACACACACACACACACACCCTCGCATAGCTGAAGAAAAGTCCTGTTTTGTTCATTTAATGATGAATACTGATGAGCTGACCACCGTCCCTCAGACAATTCTCCTTTATAATATAGTGTGAAGAGCGACGGCTTAAATCGGCTGCATTCAGAGGCCGCCGAAACGTGGTTAAGCTCCTATGTCCCTCTGCAGAGAGCGGTTTTTGTCAAGCGAATTGCTGACTGATGGGGAATGTGGGGAAACCACGACGGTTTGCGCGTTGTCGCGGCGGCATCTCGTCGAGCGGAGCATGACGATAACGGCACAAAACCTTTTGACGATATAAAACCTTTCCGTGCCCGTGGTGCAGATTTAACCCACCGGCATTCAGAGCTTATGACCGCCCCCAATTATGAAAAGGCAAAGCCGGACCCTGGAAGGGAGCTCGATGTGGTTTCTGACTGTCACCATAAAAGATTGATGTTGACAGGCATAGATAGATGAGGCACTTTAAAAGCTGCAGACCAATATAAAATATTAAAGGCTTTGGCTTGTTCTTTATCTTCTGTACTCCCATTATGAGTCTAAATCCCGTCTGAATTGCACCAGTAAAAGCTGTGAGTAATGAGGGTTGATTCACGGGGATCCAAACCTTTGGCGCGCCTGAGAGCGTGGTGGGCGACGACCGAGGGTTATTTTTCACCGCGCCTGGCCCTCCACGGCGTCGCCGCCGCCCCTTTTAACCGCAGGAATCGGCCCTGAAAAGCACGGTTCTTTTTGAGAGATGTGGGACGGCGCTTCATCAGAGCGCCTGTGTGAGGTGGGGGTCAAATGTTCAAGACCGCTTTAGAATATGTCTGCCTCTTTACCTCATTTCCACACAGTTGGTGCTCGTTTAATCGCACGGCGTAGGTCTCCGGCTCGGCCTCGTGACATCAGGTTCTTGCTCTTCACTGTTGTATGCGGTCACCTGTAATGGAATAAAAAAATAAATCTGTGAAAAAATGTAAACTCACATTTCTTTAACAGACTCTGAATTTTAAACTTAGCAAGGTGGTTTGTTAAGTGGAAGAAAAAAAGAAAAGAAAAAAAGTATTTGCTCTCAATTCCAATTTTTTTTAATGCTAAGCGAACGGAGATTATTAGGCCATTCCCCTATAATCTTACTGCTGGCTTTCTTTATTCAGGCGCCTAACGCCCTAAACACTCTGGCAGAGTCGCGCGGAGTCACGCGCGCCAGAAGCGACTGCTCACGACAGAGAACATACCGGAAACGCCACTCTCGCCTGAGGCACTCAGAGCTGGGTTCTGCGTCTGCTTCTCTTTCTCGTTGCTTTGACTGTTGAAGCTTAGTTTTTTTACAATGGGTAAGTAAATATATTCTCTTTTTTTCCTATGGGTTATTTAAAACATGAGCTTATTGTGAAGTGCATGTTTGTCAATGGATTAGAAGGAAAACGTTAACAATCACTGGTTGCTAGAACTAGTCTAGTCTGTCTCATTACAAACAAAGGCAGACAATTAGTTGTAGGCAAAGGTTTTAAAGGAGTCGTCTCCTGTTTTTTTTATCGGATCCACGTCGCATGTTCGCATGAGTTGCTTGTTTTACTGTACGGGTAGATAAAATAACACGCCATATTAAATTGAAATGCAAAGAAACCAGGCAAACCAGTATTTGTTGCTTCTGGTGTGCGCGGCGCGCCGTGAAAAAGGACCTGAAAGTGCCCGGCCGTTAAGTTCTCTCTCGTCGGTGATAACGGACGCCGAAGTGAACTGGTGGCTGTTCCGTGCGCACTTCACTTTTGGTGTGTTTTCAGCCAGTAATGGCCAGTGCCAGCGAAACCCGAAACTTCTAAGAATAAGACCGGATAAATCTGCAGGTTGCGATGGCGATAGCTTCAAATCTGCCCAGTTTTCTGTTGAATATTATCCTTGGCAGCAGTCAGATTTCAGAGGTAATTTATGTCATGAAGAGACAAGCAGCCAAGATGAAAATGTCTGACAAATTTTTGGTAAGACCTTAGTCCAAGGTTCTCACAGCAATACCAACATTTTAGGACCTGTATTCCTCATGCAATGTTCGGTTGGGCTGAATTTAGAAATATAACTTGTAACGTAACGCTTGTCTCGCAGCTTTCTAAAAAGGATTCAAGGCTTCCTTGAAAATCCTATTAATTTGCAGTCGGACGGTTCTACTCATGATTGTAGCACCTAACCTGAGCCCAGGGTTATTTCTCTGGTCAACGACTCTTTCTCACTTCAGATTGACCAATCTTTCTCAGGTCAAAGGGGGAACTTAAAAAAATAAATAAAATAAATTACATTCTTCAACTCTATATAACCCGAAAAACCTCTGAGTGCGCTTTTCTCTAAATCTGTGTCGGCCAACAAAATGTTCCACTTATGGTGGTGGTGTTAACCATTTTCTGGCGTGGAATGAACCACTGTTTTTTTTAATCCTCTAGTTAGTCTTTGTTTTTAGAGGAACCTGAAAGTTTGCCTTGAACCCCAGGTTCAGCAACATCCATTAATGTTCTGAATGTTGAACCAGAGCTTCGACACTCAAAAACGCTATTTGAATGTCCGGGTTGATTTTAAAACCGTTGACTACTTTTCATAACAAGTTTTGGTTATAATGACTTAGGCCTATGTGTGACTTGCCAGATAGGTAGCCAGAGTTGGCCTGGGTAGTTTACAGTAGTTACTACTACTTAGGCTATTCTCAGAGCAACTTAGTGTAGTCTGTTAATGTTAGGCTAACTAAAATAATTTGCAAACAGTTTTTTATTAAACTATATGGTTGTGTACTGAAAATTGGAATGGCAGTGTTAATTCTTAAAGTAGCCTTTATGAAAAGTTAAATGTGAATGGTTAGTTTTTTTGTATTTGTTTTCTTTAGTTTTGCATCATGCTTTTGTCCTTACATTTTTGGCTCTTATCTACAGACTGTAGTGCGTTAGTGGTTAAAACGTCATCCCTACCGTGGTTGGACTGAACGCAGCCGGAAGGCAGAGTAAGAATTATATTGGCTGCTTGACCAATGGGAAAGAGCTTGTGATTCCTTAGCCAGCAGGCTCGTCGGCGCTTTTGATCGGAGGATGTCACGACGGTCGCGTCGGAGGCCAGCGCTGTTTTAGACTAAGCAGTGTGAAGTGCAGCTGCTGAAAAAGGCTTTAAATCTCGTTTTATGGGGCAGTGCCACACCAACGGACCAACTTTTACAACGTGTGAGTTTTAACCCAGGCGGCTGCAAAGCCCCCCTTTTTTATTTTTATTTAGGTTGGACATTTTTTATTTGCGTTGGGAAATGGCAGCTGCCGAAAGGTTTCATGATGGGAAGTTATGAAGAAAGAAACCCTCCCCAGATGAAAGCAGGCGGTACCGGCGTCGAGCAGTAAAATGAGGTGTTTTGTTTTTGGCGCTGTATGAGATTCAGCGAAAGAAACCCCTCGAAAAACAAATAAAATACAGGGAGTAGTTAAACTAGTCCGGAATGGCCTGTAAATGAGCTTTAGCACGTTTAGCACGAGCCCATGTCAGAGGAACCACGACTCGCACCTTGTTCGGTGTGCGTGTGAAAAGTTTTTATTTAGGCCTGCGCTCACAGCTAGGCCTCACTCATAATACCTTCGGATTGAGGCCTCCGTTTGGCTTGTGCGCTTCCCTTAAAAACATATTTCAGATTTATTTTGTTAAATCTACTTGTGGTGTGGACTACTCTGCTGTTTGCCTGTGCCCAACCTGGTCGAGTTGAAAAATAATTAAGACGATTTTTTTGGGATTGTTTTTACTTTTTGGCTGCAGGGGTGGGAATACGTTTTAAAAAAAAATCCCAATCAAACGGATCTGAAGCCCTCCCCTGCGTTTCGCTCCCCGCTAATCAGGGCGTAATTAGCATGCGCAAACAGCTGGTCTATGGATGCTCTAATGGGCTTTGTCTGGGAATCCCTAATTCTCTCCTTCCCGGTTCGTTAATTAACCCCAGGAGTGTTTATTGGCTCGTCCCGCGCAAACGTGTCCGCCTGTGCGACGGAGAGCTGGAGTTTTCTCAACGGCGTGGTGGAGATTCCGACCGCCGCTCTTTTACGACGGAGGATCCTTTCGTCCCAGGATCCTTAGGGTGACGCACTCTCTGCTATGTTTGGCGTCCGGCGAACGGCGAGTTTTTAAATCTTCCTTTTCTGGCAGAAGCACCCCGCTCCCTTTTGTGTGGAAGAATGTATTGGTATCTGCCGGTGTAACGGCCGCTCCACGTGCTCTGGATGGGGCAGCTGGTGAAGCCTGCAGCTCCTGCTCAGGGGTGGGGAATGTGAAGCTCCCACACGCACACATTTCTCCCAGCGGAAAACCATTCCAGGGAGGGGTGGGGGGGGGGCGGCGGGGCTGCTTCTCAGGGGACCCTCTGGGACTTCTTGCAGGCCTCGCTTTGGAAACCTGTGAACTATCGCTCTGGTCTCAACGCGTAAAAAAAATATATATAATAGGTTATTAAAAATTTTTTTATAATTAAATAAATTCATTATTATTTTCAAATACAATCAAAAGAAGCGCTGCTCTGTTTGTATGCATCATTTCTGTAAATCGTCCGCTTGCAAATCAAATGCCGCAATTTTGCCAGGGGTAGATTAAGCTGCTTATCTTTATTGTTTCCATAACAACAGAAATACTTTGTTACAAATAGGGCCTTGGCAGCGCTTGCTTGGTGGCCTTCACACCTCTGAGAGAAAGTATAATGAATTAAATCCCCTTACCTAGTACCTACATTTAATTTTTTTGTACATATGTATTGCACTAAACATTGTTTGACACTGCTATTCATGGCTAACCACGAGCTAAGAGTGTTCGATGAGTTATGCAAAATCGTCGCGAGTTTTAATGTTCATTAATGAGGACAACACTAAATTAGCTTTCTAAGGATGGCTACATGTATATTAGCTTGCTAAGGATGGCTACATGTATATTAGCTTGCTAAGGATGGCTACGTGTATATTAGCTTGCTAAGGATGGCTACATGTATATTAGCTGGTTAGCATTGCATATAGAATGAGGCCTTTCCTATGAAACTCAGCTTTCAGTAATCTCAGATATATTCGCGTGCTTTGACAGCAAAATAGGCAGTCAGCCATCACTGGGGTGGGTGCACGTTCATGATGTTTTTGGCTGCTCCTTACTTTGCTGGTCTCGCAAAGGTTAAAATGACTCCTGAAATTAACTTTCTAGGAGGGCGGTGCAGATGAGCAGTGAGGTTAAGGCCGTTTCAAATTGTTTCGCGTTCTTACACTGATTTAAACATCTAGAGGTGTCCATCTTACTCAGTACTGATTCTTGATCCATCAAAAATGCTGACATACATTTTGCACTTTCCGTAAATGGTTCTTAATGTTGAACGCTTCGAAGAATGACTGCATTTTGTCCCAGTGCAGGTTATGAATATGGCCACCTGTCTCCACTGTGAAATGAGACTGCAATACTTATGCGCGAGTGAGTGAATTCAGTTAGCCTCGAGTCTACAGAATTATCGCCGTTTACTTTCAAGGCCTTGTTCCTGTGTGCAGTGTGGAACTCAAATTTCCTGTTCTTCCTGCTCGACGACCTCGTAGATGTAGGCCACCCTCCCGAGTGAGCTGATCCTGGACCAGCCTAGCTGGCAGAGGAGGTGGGGAGAAGGTACCGGAAGGGGCGACTCGTGGCGACCGACTCCCGCCTCGCACCCTTCTAACCTCTCCCTCCACCTCTCATTCCCACCCCCCTCCTCTCCCCAGATATGTCCAGACGAGTGGTGCGACAGAGCAAATTCCGTCACGTCTTCGGTCAGGCGGTGAAGAACGACCAGTGTTACGATGACATCCGCGTCTCCAGAGTCACCTGGGACAGCTCCTTCTGCGCCGTCAACCCCAGATTCGTCGCCATAATAATCGAGGCTAGCGGTGGCGGAGCGTTCCTGGTCCTCCCCCTGCACAAGGTAAGTGCCCCCTCCCCCCAGCTACCGTTACCACGGCAACCCTGGGCCGTCTGCTCTCTGTCCGCTCCTGATTCACATCCCCTCTCTGTCCTGTGTTGCTTTTGTGGCTGCAGAGCTGGCTAATAATGGTTATTGGCATGCTCGGAAACAAAGTGACTTGCCTAGATACATACTACGGATAAACGGTACACGCGGTAAGGGCCGGAGAGCGCCGGTCTTGCTTCCCGTTTGAGTAGTAAGCAGCCTGCAACATGGCAAGACGGGCATACCTGTGAAGCTAAACGTGATTGGCCGTGTGGTTCTTCCTGGTGTCCTGTGCCTCGTTTCAGGAAGGCTGTGATGGGTGGGCTGTGGTGGTCTGTCCTGGCTTCTCTCGAGGAGCTTGTGTGTCACAGGGTAGTGTCTGGTTTGCCTTCTGGGTTCGGCGTTTGTTGGCTGTTTTCCCGGAGCAAAACTGTGGAAGTTTTAGTCCTGGATTACGTAATATCAGCAAAGCCTCATTCCTAGCTATGCTGGCCGTTTTATGCTGTTTTTATTTATTTATTTATTCGTCACTCACGATTACAGGATTTGCACACATTGACGAAGAGCAAAGAGTGAAATTTCAGCCTCTCGTGGCTGTGAGAGGGGAGGGATGGCAGTGGTCTCAGCTGTATTATCTGGTCCCTGGAGTCATCCCTGGGGAATAGATATAGAGGGCCACCTCTATATACCCCACGCCCGTTTGGGCGTGGGAGAGGGCGGAGCCACCGGACTGTCTGTGTGGCCCTGGTCCTCCTACCTCCCCACCCCACACTCTTAATCACACCCGCCTGAGTCATACGCATCCGATGTTACTGCTGAGACAGCTGTTCTCAAAATTGGTAAATCACACGTTGGCCAGACAGGAATCCCCTACTTCCCGCAGTTTATTTTATGACTATTTTTATTTTTATTTTCCGCCTTTTTTGTGTAGCGTGTGCTCTTTTTTTTTCCTTTTTTTTTTTTTCTTCCTTGTTTATTTGGAGTGAGTACGCGTATTCTCCACTCTGTCTGAGGTAACGTGTCAGTACAAGCCGCACCCCCCACTCCCCCCCCCCCCCATGGCCTGGGCTGTGTCGTAATTTTTTGTTTTCCGAAGGTAACTGAAGAGTAAGATTAAGAATAGCTTCCAATAACCGCTGCGGGGTATAATACAAAGCAGGATTACTGAGTTAGCTGGATAACTGCACTGAGTAAAACCCTGATTCCTCCAAAATCTGGCACATGGACTGAAGTAAAAAGAGCTGTTCTGGGTTTTACTCAGTGCTGTTATCCAGCTAATTCGGTAAATCTTGCTTCGTAGTATACCTCCCGGGAGTCGGCTTGAAAAGTCTCTTTAAAACCTGCTCCCCCAGGCGCTGTCCTCAAAGCCGACTCTCAGCACTGTTGGAGATCGGCCCAAGTTACACAACAAAACCCGACAGTGAACATTGGGGCCCTAAAGCAGGGGGTTTCCCAAATCTTTGAGTCGCCATCCAGGTGAAACCAAGTAGCCAGCTAGAGGTGTTGGGGGCGTGGAGACGAATTGTTCCGCTGACATCATGTTTACTAAATTTATGAGCAAACCTTGAATATATGCGTTAAAGTAGCCGGCCAAACAGAGGCGTGTAGTCGGCCGTTTAGCCTACAGCTGGAGTTTGGGGAACTTCTTGCTAAAGGTTTGTTTGTGGCGCTTGGCATTTGAGCACTCGATGCAGGGTGACGTGTGGTTGTGGTTACAAGAAAGCTTTTTTTTTTTTCCCCCCCTAAGAGTTCAGAGAGGAAAATTGATCTATTGGTCAGACATTTGATACGAGCGGGATGATGAAATGGCGTTGTTTGCGAGGATTTTAAACGAGGGTGTGTCTGAGAAAGGCAAACAAACTGTCCGAGTGTGTGGTGGCTCTCTCTGATTCTTTTGGAGAGGCAGGTCTGAGAAGGTGAAACGAGTACGGACATGCCTCTCTGCCCTGATTATCACGGAGGTTGTTTTCTGCCTGACAAAACCAAATCAGCCAATCAGAACATAGGTTGTAAGCACATTTTTACAATGACATTTTCACAAAGTGCTGAGCAGCGTGGAGGGATGTGAACACACAGAGGTGGCTGGTAAAATGTTGAACATGGCTGGTGATTTTTAGAATCCACAAGCCACTCTGGCTAGTGGGTGAAATTAAATTTCATGCCCTGGTAGTTTTATTATAATAATTTTTTGGTTGAGTGGTTTGGCAGAGTTGATTCTGTCGACAAGCTCACTTGTCGTGTTTGAACGGCCTGTTGATGGAGTCGTCCCGCCCAGCCGGGTTCTGCGCTTCCCCATTCTGCAATGTCCCTGTACAAGACAAAACCACTCGAGTCACTTCCCCCCCGAGATGTCATTCCCATGTAAGGGCTTTCATGTTGTACAAACACTATACGCTGACCTTTCAGAAATGCATTTCACTGCAAATCTTTTGACTGCAAACAGCATCGGTTTATACTGTTTACAGTGAAAATGTTTCCCCTGATAATATGCTTAGATGTGGGAGGGGGGGAAATGTTAAAACAAAAAGGCTTTTGCTCATTCTCTCATATGAATCCTTTATCCAGATAAACTTGGGAAGTTTTGGTAGTATTGTGTAGTAGTGTGTGTTAGAGCACCAAGTGCGAAATACAAGAGTGAATGACAACATAAATTTGCCTTCAGTGACCCATAGTCTTCACTGTAAAACTACGAGCTGTTGGCTGAACACAACAGCCAGTGAGCTTATCATAAGTGGTCTGCATTCTCATGTCTTACAAATTGTTGGTTTGAAAAGGATTGCTTCTGTGCTCTGGTAGCTTCCTGCTGCTTATTATAGAGCGTTGGGTACATCGGGCGCTAAGGGCGTGCTAATGTGACAAGCGTGGCGCTGGTGTTGACAAGCGCGGCCTGCGTGTTATTTAAGATCGTTCGACGAGGGCCCTGGTATTTTATTCGTGTCCGGCATGCAAACAGGATCCTGAACCCTGTCATCGCACAAGCAGTGCCACTTTATTTTGTTTGTGGGGTTTTGTTTCCCGTCGTTTTGTTTGAATTTGTATTTTCATTAATTTAATATAATTGTAATTGTAATTTCTTTCAATTCCAGAAGTACATTCAGCACGTCTATTTTTTTGTTGATATTTCAACTTTGTTTCGTCTCCTTTTGAGTTTGTGTACCTTCAAGTCATTTTATTTATATTTTGGATTTAATATACTGTAAGCCTCTCTGGGTTTCACACCAAGCCGACACGTTCCTTTTATCACCTAATTTTATTTTAATTTCTCTGTCTGTTTTACCCGTTTACTTCGTGAAAATAAACTGAAAACAAAAAAGGCCACTGAGGGCTTTGTCTACGAAGATCTTTAGCATGTGCAAAACCTTTTAGCACACGCAGAACTAATAACATGGCCAATGGTTGGTCATGGTATTTCTTTTTCACCAATCATTGTCTTATTAGTTTTGCGTACGCTAAAAGGTTTTGCATTTTGCCTCCTGTCGTACTTAACCTAGGCTAAGTAGGTGTGATGTCTCTACGTTTTTCTTAGTTAAAATACCTGTGTGAAGCTTCAGTTACCGTTGCGAGACGTATGTGAACAGCACTGTATGAAGTGCACAAATATCAGTGTACTTCTACTTGACAGAATTGATATGTGTCAGAACCAAACCTGTTGGTTTTTTAAGGATGTGCATGTTTCATCTGACCTTTGGCAAACGAATTTCAGTATGAGAAGTGCTTCATTGTTCTATTGACACGGTGGTATTTTGGTGCTTAAAAGGGGAACTGAAAGTGATCTCTGGCCTCCTGCTAGTGTCTCACTGGGCCTGTTTGGCTCTGACCCCTGCCCCTCTGGTTGTTTCCAAAATGCACAGGCCGGGCGGACTTTGGGATCTTTGCATGCGGGAGGTTCTTAACGCCCCACCCCCACCCCCACGAACATAAGAGCGTTTCCAGTTCAGATTTCATCATCACATTTCGTCACTGTAATTGGGGGCCTCTCCCCCCCCCCCCCCCGCCCTACCCAGCCTCTGCCCCCGGTGCCCTCTTCTACCCCCCCCTTCAATCCGGTACCAGCTGCCTGGGAAGGCCTTTGTGCCCCCCCCCAGCACGCTCTGCCAGGCTCTTTGTCGGGGTCCTGCCCTGCTGGCTACATTGGATAGGGGCTCCCCGGGGCTCCCTGGGGCTTATTAAAGCCATCTCTTCATTACAAACCCCCGCCTTGTATGTTCGGAAGATAATTAGTTTTACCCTTTCAGTAGGCCTGTGCCGTTTAGCAGGGAGTATGGGGGGGGAAATCAATCCCAGTTTTACTGGTTTGGCTCTGAATTGAACTAAGTTCAGCGGAGCACGCAGACCTGGGGAACGTCCTCTTCAGACAGTGTGAGGAACAGGTGTGTGGAACCCCGGAAAGGCGGAGCCGGTCTCTCGGGGCGACCCCCGTTTGTCGCTGTTTCGGGGCAGATGAGCCAGGCTCCAGTGTGAGCGCTGACAGGAGAAACTCATCATTGTCTCCTCGCTCCAGAACAGAAGGGGCACGTGGGACAGGGCATCAGGTGTGGGGTTACTCACACTCCGTCAGCCCCCCTCCAACCCTGATTTATCCCCTCCTCATTAGCATATGAAGAGCGCCCTGTTCCCCGGAGGCGGGCGGGGGTGGGCGTGGCTACTCTCCGCCTCACTGTAACCTCCAATCAAAGCACAGCTTCAGCCAAGGCCTTGTCATGTCAGCCTGCTTCTGTGTTTTCTGCACTCACAAATTGGCAGCCTTTCAAATAGGCTACATGGGACATGTCTTTACATGTATGCATTTCATATGTAATATGGTTTATATCATCTACACCATTTCGATATGAGTTTGTGTATATTTCTTTAGCATTTTGTAGCGGGAGAGATTTTGGTGTGTTTTACACACCTCCAGGTGTTCTGATCTGCATGCTGAGTATGCGCAGACGGTCGGGCTCCTCTGTGGGTGATTCTGTAGCTGACTGCGCAGACGGTTGGGCTCCTCTGTGGGTGATTCTGTAGCTGACTGCGCAGACGGTCGGGCTCCTCTGTAGGTGATTCTGTAGCTGACTGCGCAGACGGTCGGGCTCCTCTGTGGGTGATTCTGTAGCTGACTGCGCAGACGGTCGGGCTCCTCTGTGGGTCATTCTGTAGCTGACTACGCAGACGGTCGGGCTCCTCTGTGGGTGATTCTGTAGCTGACTGCGCAGACGGTCGGGCTCCTCTGTGGGTGATTCTGTAGCTGACTGCGCAGATGGTCGGGCTCCTCTGTGGGTGATTCTGTAGCTGACTGCGCAGACGGTTGGGCTCCTCTGTGGGTGATTCTGTAGCTGACTGCGCAGACGGTCGGGCTCCTCTGTGGGTGATTCTGTAGCTGACTGCGCAGACGGTCGGGCTCCTCTGTGGGTGATTCTGTAGCTGACTGCGCAGACGGTCGGGCTCCTCTGTGGGTCATTCTGTAGCTGACTGCGCAGACGGTCGGGCTCCTCTGTGGGTGATTCTGTAGCTGACTGCGCAGACGGTCGGGCTCCTCTGTGGGTGATTCTGTAGCTGACTGCGCAGATGGTCGGGCTCCTCTGTGGGTGATTCTGTAGCTGACTGCGCAGACGGTCGGGCTCCTCTGTGGGTGATTCTGTAGCTGACTGCGCAGACGGTCGGGCTCCTCTGTGGGTGATTCTGTAGCTGACTGCGCAGACGGTCGGGCTCCTCTGTGGGTGATTCTGTAGCTGACTGCGCAGACGGTCGGGCTCCTCTGTGGGTCATTCTGTAGCTGACTGCGCAGATGGTCGGGCTCCTCTGTGGGTCATTCTGTAGCTGACTGCGCAGACGGTCGGGCTCCTCTGTGGGTGATTCTGTAGCTGACTGCGCAGACGGTCGGGCTCCTCTGTGGGTGATTCTGTAGCTGACTGCGCAGACGGTCGGGCTCCTCTGTGGGTGATTCTGTAGCTGCCTGCGCAGACGGTCGGGCTCCTCTGTGGGTCATTCTGTAGCTGACTGCGCAGACGGTCGGGCTCCTCTGTGGGTGATTCTGTAGCTGACTGCGCAGACGGTCGGGCTCCTCTGTGGGTCATTCTGTAGCTGACTGCGCAGACGGTCGGGCTCCTCTGTGGGTGATTCTGTAGCTGACTGCACAGACGGTCGGGCTCCTCTGTGGGTGATTCTGTAGCTGACTGCGCAGACGGTCGGGCTCCTCTGTGGGTCATTCTGTAGCTGACTGCGCAGACGGTCGGGCTCCTCTGTGGGTGATTCTGTAGCTGACTGCACAGACGGTCGGGCTCCCCTGTGGGTGATTCTGTAGCTGACTGCGCAGACGGTCGGGCTCCTCTGTGGGTGATTCTGTAGCTGACTGCGCAGACGGTCGGGCTCCTCTGGGTGATTCTGTAGCTGACTGCGCAGACGGTCGGGCTCCTCTGGGTGATTCTGTAGCTGACTGCGCAGACGGTCGGGCTCCTCTGTGGGTCATTCTGTAGCTGACTGCGCAGACGGTCGGGCTCCTCTGTGGGTAATTCTGTAGCTGACTGCGCAGACGGTCGGGCTCCTCTGTGGGTGATTCTGTAGCTGACTGCGCAGACGGTCGGGCTCCTCTGTGGGTGATTCTGTAGCTGACTGCACAGACGGTCGGGCTCCTCTGTGGGTCATTCTGTAGCTGACTGCGCAGACGGTCGGGCTCCTCTGTGGGTCATTCTGTAGCTGACTGCGCAGACGGTCGGGCTCCTCTGTGGGTGATTCTGTAGCTGACTGCGCAGACGGTCGGGCTCCTCTGTGGGTGATTCTGTAGCTGACTGCGCAGACGGTCGGGCTCCTCTGGGTGATTCTCTAGTGGAGATTCTCTAGTCGCTTGCAGCTGCTCGCTCACTCGTATGACAGAATGTTGAAAATTCCCACACTGCCCCTGGCCTCACAGGCGAGACACGGGATCAGAAACCAGATCAGAGTAAAGAGCCGTTTGTTTGGAAGTAATGTTCTGTTTGTGCCCAAACCCCAGATTCTCAGCCTGCTCATCCATGGGTTACATACAGCGTGTGTCTGTTTCTGTGTGTTTCTGTGTGTACTGTGCGTGTGTCTGTACTGTGTGTCTGTACTGTGTGTCTGTACTGTGTGTCTGTACTGTGTGTGTGTGTGTGTGTGTGTGTTTTTGTTTCTGTGTATGTGTCTGTGTGTGTGTCTGTTAGGGATGTGTGCGTTTAGTCGGCTAGTAAACGTTGCTACCCTCGCTAGTCGGCACCAGAAATACTAGTCGGTTAAACTTATTGTTTTATTAATGTACACATTTAAATTACATATTGACATAATTTGCACTGAAATGTCATGTTTTCCTGGTCAAATGTTGCTTTATAAAAAACGAGCATCCGTTACTAATGTTAACAACGCCGGATTAAAAATAAAAATAAAAAAAACGAAGGGAAAAAACAAAACGCATTCGCCTGTTCGCCCTGCAAGTTAAACCAGCCCAATGTTGAATAATAATAAATAAAACGAATCTAATGTCACGTCGATCAGTCGGCCTAATTGTAATTTTTTTGTGTTCCTATTATTGGTGCCTTTTCTGATGACCGATTATTATTTTTTACTGTATTTGATGCGATCGCGTTCACCCAATGAAAATACCGTTGTAATAATCAGGCACGTTTCCTAAAAATGTTTTGTTACGTTGAATATTGTTTTCAATAAATGTTATTTGTTAACTTTTATTTAGTGAGTTGTTGTCATGTTTTGTAGGGTAATGTGCAATGTTCATAATGCAAGGCGCAAAGTGCCACACATTTCAGCGGCATTTAAAATACGATTTGGTTATTGAAGAATGTGATTAACGGTTTCAAATGGCTCTTATAATATACGCAATATTTTTTCGGACAATGTTTAACCTTATAGATTAAATTGTGCTCAATTTTGACTGTTTTCTGAGTGTTTTCTTACTTTTAGACTAGTCGACTAGTCTAAGTTTAAACTTCCGTTTAACCGTCAGGGAAATTAGTCGTTAGGAACATCCCTAGTGTCTGTACTGTGTGTGTCTGTGTGTGTGTGTGTCTGTGTCTGTACTGTGTTTGTGTGCGTGTGTTTTTGTGTCTGTACTGTGTGTGTCTGGGTTTCAGTGTCTGCGTTTGTTTCTGTAGTGTGTGTGTGTGTGTGTGTGCGTTTGCACATGTTCACATGTCTTTGTGTGTCTGTATGGAAGTGTACCCCTTAGTGCATGTGTGTATGTCTTTTTGCGTGTGTTTGTGCTCGTTTCTGTGCTGCGTGTGTGTATATGTGCATGTATATGTGCGTGTATATATATGTGTGTGTGTGTGTGTGTGTGTATATATGTGCATATGCTCTGTGTGTGTGTGTGTATCTGTGTGTGTGTGTGTGTGTGTGTATATATGTGCATATGCTCTGTGTGTGTGTGTGTGTGTATCTCTGTGTGTGTGTGTGTGTGTGTGTGTGTTTTGTCCCCTCCCTTCACGCTGCTCCTCTCCCCCGATCTGTATTCCAGGAGCTGCTGCTGTTGCTGCTGACAGCAGATTTTACCATATATGGCCATTCAGAGCGCTCTGCCTGTCAGGCTTCCAGAACCATTTCCTCTCTGCCTCCCCATTGGCTACGAGCAGGGCTGGTGCCCAGTGCATTCTGGGATAGTGGCAGAGGGGAGAGAGAGGGAAAAAATATGAAGAGAGAGTCCAGTTTAAGTGTTATGGTGTATTAACTGATTGGCCACCCCCCCACCCCTCCTTTCTAAGTCCAGATTCCCAGATTCCCACATTCTCAGGAGGAGAGGGAGTTCTTGTGTCCTTAAACTAACAGTACTTTAAGTTTGGAATTTTCCCCAGTGTTTATTTATTTTTTTGTCTGTTGTTTGAAGTGGTTTAGGCGTGTGTGGGTTTGCTTTGAGTGGTAATTAAAGGTGCATTCACGCTTCCTTTGTTAATTATGTGACGCAGAATCACGGTGAAATGTCCCCGTAGGATTCCTAATGGCCGTTTGTTTTTAATGACACTGCATAAGCTGCGTGCGTGTGCGTGTGTGCGCGTGCGCGTGTGCGTGTAGGGGGCGACCCTGCATAAGCAGCGTACGGTAGTGTGTAGGGGTCCAGGGGGAGCTGACAGGACGAGGTAGGGGGGGCTGCTCTGGTTAGTAACGGCCCCCCCAGGCAAAGCATTGTGGGGTCCCACTTTCCTCATCAGTGTGTTGTGTCTAATGAGAGCGAATGGGGTGCAGAGAATGTTGGGAATCCCCTGCAGTCCTTCTCCCTGGCTACTCGCATGCTCGTGTGTGTGGCAGAGTTTGGGAAGCGTACTGGGGTTCCCTCTCAGGGCCACGCCCCTAACGAGGGAAGCTGGAGGACCAGGAGGCAGGGCGGTGAGGCGGGACTTAAGGGGGCGGATCTTAAGTGGGCTGGATCAGACCCTGGTCGTCACACGCTGCCTCTCTGGCACAGCGCAGTCTGCCTCTCCCTTCTGCCCTGGCGCTCTCTCTCCGGCCTGCCTCTGCACCACCCTGTGCCCCCCTCCTCCGCCCCTCGGCCCTCTCCTGCTGTGCCTGGCGCCTTGGGAACGCCCACCTGCTTGCTGTCCTGGGGTGTGATGGAGCCACAGGGTCAGCCCAGGCTCTGAGGAAGCGGACATTACCCCGCTGTGTGTGTGTGTGTACGTGTGTGTGTATGTGGTTTGATCCCATGTTAAAACGGCCCCAGTCTGTTGAACTCCGGATCCCTGCTCTTCAGGCGGTTAATGGTTCGAGCGATTTTCTCAAGGCAGCATTCGGGGTTATAGCCCCCTGATTGAGCGACGGAGCAAAGGAGCGTTTTACCGCCGCTATGGGGGCTAAAAAGCAGATGTCTTTATGTCGGGGTTCCCGGGGCCTGATCCAAAAACAATCCCCGTACCCCCCTTTCTCCCTCCTCCCCACTGTTTTTCTGTCATTTACATATCTAACGGCTCACACTTGTTTTGCCCTATGGGGCCCAACTAATAGACTGCCTGATTCTTTTTTAATGCACTTTATTTTGCGTTCGCTTCTGTGAGACACTGGTTCTTGTAAGAATGCGGGTTGGACGGGAGTTTGACATTGCCCTGTGATTGATTTGACGGATTTGACTCTGCTCTTTTAATTTGTGAACGGGTGGGATTTTGTGTTCACCGGGGGGATTTCCATTTTTAGAAGGCCCCCGTTTGCGTCGGCTCGGGAGAGGATCCCGGCTCTCGACCAATCCCAATGTCCCCTCGTTTCAATTTCTGTCTCGGCAGACTTTTTTGTGCAGGCTTCGCTTAAATAAATTGTATGGTGGATTACGGCTGTGGGTGGAGTTGTAGTCCCAGGTTCCAACACGCAGGGGTATTTGGGAGTGATTGAACATTTTCTCTGTTGCTGAGGTCACTCAGCAGTAGAATGTCATATGAGGTGTCAATCAAACGGCAGCTTCCCGCCCCTTTCAAAAGAAGCCGTTCACAGTGATCTCGTGCCTCCGTAGAGTTCCGTGGTCCCGCCCCCTCCTATCCCTGGCTGGTTCCGGAAGACTGCCGGAAACCATTACCTGCCCCCACTTCGAGATCTTTCAGTCACTCTTATGATGATATTAAGGCATTGTATGGACCAAACTTTGACATATATGTGATACAAAGTCAATTACATACTCACCACCGCGTTTAAATCAAACTTGAATCGTATAATTAACGGAGTTTGAGAAACATAAATCTCATGCCTCCATAAGGACTGTGCTTCATTTCTCTGCTCAAATTACTGCATCTTGGTAAAAAAAAACAAAACTGAAATTGAGCATCTATTCTGGGTTGAATACCTCTACTTAATACTTACTGTCGACGCCACTAGAAGAAGCCGAACTCTTGTGCAGCGACTCTGTTTCCCGCTGGTTTGCAGCAGAAGTCCTGTTTGCCCCCCCGCCCCCCCTACCATATTCAGGCCTTTCTCAGAAGCTTGTTAGCGCCACTATTAGCTGGTTGCCTGGCACCTCAGCGACTTCAAAGCCACGCCAGTTTGTCGTTGGCGCTTGTTTGTTCATGGCAGCGGTAGCTCGTAATTGCCTGGCCGTTAACCCCGCCGGCCTCGCGCACGAGCGCGGGAGCCGTCCTCAGAAGCTGTGGCTCGGAGCGCTCGTCGTCTCGGCCCGAGCTCGACAGCGCGAGCCGCAGCCTGCAGACTGTTGCAGCAGCAGCTGGGCGGGATGATCCCACGTGTGCCGTTTTTTTACTGCGGTTTTTGCGAGGCCTGTGGAAAAGGCGTTCACGCCCCCCGCGGGTTTCGCCCCGCTTTCGTAACTGCGGTCGAGGGAAGTCGATGCTGGTTAGCAGTCCTCTTGCGCTCGACGGAGCCTAGACACCCCCCCACCCTCACGCGGCTCGAGGTTGAGAAACCCGGTTCAAATAGATGGATTCCAGACAAAGCCTCACAGAAGCCAGTTCTTTTGTATTAATCAGACACTAATAGTTGTTATAGTCATGATTAATATGTTATGGGTGGCGCCCGTAATCCCGAACAACGGCTTAGCGGCGTGTCCGGGGTCTCCGCGTTCTCTGGCAGTTGGACTCAGGGCGCAGGGATGACCGTGTGTCCTTGCCACCGGGCGTTCCCCTCCCCCAAACGCACAGCCGCGGCCATCGCATTCTGTTACCCCAGCCCTGACGGGAGCCCCCCTTGTTTTGATTGCTGACCCTGGAATGTAATTGTGTACACTCAAAGCAAGCGTACTATGGAGCTGAAAAAGGCGATACATTCAACACCCTCCCCCCCCGTAACGGCACCCAACGGCCTATCCCTCGGGTGTGGAATGTGGGGCAGTCTGTCAGCCGCCCCGAGCATCGCGTGTCCGGCCCCCGTCCGCCCCTCTGCCAAACAGCAGGCCCCTCTCCTGCAGCCTTGCGCGCCTCTCCTCCCTCGACCCCCTCTCCCGCTCTCACCCCTCTGACACCCACGTTTACACAGATTCGGGATCGGGGTCAGGCCAGTAGACCGTTTGTGACCTCAGCGCCCCCTTTTTAATGGCTCTTTTTAAAGAGGCCACGTGCCTGACTACTACTTCTCCTCTGAGGGACCTGTGTGTACATGCAGAAAAATGTGCAGGCTTTGTGAGGACGCCTTAAGGGCCTGCAGATGTAGGTGTGATTTTGGGTGCCTGTGATGTCACACATTTTTTCGGGGGATAAAAATAAGGCTGTGAAGAGAGCAGTGTCCTACAGATCTTGTGTGTCAGTACTCTGAGTGAATCATTGGTTCTTTCTGTGAGTGCGTGTTTCAACATGGTGCCAGGTGTGGTCCTGAGCGATCCTGTTTAGCGCTCCATTTCAGTGTGAGTGTGAGTGTGTGTGTATACATGTGTTTTTATATATGTTTATGCATATATGTGTCTACGTACGTGTATATATATATATGTGTGTGTGCATGCGTGTCTACGTGTGTGTTTTTATATATATATATATATGTGTGTGTGTGTGTGTGTGCGTGTGCGTAAAAGCCATCTGGGCTGCAGACTGCTCAGTTTCCCCCTTTAAACTCAGCATAAAAAATAAAGGGCAAACCGCAGCCCAAAATGGCCCAATCAGCATTAATCCAGCAGGCTCACGGTAACATGCCGCTTTCCATCCCGCCCAGTGGGGCCTTTCGCTGCCTCGTGTTTCTATAACGGAAAAGTGCCTTTTTATTTTGCATGTACATTTTCGTTTGAAGAGTTGCGATGTGGTTCTTGACGGGTTGTCCTCCTGGGCGTGTTGTTTGAGTTGAGTGCGAGGAGGACTCAGAGCTGTAAGGATTTGCGCCGGGCAGGACGTTTTTACAGGGAATGTGTTCACCCTGAGGTGTTAAACTCGCTGTAGAGCGTGACGCAATCTTCTCCCCCTGGGGAGTGGCTGCACCTCTTCTGTGTGAGTTAGCTTTACGTCGGTTAGCCTAGCCATAGCGTGAGGCCCAGAGACCCGCGCGGCTGAGGCGCTAAGCTGGTGCAGTCCCTCGTCTGGGATGCCTGAGGCTTTTCGGGGGGGGGGGGGGGGTCACCTCAGTCTCACAGGTAGCACACTTGGCCGCACCAGTGTGTCACTCTACTCGGAATCCTTTCCCAGCTCCAGGACATCCCTGCTGCACGGGCCACGCCCCCTCCCTCAAGCAGGAAGTAGGTGCCACCCTCACCCTGCTGCTGGAATCTGGGCCATGCTCTTGAACCCATGCCAGGTGTTTTTGCCATTGTGTCTCTCGCACACGTGTGTGTGTGTGTGTGTGTGTGTGTGTGTGTATATACACGCTCGCACGCGCATGCATGCACACACACAGACACTCGCACGCATGCACACACACGCATGCACACACACAGACACTCGCACGCATGCACACACACACACACACACAAACACAGGCACTCATACGCGCACGCGTGCACAAACGCACACAAACGCGCACACACACACACACACAGGTTCTGCAAACGGTGTAACCTTACCTGCTCAGTGAAAGGAACCTGTCTGACAGCCTCACTGAGATTCCACCTATAATAGTGTGTGACAGAGTACCAGTTAGCTCTCAGTGTGTGTGTGTGCACGTCTATGGCGCTTGTGTGCATGCATGGGCGCGCGTGTGCGGGCATGGGCGCGCGTGTGTCCCCCCGCATGCTGGACTTTGATCTCCAGGTTAGCAGTGCGGGTATGTGTCCTGGTCATACAGGGCCTCGGGCAGCGCGTTTAGTAAACACCATCTAACCTCTTAGCCTGCAGCGGCCTAGTGACCGTACATTATGTAGGACAAAATCTACATAAACAGCCTGTCCCCAAAATATGGTCGTCGAGCGACCATAACGTCAGTGATTTAAAGTCCTGTGTTCACAGAGCTGTCCGTGACGGGTCTGTTTATGAAACTTTATGCTCTTTTTTTAAAAATTAGAATGAAACTCTCAGGATGTTTTGAGTCATTTCCTTTACCCACAGTTCTCAGAGGAAGCTGAACAAAGGGGGCCAGTGTGAGAGCAGACCATGTCCACGTTGTTTAGGGGAAATGGAGGAATGAAATGGTAAAACAAAGAAAAAAAATATTCGGTTCGCGGCAGAAATCCGGGCTCCTCTCCGGCCGTGAGTCACGCATCGCTCAGAGAGACGTAATTATGGGCTGGCGTCTCGCGCAGTCAAGCTCAGACTGGTCATCCTTTGTCTTTGCAACGACACGAGCGGTAAATAATTGCGAAACTTTGAGGAAATCCCGGACAATGAGCAGTCTTACGCAAGAAAGCCATTTTTTATTTTTTTATTTTTTTTGCTTCAGCATACTGTTGAGCTGCTGTTGTCATTAATACAGACTATGCAGGGACTTGTTCCTCTTAACCAGACACATTTGACCTTTTTGGTTTCGGAAAACAACCACGGCCTCGCTGCGGCCGAAAGCGTTTGTCCTTTGCTCCGCTTTACGCCGTGTGTTGCTTGTGCTTTGTGCGAAGCTGAAAAGTAAGAGTTGATACTGTAGATCAGGGGGGTATACTATGAAGCTCAGGGTTACTGTGTTAGCTGGATAACTGCACTGAGTAAAACCCAGAACCCTCCAAATCCGGAATATGGACTCAAGTAAAAAAAAAAAAAAAGAAAAAAAAAAGAAGCTGTTTCGGATTTTACTCGCGCTGTTATTCCGCTAACTTGGTCATTCTGTTTCGGAGTATACCCCTCAGGGGCCAGTATAAACCAGGCCCAGGTTTGCAGAATCCTGCTTTAGATTAATCAGACCTTTTCATTTGGTTGTTCGTTACTTTTTTCCCCAGTTGGTATCATATTTATTTTTTTTGAAACGTTGCACCTGCCTCAGTTATTTGTGTGGACCCTTTTAAAATGGCTCACTCACTCTGTGGGAGGAATGTTTGAAAGGCCTGACGGCTTGAAGGGCCGGTGTGTTTTTCAGAAGCCAGCCTGCCCTGCAATCACCTAAAGGGGACGTGCCTGTTCAGTAAATCAGAACCTGGAGCTCTTTCCATTATGGGCCGTTATGTGACGAACGTCTCCCTGTCCACACCCCTCCCCCGGCAAGCCCCTGCAGTCGTTTCCCAGGCAACTGTGCTGGTGACGGCTCGACCGGGGGTGTTGCGTGAGGTTGTGCGGGTGAGAGCCGGTTTTTAAATTGTACACACAGAGTCCCATCGAATATGAAATAAAGCCGAATGCCTTCCACGGTAGAAGTGTGGCGAAGTTTACGTGCAGTCGGGCGTACGAAAACAGCACTTTTACGGAGTTCAACCCTGAAACCACCGTTGCAATGAAAATGTATCCAAGAAAAATAAAGGCAGATACCGGCATGTTCCGTGTACGGCTGCGGGCGGCGAATAATTTTACAAGCGCACCATCGCGCTCTAAATACGGGCATTCTTCAGTGACGTCATGCAGAGCGTTCAAGTGGCTGATTGAATTAGCGGAACAAAGAGGCGTGGGTGTGTCTGCCTGACGGCTCTGCCCCCCCCTCTCCCCCCGAACCCAACCGAGGGGCACCTGACTTTCATATGCGGTCAAAGGTCGCAAACCAGCCTCCAGCGCACTGATACCATCAGGAAGTCAGATGATTGGGTGGAAGGGTCCTGCTTTGTCCCAGACCTTTGTCTGTCAAAGAAGTGGAAAAGAGCGGCTGGTTATTTCTCAACGTCTGGCTGGGGCCTTGTATAAGAGGTTATATAAGGACCGGTTTTGTTTAAGGGATAATTGTAAAGGTCCCCTTTAGTTCATTTTTAGTTCAAATTCCTGAAGTTTAAATGGAAAGGCCATTAAGGTCCCCGTTTTTTTTGGTTTGATATGAAAATAACACACATGGAAGCAGTGAACACTAGGGCTGGCCCCGAATGTTCGAATGGTTCGGAATGCGTTCGGTATATTGGCATTCAAATCTCAATTCAGAATTCCGATTATTTAAAAAATATATATTATTACTATACCATGGCTTGGATAAATACGCGATTCTGATTGGCTTGAGAGTGGGCATTAAATTTGTATATACCGCCTGGCTATGAAGTAGTGCTGGCAACATTTTAATCACCGTTCTAAATTAAGAGGCCGTCTACATTATCTGCTGCCAGTGCCATATAGTCAACCCTTTTATTAATGGTAACCATGGCAACACAAACAGCTGATTAATAAAGCCGCCAAATAACGCCAAATCCGCTGATTTAAAAAGTTTGTGTTTGCCAAAAATCTTAGATACAACAACTTTAATCTAGCAAAGTAGTTTTGTGGTGCAGTATTTTTTCAGTTTGGAAATATGAACATAACAGCCTAGTAGGGCTTTATCTAATGTAATGTAACGCTAACGTGAGCAACCCTGGTTGCGAATGCGAGCAAGTTACTTCACAAAGCCCGTTAATCTGTGTATTAAAAAAAGCATTTTATCCAGTGAAATGTCTTCGATATGACGAGTTACATCTAACAGTAACAAACTCTGTAGCCTATCTATTGTAGGCTATTTTTTCAGATGTTTCCATCTCATGATGCAAATCTGAAATGCAATTTCCTTGGCTGCGTGACCAAAGCATTTTTAAAAAGCAAGACGGGAGAGGGAGGTAAATTGACTTGCGGTCAAGTTGAGAAGGAACTATTTTATGAAATAAAAAAATGTAATAACTATAGGCTACTGATTTTATAACAACTTTGTGCAATAAAATTTTATTTTGGAAATAAGTTTTGTGTTATTTGATCCTTTGAAAATACGGGCATATGAAACTTGAAACCCTTCGTTCAAGGCTAGGCTATACAATGTGGCCCCCGCACTGGATCTATAGCTAATGATCCAGTAATGAGCTTTCGGTTATGAAAGAGCATTAATAGGCCTACGGTATTCCTCATTTTTAAACGTGTTTTTGTGAGAACGAACGTTCGGAAACGCCAACGAATGTCCGAAGCCTAAAAAATGGCATTCGGGCCAGGCCTAGTGAACACTAGACACGGTACTCCGGCTTGGGCTGGCCTGTTCTGCAGGCCCCTGTTTAGACTGTGCTGCGGGTCTAGCGGGTTATTTCAGCTCACGTACAGAAGTTATGGTTCCCATCTTCTCCAGCCCCCCAGCAATAATTTAACCCCCCTCCAGTCATGTAGGCATCCTCCGTGTCGCAAGGCGCGTTGCTCTGTCGCTCCCACCATAACCCTTGACCCCCGGTGCACCATAGAGAGTTCCGTTCCAGGGTTGACTCTTTTACCAGATCCTCTTTTTTTGTGTTTTGTTTTGTTTGTTTTATATATATATATTTTTTTTTTTGTTACAAAGGGCAGCCCTCTGCCTTTTCTCTGATGGATTCTCATTGGAGCGGCTTGAGTAAAGAACACCGGTTGAATGAAGAGAAACTCCCTGCAGGGGAGGAGTAGGGAAATGACGGAAGAGGAAGTTTTTGCAGCTGTCCTCGTGTGTCTGCCGGGCGTGCAATGCCGTCTCCCTCTTCTGAAATCGGGCTCGCAGTTTTGATGTGCATTATACTGCGCGCACACGGGCGGGGGTGTGTGTGTGTGTGTGTGTGTGTGCGTGCGTGCGTGGGTGTGCGTGTGTGTGGTGTCAGGGGAGCTGCTAGCTAACCTCTCTTCTCTGTGTTTACAGACTGTGTGCACATGTGCGTGTATTCACGTGGTGTCAGAGGAGCAGCTAGCTAACCGCTCCTCTTTTGTGTGTGTGTGTGTGTGTGTGTGTGTGTGTGTGTGTGTGTGTGTGTGTGTGTGTGTGTGTGTGTGTGTGTGGTGTCAGGGGAGCAGCTAGCTAACCTCTTCTCTTTCTGTGTTTACAGACTGTGTGAACACAGGCGTGTGTGTGTGCGTGTGTGTGTGCGTGTGTGTGTGCGTGTGTGTGTGTGTGTGTGTGTGTGTGTGTCAGGGGAGCAGCTAGCTAACCTCTTCTCTTTCTGTGTTTACAGACTGTGTGAACACAGGCGTGTGTGTGTGTGTGTGTGTGGTGTCAGAGGAGCTGCTAGCTAACCTCCCTTCTCTTTCTGTGTTTACAGACTGTGTGAACACAGGCGTGTGTGTGTGTGTGTGTGTGTGTGTGTGTGTGTGTGTGGTGTCAGAGGAGCTGCTAGCTAACCTCTCTTCTCGTTCTGTGTTTACAGACTGTGTGAACACAGGCGTGTGTGTGTGTGTGTGTGTGTGTGTGTGTGTGTGTGTGGTGTCAGAGGAGCTGCTAGCTCACCTCTCTTCTCGTTCTGTGTTTACAGACTGTGTGAGCGTGTGAGCGTGTGAGCGTGTGTGTGTGTGTGTGTGTGTGTGGTGTCAGAGGAGCTGCTAGCTCACCTCTCTTCTCATTCTGTGTTTACAGACTGTGTGTGTGTGTGTGTGTGTGTGTGTGTGTGTGTGTGTGTGTGTGGTGTCAGAGGAGCTGCTAGCTCACCTCTCTTCTCTTTCTGTGTTTACAGACTGTGTGTGAGCGTGTGAGCGTGTGAGCGTGTGTGTGTGGTGTCAGAGGTTCTGTGTTTACAGACTGTGTGTGTGTGTGTGTGTGTGTGTGTGTGTGTGTGTGTGGTGTCAGAGGAGCTGCTAGCTAACCTCTCTTCTCTTTCTGTGTTTCCAGACTGGCCGCATTGACAAAGCCTATCCCAATGTGTGCGGTCACACGGGACCCGTCCTGGACATTGACTGGTGCCCGCATAATGACCAGGTCATCGCCAGCGGCTCTGAGGACTGCACTGTGATGGTATGATGGTCTCTCTCTCTTTCACTCTTTTTCTCGCTCTTTCTTGCTCTCTCCCTCTCCTCCCTCCCTCTCTCCCTCTCCTCCCTCTCTCCCCTCTCTCTCGCTTGCTCTCACTCGCTCTCTTTCTTGCTCTCTCTCTCCCTCCCTCTCTCCTGCACTCTCTCTCTCTCCCCTCTCTCGATCCCTTCCAGACATGCCAGGCATCAGATCTGGCTCGAATACATATTTCAGATGCACATTCTTTTTATGTTGTTCACGTGTGTACACATGCCCGCGGATTCCGAAGAGTTTTCAGCGAAACAACATTTGTATATTTACCAAAAAAAAAAAACACTAGGAAACCAGGTCACATGACCGAGCTACTTAAGCAGACATTAAGATTCTCCCCTTTGTCCTCCGTGGCCGCAATGGATGCATTTTGAAAAAAATAATCATAGGTCCAGATACACACATCCACAGCAGTGCTTTGAGAACCCCCCCTCCTCCTCAACCACGCCCACGTTTTTATTGCAGTGAGCACTGGCCTTGAGACAACACTGTGAAACACCCTGTTACCCGTGTTTACCGTATTGATAGTGACAAGGCGCAGTAAACCCAACTCTGTCCACACCAGGCCAACGAGAGAGAGCCCGTCTCACCCTGCAGCCACATCACCACCGTCTGTCCCACTGAAGCCGCCAGGCTGATTAATGGGTTTTATAGCTGAGTTAATTCGGTCTCTCGTGCGTCTGCCTCCTTATTTGGTTCGATAGAAGCAGCGGGCGGCACAAGTCACGTTATTAAAGCCCCTTCCATTACTTATGTTATCTGAGAGTTCACTTTCCTGTGAAACAGTCACTCAAAGGGCGGCCTTTATTCTCCCTGAACACTCGTATCATTTATCAACGCGTGCGTACGAATGAATGCAGCGCCTAGCGCTACGGCGCTAAGCCTACGAGCTGCTCTCCAAACCGCTTAATTCCAGGAGCAGCTCAAACCACCGCGCCAAGGCCCCCTCCCTCTGCTGCGCAGTCATTCCGGCTGTCGGGAGGATTAATCGCACAGAACTTGAGGGGCTCTTAAAATATGACAGCTATGAGCGATGGCCTTGGACCTGACAGTAATTTCACTAAGAGACCGTTTCCCGCGTGCCAAAGTGGAACTCCCAGACCCCCCCCCCCCCTCCCCCCCAGCGCGGTGAGAACAAGCGGCTTCTGTCTCACCTGACTTCCTGAAATGCGCTCGTGGGGAACGCTGAACCGCTCTGCCTGGGCGGAGCTCACAGGCCTAGTTCCCTCGCATTTTACGCCAAAAAAAAAAAAAAAGGCGTCAACATTTCAGGGTCACCGAGGTCTCGGCTTTCTGCTGCCATCTTCTGTCATGAGGTTGTAAGTGCAGCCTACTAAACCATTTCTCTGTCTCTAATGCCAGCCTTGTACGATATTTCAATATTGGTATTGCACCCTATATAGGAAACGTGAGGAAACATTTAGCAAGACTATTTGCTGTGCAGTGGTTTGGCCTCTCAGTGCGGCCGCTTGCGTGAACTTTGAACTATCTCTTGTGTGATAGGTTTATCCTTGCCGTCGAACCTCTCGTGCAATCTTCCACTGTCGTTTTATCTGTTTAGGGCTGCTGTTTGTCCACAGCTGTATTTCTGTTCCCGCAGGTATGGCAGATCCCAGAGAATGGGCTGGCCGCGCCCCTTTCGGAGCCCGTCGTGGTCCTGGAAGGGCACTCCAAGAGGGTCGGCATCGTCACGTGGCACCCCACGGCCAGGAATGTTCTGCTCAGCGCTGGTGGGTGACAGAATCGGCTAAAAATTGTTCTCCCTCTCCACCTTTGCTGATGAGAATTGTGCGGTGAGAATTCTGATGCAAAATGAGTTCCGTTGCATCGCCCACGTTTTTAATAATTTTCTTCTGGGCGCACAAGTTTTGAAAATTATGGAAAAGCTGTGTGAAGTAAACCATTGAAATCTTGACATTCTTGGTTTGCTTCTTACTCTACGGTAACGTCTCAAACTGTGATTGGTAAAGTGATGCTTCTCAGAGAGCAGCCATTTTGACGCTCTTGCCGGTTTGGTTATGGATGGCGTTGTGGATTCTCCCTTTACTGCTCTGGTGTTTGTGAGGACGGGAGTTCTTCCTCTGGATGGTACCTGGAGCTGCCCAATCAGCTGTGGGAATGGAACAGAACCTCAGCCAACAGCCCAGAGCTAAAATTGGACCATAGTTTAGTCTCTGTTCACCTCATGCACCCTGTCTGCACAAATGTGTCTTCTCTTTCCATGCATTGATGGGTTTCCTCAAACTTTACGGTTTTGGCTTCCTTCATTAGGTTCGTAAACGAGCAGTCCAGGTGTGGTACAGGTCCTCTCTGTCCTCCTGGAAAAATATACTTGTCTACCATTGAGGTTTATTACTCAAGTGCAGCATTTCGTAACCTGGCGTGGGCGAGTCTTTGGCCGCTCCCCTCTGCAGGGCCGAGTAGTCGTCATATTGACGCGTCTCACTACGATCTCCAGGGTTTTGCTGTTTAATCTCTGATGCAGTCTGCCTCTCTCCTAATCCCTTCTCTGGGATCTTCAGTCACCTGCTGTGAGCTTGCGTCACCATCGCAGCTGTGTTGCCATGGCGACTGCTTTGTCCCTAAAAAATCTGCTTTCCCTGGCGATGGGCCGTACTGTCTACCTGCCCCTTGGGCCTGCCCCACAGTACAGTCTACCTGCCCCTTGGGCCTACCTCACCGTACTGTCTACCTGCCCCTTGGGCCTACCCCACCGTACTGTCTACCTGCCCCTTGGGCCTACCCCACCGTACTGTCTACCTGCCCCTTGGGCCTACCCCACCGTACTGTCTACCTGCCCCTTGGGCCTACCCCACCGTACTGTCTATCTGCCCCTTGGGTCTACCCCACCGTACTGTCTACCTGCTCCTTGGGCCTACCCCACCGTACTGTCTACCTGCCCTTTGGGCCTACCCCACCGTATTGTCTACCTGCCCTTTGGGCCTACCCCACCATATTGTCTACCTGCCCTTTGGGCCTACCCCACCGTACTGTCTACCTGCCTCTTGGGCCTACCCCACCGTACTGTCTACCTGCCCCTTGGGCCTACCCCACCGTACTGTCTACCTGCCCCTTGGGCCTACCCCTTACCATATGCCTGTCCTGAGGGGCCGGTGCTGTTAGCATGTTCTGCTGAAGCTGGTTGCGTGCACAAGACTCTGAAACGGTGTAACAAGGCCTTGACTCTGAAGCAGTCTATCCAGCTTTTCATTGTTAAAGTAACCTTTCCGTTAGCAGCCAGGGGGACATTGCATTAAGCTAAGGGTGCTGGTGGGCCACAGGGTCTGCTGGTTTTGTTTTTCTTCTCTAAAACCAGGGTTGGGGGACCTCTCTGGCATATGGTGTCTCATGAGGGACATACTACTTCTTTTTTGGGTGAAGCACTCGCTCGCCCATTTTCCCTGCTCTAACTGGGCGCGCCCCTCGTTCTCCCCGTGTCCCCCAGGCTGTGATAACCAGATCATCATTTGGAATGTGGGTACTGGGGAGCCCCTGATCAACCTGGAGGACATGCACCCCGACGTCATCTTCAGCGTGTGCTGGAACCGCAACGGCAGCCTCATCTGCACTGCCTGCAAGGACAAGAAAATCCGCGTCATCGACCCGCGCAAGGAGGAGCTCCTCTCCGTGAGTCTCTCCTCCTCTTCCCTTTCCCCTCAACCAAAGAGAGCAGCACAGGGGTTAGCCTAGTTTAAGCATGTAAATTGAGTATTGCCTACACACAAAACGTAACTAAATTAATGAAATCAATGAAGGTATTTGTATAGCAGTAATCAGTAATGGTGGTCTATGTAGTTTGTAGTGTATAGCAGTAATGGTGGTGTATGTAGTTTGTAGTGTATAGCAGTAATGGTGGTCTATGTAGTTTGTAGTGTATAGCAGTAATGGTGGTCTATGTAGTTTGTAGTGTATAGCAGTAATGGTGGTCTATGTAGTTTGTAGTGTATAGCAGTAATGGTGGTCTATGTAGTTTGTAGTGTATAGCAGTAATGGTGGTCTATGTATAGATAGTACTGCGGTTAACATGGGCGTGTCCTCTGCTCTGCCCTATAGGAGAAGGATAAGGCCCACGAAGGGGCACGGCCAATGAGGGCCATCTTCTTGGCTGACGGAAACATCTTCACCACCGGATTCAGCCGCATGAGTGAGCGGCAACTAGCCCTCTGGAACCCGGTGAGTCCCTCCAAAAACCACAACGTACCAGGGCGTCGTTATGCTCGAGCCCCGAATGTTTTGAGCCTAGCCCCGAATGTTTTTGGTCTGTAAAAGGTTTGTGTTGCTCTGCCCAGGAGCTGATTTTAATGTACCGGAAACTTTAGCTGTACTTTTAATTGTTACTGGGGGCGCATTAAAGCGTGACACAAGCACTGTACTTCCATTTAGAAAGCATTGCACAAGGTAGGCTATGGCATAAATCATGGAAAGTAAAAACAAAAACAAATGAGTTTTCTTGGCTTTTTTCAGAGGAGAAGAAAAGGTCATGAAGAAATAGGCCAACAATTTAAATTGCTTCTAAAAAGCGATGATGCAGAAAGAGGCTGTTTTTCCCCACATGACAGATAACGTGAATGCATTAATATTAGCAAGCTAGCACAGCTAAACGTAAATTCTGGTTATCCTTACTCATCCTCTTTCTGATGGACAGGTTGTTCACTATCTTTCTACACACATACCTCCCTGACACACTTGGAAGTTGGAACTATTAATATTATATTCCCTCACAAGATGGCATGGAGAGCTTAATGTTAGAAATTAAGATTATTGGCTTGAACCATGATAAAAACAAGATTGTTGGAAGGCCCTCTACTACACAAATGTTTCCATCTGTTGCAAACTCTGATGTTGTGGTGTTTGTCACTTTTCACTTTTGTTTGGGGTATTCATAGCTTGCATTTTTTTTCCAATCACCGCAACTTTCCTGTGAAAATTTGTCAAATCTTTGTTACGACCCCGGCTCGAAGAGGCCGCAACACAAATTATTTCAAACACAAATAGGCAACTTACAAAACGTTTTTATTAAAATATCTCCTCATAGCGAGTCTCATAAAGCAGCGTCAGTTTCCCCATCATTACTGAGCGTAAAAATGGTTTCATAATAAAAGCGCGCTCCGTGTTTACACATAGGCTAAGCTACGCACAAACAGAATTACTCCACGTTAACTCTGATTTTCAGGTCCAAAAAAATAAGTTTCACATTTCAATTTACAAATGAAATAAAACAGAACACAAGCCCCACAATATTTCCAGTTGTGTTATTCAGTATTGTTTCATTCTCACTGAACTTATATGAGCCTACATATATATTTTTGAAATCACAATTTTTATTTGCAACTTTCACCAATTACCGCAACTTTATCGCAACAAACACACACAGAACATCGCACTTTGCGTCGAAACTTAAGAAAAGCTGCCGCGAAATCAAGCATTTTAGGCCGCAAAAATCACAAAAAACTGTGAGATCCTGGTGGGACTGATTATTCGGGAACGAGCAGCGAAGCTGCTGGTACTTTATTGTTTTTGTTCTGATTGTTTTTGTTACTGGAGTCTCTTGGCTGAAGCTTTTTCCCCAGTTTTGTACACAGTATGAAACTGGAGTGACAATAAACATCTCGAATCCTGAATCTATTCTCATTATGTGTTTTTCCGTACAATGCGATGCAAGACCACAGCTCATTTGGCCATGCTTGTCATTTAATGATAATAACCTGCTATTTGATTACAATCACCTGTTCTTTGCCACCAAGATGTAGTCTGTGATCGAATACTATGAATTGTTTAGTAATACAGTCAGCCTTGAGATTATAATATAATGTCCTGTCAGTCTTGACTCTTTAACAGTATAAAATAATTGTCATAGTTTTATCAAATGAAGAACATTATATTAATTTAAAGGGAAGCAATGTCAAAATATATATTTTTTTTTAGGAAGAGTATGCTGTCTTAATGTTTAAGTTTATTTAATGGTTTTGGGGTAGTACAGACAGCACAGCCAGGATTTGTGCGCGCGCGTTGGGTTATTTTGATGAGATGAACATTTTAATTATGTTATAATATAATCACTTATAATAAACTATTGTTGGTACCAAAACACTAGTGCTCATTTCTGTATCATGGAAAGGAATTAGAAATGTGCAATTAGGCAGACCAACAGTATGTTGTACCTTACAAAAATGACTCACTGGGTCATCCTACTCAGAATTGTTATGTTAGAGATGGAAAAGTCGATGAGGAAATGAGGGAAATAAGACAGCAATAGAGGAAACACCAGAATGCCTCGGAACCTCTTACAAAGTCTGAGGAATGCCCCGGATGTTTTCATCTCTTAGAAACGCCCCTGCACCGTACCCGTGCAGCCTGAATGCGCTGGACACGTGCTCACACACACATGTACATGTATGTACATGTATGCGCATGTCCAAAAATGCTTACATTATTCATGAACATTAATATGAATGTATTTGGTTGCTATGTAAAAAAAAAAAAAAACGTTTTCCATCTTATTTTCATGTAAAAACACTTATTTTGACTGTAAACAATTGAGGTTCACTGACTTGGCTGGGAATGTGGAGGGGGAAAGTATTTGGTTACAGTAATGTAATTTCTGTCCAGCTTGAAAATGAAAAACAATGGGATGAGGTAATGATTACACTGAATGCAGTAGCGTGTAAACAACAGTGCAGTTATTTCTATTTTGCCCAAATATTTTGGTCCGTCTTCCACTAGTCAAGTCTGAAATGTAGATGGACCATTTCCTAGGAGCTGAAAGAATTCAAGCTGCTCCAGTCTTGTTAGATAGTAGGTCTTTCTCTCGCAACACAGATTAAAAGCACATTTTTGTATTTTAGTATGTATTTTATCTCTCTTGTTTTTCCTGAAAAATCAGTGTTTAAGTGGATGTTATAAAATGAAACCCTGCGTTGTGGTGTGTGTAACCCTGTAGCAGCGGATTGAGTCTGATGAGTTTTTATCCTTCACAGCAAAGTATGGACGAGCCCATCTCCGTGCACGAGATGGACACAAGCAACGGCGTTCTGCTTCCCTTCTACGACCCCGACACCAACGTGGTTTACCTGTGTGGGAAGGTGAGTCACCTGTGCCTACAGCATGGAGCTTTGCATCCTCAGATAAACAAATCAGCATTACCTTTACATCCAAAGATACATTCATGTTTTTGAGACGCCATCTTTGTGTGAACATTTGCAGTCATCACGTTTATTTATTTTATTTTTAATCAAGTAGACATTTTACAATGAAACTCTCTAGGAAGGCGTGTAAAAAAAGCCAGAGCTGAGCCCACGTATCGATATGATTAAATATCACGAGTGAAAAATAGAACCGTGTCCCGGCTGTGACTCGCGTCACAGTAATTGTCGGTTGCCGTGGGAACCAGCTCATAGAATCTGACGGCAGCGTATGAAATGGCTTCAGTATCCCAGCAGCCTCAGCTGTCGCGCGGCGTGTAGCCTGGCGGGGTTTTGACACGGAGGCGCTGACGTCTCGGTGGCAGGTGGTGAGTGCGGCATGCGTGTCCAGGCAGAAGCGCAGTTATGGAACAGAAAATCTCTAATTGTTGCGTGCCGCACCTTTCTAGAACGCCGCGGTTAGATGTCAGTGATACTTCACTCTGGACAAGCTCATCTATTCTCAACACAGAGGCTCAATGTGGTTTTTACATCCATCTGTCTGTCTGTGCTGGATTAGAGCCAAAAGGTCGAAAGGATTTGATTTGTACTTTTATTTCAGCTTAGTGTATGATGATACTGTTCCTGTTGTGATGCGATCATAATCCTGACAGCACAAAAGCCAAAACTATAGACAATATCTCATTCTTGGATGCTTACAAGAAACTAGGTTTTTAGGTCATTATCCAGCATTTGGATTTGTTTGGGGAATTGTTTAAAATACACTTGTTTGTTGGTTGTAATCATAGAGGGGGGGGGTGGATATGGAATTTGACGTGTATAAAACTATATTTATGCAAATAAGCTGGGGTCCCTGGTCAGCAGGTAGGCAGTGACACAGTAGCAACTGGTCCCCCTCAGGCTAAACGTCCTTCTCTCTCTCGGTCGTCAGGGTGACAGCAGCATCCGCTACTTCGAGATCACGGACGAGGCGCCCTTCGTCCATTACCTCAGCACTTTCACCACCAAGGAGCCGCAAAGGGGCATGGGATACATGCCCAAGAGAGGGCTCGATGTCAACAAGTGCGAGATCGCCAGGTGAGCAGCGGCGAAAAAGGCGTCTACACGGGGAAATGATGCTGCTAGATACGTCCCATTTGCACCACGTGATGCCATTGGCTGATTCTGTCCACTAGGGGGGCTCCTTTACACGTCCCTCTGTGACTTAATTTGGCACCGGCGGGTTCTGTCCAGCAGGGGGCTCCATAAGCCCTTTTCTAAGCTTGAATTGTGGGAGTTTAGAAGGATTTAACACAGGCTCAGTCCTGTGTATAAACTGGTTTTTGTTCCAATTTGTTATTCTGGTTTAATTTTCTCAAAAGCTGATCCCACCAAATGCAGGTTCACTTCTGTACCAGATCAGTGATACCAAAGACATACACTGCAGTCCAAAAGTATTTGGATAGTGACATGTTTTTTGTTGTTTTGGCTCTGTACTCCAGCATATTGGATTTTTAAATGGAACGGTGACTATGAGGTTAAAGTGCAGAATTTCAGCTTTAATTTGAGGGTGTTTACATCCATATTGGGTGAACCGTGTACAATTGTATCCCTTTTTATTCATAGTCTCCCCCCCCATTTTAGGGGACCAAAAGTAATTGGACATATTACCATAAACCTAGTGATCATGATCACCCAACCTGTCACCCAACAACATCAAAACAAGACATCAATCTTATTTTCAGGCACTTGATTGGATCTCTGGGAATTGGGGGTGGGATTAGAATAAGCTGTAAATTACACAGGAACAGTATGGAACACATGGTTGGCTAAATGTCTGTAAATCATCAAGAGTCTGAGGTATCAAACGAGCCTCAAACCATCACTCTGCTGCCAGATATGCAGTAGATCTGGATGGATCACTTGAAGGGATGTTTCTCCTGATTCATTTTCCTACTGAACTCCATGGTCAGGAAAAGACCCTTAAAGTGCAAAGCTGAAGATCTGCACTGTAGTCACCGTAGTCATCGTTCCATTTCAAATTCATTGTGCTGGACTACAGAGACAAAACAACAAGGAACGTGTCACTATCCATGTGCAGTCTGCAGCTGTATATCTCACGGTGTTCTTAAAGGTGTCGAATCGAATAGATATTTAAAGAAGAGCAGAAGTTGGTGCTAAATCCTGAAACGGATCCAGCGCATGGTTTACGGGTCTCTCGACTTTCTTCCAAAAAACTGACACGTTCCCTGATTAAATGAGTAAATGTTCAGTTTGGAGGCAGTTTACATACGGGAGAGGCTGCTGTGCATATTTACGTTTGTTTTTGTTTTTTTTGCAGGTTTTATAAGCTGCAGGAGAGAAAGTGTGAGCCGATCATTATGACTGTACCAAGAAAGGTGAGCTCCGCAATCGATTTACTCGTCTCTGGACACTAGGGGGCACTGTTCTGAAATAGCTGCAGGTTTAGTTCTGTTCTTCTAACCTTGTTATACTCGTTGTAATAAAATGGCTTCCCTGTTTCCTGTAATTGTGGCTTAAGTATATATCTCTGGATGCCAGCCGTATGCTGTATGGGTGTAACTGAGTTCCCCTGTTCTGCAGTCGGACTTGTTCCAGGACGACCTGTACCCCGACACGGCGGGGCCCGACCCCGCCCTAGAGGCCGAAGAGTGGTTTGATGGGAAGAATGGGGACCCCCTTCTCATCTCCCTCAAACACGGCTACATTCCCGGGAAGAAAGGCGAACTCAAGGTGATCAAGAAGAACATCCTGGACAACAAGCTGGCCAAGAATGCGGACAACACAGGCCCCGCCCACAAGACGGCCACCTCCACCCCGTATATAGTGAGTATGGCTGCATCGCTGGCCTTTTGGCTCTGCCCTCTTCCATTTGACAACCGTTCCCACAATGCACCACTGCTGTCTCCATTTCACTCCCAACATCAGTTGATCCTTTGAACTGCTGTTTATTCAAACGACTGTGTTGTAAAATAGGAAACAGGACAAATTACAAATTTAATAAATTCTCTTTTCAGTTTCATGGAAATATTCAAAACATATTCAAGAAATATTACTATTAATTTTGACAGCTTACTCGCCTTCATCAAGCTTCATATCATATAAGGCTAGAAAGACAAAACACAATAAGTTACAACATGCTTTTACAAAATGTCCACTGGGAACATGCCGTCCTATTAGTATTATTTATATGAAGGATTGCCTTGAATTTCCCTTGTTATTAAGTGTTGAAGAATCAGCTGTGCAGAGAACTGTATGGGTTGTGGTCTTCCTCAGTTCACTTATTATACCTGCGTAATATTGAAATAATTTTAAGTCTTCAGAAATTACTTGTGTTCGCGATGTATTGTAGACGTGTCAGATGTTGTCTCTTTAGGAAAGCTGCAGTGACCACGTTGCTCAAAGATAGTTTTTGTGTTTGCAAAAGAGAATTTGTCATTAATTGGAATCTGATGTCAGTTTGGTGCCTGGCGGAGGTGGCCTTGAGTTGAAACTGTAGAATGTATAGGCGTGGCATTACTGCGCACCACTACGTTGTGGTTTCTAAAATTGAAGCGTTAGCAGAAGCTGCTGTTGCCGGGCGGGCTGCTACTGGCTGCCCCACGCCCCACCTTGACCACAACACAGAGGTCCCATCAGTTGACAAACTGGGACAGACCGCGCCCTTAATGTGGGCCTGTAGCCTCTAATCTTCTGGGCCTGGTTTGGGCTGTTTTAAGCAGCTTTTTGGACCAGCTCTGTCTCGCAGCGTGCCTGTAATGAGCACAGAAAAACACCCACCGCCAAGGCTGGCCTGAACTTAAAGCCGCATGCCGGACAGACTGCTTTACTGATAACGGACTCTGCAGCATTGTGTTCATTGGATGTCTCAACTGCCAACAGATGAAAATTGACTCACCATTTTGAACAAGGTAGATTAGTTATAATATTAATAAGGAGGGGAAAACGCTGAAAATCTGACTGCTTTAACTGGTCAAAATGAGCCATTGACTTTGGCTTTGCTTTTCAATATGATCGGGTTTAGTAGAGACTTTTGAGGAGCGGGGGCGGGTTGTGGGGGGTGGTCCAACAGAACTGTGTAGAGCAGAGCAGCATCAGTGTTTGGGTGATGTGATGTGTGTACTGAAGATCAGACACACACCTCCTCTGACCCTGCTCTCTCTCCTCTCGTTTCTCTCCTGCAGAAGAACGAAGCCAAGCTGGATGAGATCCTGAAAGAAGTGAAATCCCTCAAGGACCTCGTAGGCAGTCAGGAGAAGCGAATCACCAAACTAGAAGAGCAAATGTCCAAGATTGCGATCTAAGGACCCCCTCCCCCCCCCGCCACCATTCAGGACGTTCCATTGGCTGGGAGGTGGGCGGGGCCCGTCACTGCCAATCTTGACGACAGCGTTCCGCCTGAACCCACCTCACAACCGTCCCAAGCAACATTCCAAGATTAACTTTTTTCTTATCCTGCCCCTCCCCCCTCCCCCCTCCCCCCCCCAAACAAAACCCTGAATCCCCCACTCATTAACACACAAGGTGAAAGAAAGAACAGGCAAACTCTTCAATTAATATTCCAGCTTTTTATTGAGAAAATCATACTTTTTAATAAGTGGCAATTTCTTTATTTTTTTCTGAAAATATTTTTTTTGTTTTGTTTATGGGAGTCTTAACTTTTTCTTTTTAAAATTGTGACCAAGAAAATTCCAACATGAACAGTTTGTATTTACTGTGGTATACCCAAATGTTTTATATGTAGTTATCAGTATTGCATTTTTCCCTTAACTTCTTGTTGCCAAATTTTAAAGGAGTTTCGTTTACACATCTCCTTGACAGTATTTTACTTTTTTTTTTTTTTTTTTTTTTTTTTTTTTTTTTCATGATACAAAATATAAGGGACAATGCAATCGAATGGTATTGTAAAGGAGGGGGAATATTTCAATCTAATTACTGTAAAAATGTATTGATGGGGAAAAAAATACTCATTTTGACCGACCAACTAAACGAGTGTTTGTCCAATGAATGGGAAGGAAATAATTCTAATATGAAATAGTTCTTCTGCTGCCATGTCCGTTTGGGTGTCCCATGTACACGCTCTGAAGGTGTTGAGGCGCATGTCCGTTTGGGTGTCCCATGTACACGCTCTGGAGGTGTTGAGGCGCTGTGGAAGTCTTTGGTCTTTTTCTGCTGTAAATGTTTTGCAAATCTAGTAAGTTTCCCCCCCTCTGGCTGTTCAAAAGGTTGTCTTGAGAGCGGTCTCCGAGCGGTCGCTCTTCAGTGCGACTGGTCTGTCGGAGTACCTGCCCCTCATCAAACCCTTCGAAGGCCAGTTTATGCATGCAATAAAGATTTTACTCGCTCAAAAGAGTTCTCTCCACAATAAATATCTTAAAAGACCTTGTAATCTCTCCTTTGAACCATTTTGTCTGTTCTTCTGCCTCTCTTGCCCTCTTGGCGTTTCATTAGTTTCTTTTTGATTCTGTCTGAATTTGTAGCAAAGATGCAGGTTTCCTGTTGTCTGTGACACATTTGAATAAGCATCCTTTGCTGATGGAAGTTGGCTGGCGTTGTCGATGGCAGTGGGACAATGAACGATTAAAAAAAAAAAAAATTGCCTTTTCTAACTTGGCGTGAGAATTTCCCAAAGCTTTTGAAAGATAATAAAAGTTTAGGCCATGTCTGCATCCTGACACATGATTGTACTGTCAAACTTTAGATTTAGTTTTCACTCACTTGCCATGTTACGCCCCGTTCACACCATCTCTTCGCGACCGACAAAACCGCTGTACTTGGTCACGTGCAGCGAAAAAGGGGCGTTGTTAGCGCATTTGGTGCTACGCCAACCACTTACCGATTATAAACACTTGGGTTGCAAAGTACAATTCAGTCACTAGACATGCCGACGGTCTCGGAAATTCTGTTCAAAGCCTCAAGTTTTCCAACATCCCTGTAGCCGTACAATCTGCTATTGTATAAAATTGGTTGGTTTCAGAAATCAGTTTCTGATTGGTTGGTAGTCAACATTTCAGAGACAAACATGCGGGTTGTTTGTCACTGTGTACTGACTCCACCTCTCCCCCTGTTTGTCACCATTATCTATAGACTGAATGGAATCTTGTAGCTTTGTCTCTGTCGCGAGTAGATGGTGTGAACGTGACATTACTTAGGGTGTACATCTTCAGAATGACTAGTATAATCGTTTGGGAGACCAGAATTCTTAATCTGTCGAAATGAGTCTTTCTTCGAGTCCTTTAAGCTTTAAGTTGGTCTGAACAGGGTAACTCCTCACCTAGTCCCTGTTGTTGCTTTTTCAACCCGTCATGTGGCTTCCTTAGGCCCGCCGTGGTTTTTAACTCGTATTCATAGACTGGTTTTCTTAAACACAAAGTGGGGCAGTGACATTGGCAGATATAGGGGCAGGGGTTTATTCTGTTCTTACGGGACTGGCCGAGTTTTGGATATGTGCTGTTATCAAGCCCGTTTCACCATTTTTGTCATGTCCCGTCCGTCACCCCGCCCCATTTCACTTTGTGTGCTTTTGTCCATCTTTATAACACTGTTGATGCACAGTGGACCCGATAAGTCCTCAATCGTAGCCGCGACTTATGGCGCACATGGGATATAACTTGCCAAAATGCTGTTCTGAGGTCAGCCACTACCCTCCCTTTGGTTTCTGTGTGTCCCCGTCTTCCCCCTGCAGAGAGTGATCACTTGCTTCCTTCAGGGCCTGCGAAGGACATAAGAAGTGCACTGAAATCTCCTCTGCTGTTTGGGTTACGCGTCCTAACCCTAACCCTAACCCTTCAGCCCGAGCGCTGCTGCTGTTTGGGTTACGCGCCCTAGCCCTAACCCTAACCCTTCAGCCCGAGCTCCTCTGCTGTTTGGGTTACGCGTCCTGAGTTTTAGTGCGATCCAGGACGTTGTTTTCAAACATAGCCTTTCATCAAAGCTAGGGTCTGCACTGTGCCCTGTGTGTTATACATTTTGGAGGTGTGTTGGGGTTGTAGGGGTTCTGCTTCTATTTTAGTCCGCGGTTAGGTTTTGGGTTGAGAGAGAAAGGCATCGATGCAGATTCTGTTTACTCTTTGTTTATACAGGGTAGGTTTGACTGAGCATGCATGCTCTTATACAGCAATACCCCCCCCCCCCCCCCCCCCTCGATAATTAGCCAAACCTGCATGTCTTTGGATTGTGGGAGGAGACCCATGCACCATGCAGACACGGGGAGAATGGGAAAAATCCACACTGAAAGGCCCGGGCCGGGATTCGAACCCGGGACCTTCTTACTGTGAGGTTACAGAGAGAGGCGTGCCGTGGGACGTGGGCCACGGCAACAGCCGTCGGCCGGGATGGGGTCTCGTTTACATCCTGTAGTCAAGCTGTTCTCTTTCGCTTGTGCTGCCTCTCCAGTTTGCTGGGCTATCGCACGTCTTTCTGCTGTGACCGCTTTTTATTCAGACGTTTTACAATCACGCTTTTAAATGAGCAAGAGGCACTTTTTTTCTCCTGCCCACTCGCAGCTGTGGACAAAAGGCCTCTTCAGTTTGCCCAAATGTCAATGTTTTCAATTCTGGAATTAGGCAAGGGAACTGAAAGCTCTCAAAAGAGGAGAGGCTTGATGCCTTGATGTTGGGCCGTGTTGCAAACTGCAACAAAGCTCTGTTGTCGCGCTTGAGTTTTTTTCTTTCTTAAATCGTTTCGGGGGTGCTTATTCATTTTCAGCCTTGTAAGAGGTCTCTTCACAGTTGGACAGACCTGAGAGTGCCATAAGGAGCTGTTTTGCCTAAATTAATTGCAAATGAAGGGGTGACACGGTAGCTCGGTTTGGTTTTTCAGGCGACAGTTTATGAAACCGAACAAGTGGACGGAAAGTCCCCAACCCACCCCACCCCCAAGACATGATCTGGAATCAGTCCTGTGAAAGTACTTCAAGCTTCAAAAATGTAAAATCCCTGTGTTGTTCTTCCATGTGTACCTATAGCTATTGGCTAATCAATGTTGCTTTCAAATTTCACCCTGTCAAATACCAGAGGTGGAAAATCCAGGTTCAGAAAGTAAAAGTCCTCCCCAGTATTTTGTTCCAATCCCATGTATTTGCCAATTCTTCAGCCAGGAGGTAGAACTAATTCGTGAAATCAGCTGGCTGAGTTAATGAGTGGAAGAAACCAATGGCAGGCCTTACTTTCTGACCCCTGGACTTTACACCTCTGTCAAAGACAGACTGCGTTCGGAATGGCCGCCTATACGCTTTATAGTGCACTTTTTAAAGGATTGGCCGTTTTGATGGTTTCCAAATTCTCAGTTGAGAACACAGAATTGGGACATCCTACAAAATGGCTGATTCCCTAAATCGTGCACTATAAAGTATGTAGGGAGCCATTCAGAACGCAGCCTGGTGGGCAGGGGACTTGGTAATGGATGTGCCCACTGATGACTTCTGGATCAAAGGGACTCTGTTGGTGTTGAGATGTGTGCTAGAAGGTTTTGGATGCATGTGATCTTATGTAAAGGACAAGAACGTTAGTTGGCGCTATGAAAATAACCCCGTGTGGGGTTTATGTGAAGTTGGCCAGAGTAGGTTTTTTAGAATTGTTTGTGTTTGTGAGAGGGAGAGAAGAGTCGTGCGGATAAATCCATTGTGATGATTAATATAGCGTGATCTGTATATGAAGCATTACCTGGAAGATGTTTCACTTTCAAATTAACACAACTGGCCTAGAGCCAAGCCCCCTGCATCCCCAAAATCTTAATTAGACCACTGGAAGTAGGACGGCTGGTAGGCACTGCAGTACCCCAGTGAGAGGAAGTGTTAATAACCTTAATAAAACAATGTTTGCGTAGAACACATCTAGACATAGTAAAAGTATATCTGAAAGTTGATTGATATCTTTAAGGGGCCGGAGGCTGGCTGAAACACTTTTCAGTGGATGACCTCCCACAAATAGACTATGGCTTAGGCCACCCTTAGTGTCAGCTGCATCCTTAGCAGATGGGAGAGGATTTAGACATTTTGGGGTGAACTGTTTTGCACTGAAGAATTATTTCCTGTTGTCATGGCGATGCATCATTTGTACACAACATGAAATTGTACATTTTTATTTTGTCGGAAGTCTCCCCGTTTTAAGTGTTTTTTTTTTCTTCTCGTTTGCATGTTCTGTCCTTGCTGTTGAGTGCTTGTCAGAGCAGAACCTCCAGTTACCACGGTAATAAAAAACTTTTAAAAATACATTCAACCTTCTCAAGACGTGTAAAGCATATCTGTTTTGTTTTGTTCCTGCTTCAAGTATCAAAGAAACTCGATAATCAGAATAAACGTTGAGTTAAAAAAAATAAAAAAAAGTGGCTGTAATTTTTTTTTTTTTAAATAATGTTGTTTGCTTGCCAGTATTGGCTGGTGAAATGTGCATCTTACTCATAACTCAAGGCGGGCTGTAGGCAGGATCATAGTTACCAGGCCACACATCTTGAAAATACATTGTCCTTGAATTGTCATCAATAACCTCAGATTCACTTTACAGTAGTTCCTGTTTCACCACTCATCCATTTGAAGCCCTTGGGATGTGATCCCATCTCTTGGGTCAAATCCAAAACCATAGCTCCCCTCTTTATGGGATTGCTTTAGTGGCTTTAGATTCTCATGCAGATCGGACACTGAAATGCTTCCGGACTTCTCTGGTGGCGGTTCGGAAGCAGGTGAATTAAATTACACACAATTTACTTCATGACTGCTGCTTTTTCAGATGGTGCTGTGATCCCAGTGAATCTTTCCACTGTGTACAAACAACAACGTTTCACTCGGACCAGTTTCTCATGAAATGTGACCCTTTTGCAATAGACTGATTGCAGCTAGAATATTACAATATACTTCCTGTCATGCTTTGGTGGGAGTGGTCTTTGTAACGAGCCCAGGCCCATGACTGTTTAAACGGCACAAAGGCCTTCTGAACGGATGAGGGGAGGGGTGGAAGTCGTGGAGGAAGAGAAGAAGAGAGGCCTGTTTATCAGGGTTTAGCTGGCTCCCATGATTACTCACAGAACGGAGAGGAAGTGGTGGTTTCACAGCGGCATGGTTTTTAAATGCCCCCCCCCCCCGCGCCAATTTCCATTAGCTCACTGCCTAGAAATAATGAAAGTTCTGTCAAACCTTGTTTTCGGACCTTATATCTGGCAGTTATGATGCTCCTATTAAAATCGGGACGCGTTAAATCAGAACGCAAAATTAGCTTTCCCGGAAAAGGAAATGACAGAAGGAGCAGTTTGCGCACGCTGCTCTGAGTCATCATTTGCTGTTCCGAGTAAAAGGAAGCGTTTCTTTCTGCCTTGGTGAATTCTTCATCGCCGTGCTGCATTTTGTCCTCCACAAGGTGTCTCTTGTATCGGCACGACAGATCCAGAAGTGTTCTTGAAGATACTGGTACTGTAGGGGCCAGTCTTCCCAGAAGGGCCACTTTATGAACTGACCCTTATAGCTGCATCAAGGGCCAAAAGGGAGGTAGATACAGCACTCTGACCAACCAAAAACCACTTCTCTTTTCCATGGCCTCTTTCTCTTACTCAACCTCCATGTCATCCATATGTACAGGTTTACCTGTAAGTAGAACTTGAATTGCGATATTGAGACTGTAAAGTTTTGTTCAGTTGATTTGTCTTTCAGGAGCAACTTCCAGATATTTGCCTTTATGTCATTCTGTAGCACGCTGATACTGCAGGATGTTTTGTTTGAGTATTTTCAGAAGGTTAAGCAGTACCGGTCCATTTCACCACACACATTCCGAGTCAACATTTTAAAAATGATACCGCTGTAAATGTCATCTGTCCAAATTTAGGATGTGTGACATAACCTTAAACCGCGAAAAAAACGGAAACCGATCTTGATCGCAGCGTACGGAAATGTACCTGCCCAGTTTGTTCACATTGAGTTACCTTGGAAAAAATAATACGGGCGGCAGTGTAGTATAATAGGGGTAGTATATAGGGGCGGCTGTGGCTCAGGAGGTAGAGCGGGGCGTCCACTGATCGCAGCGTTGGTGGTTCGATCCCCGGCTCCTCCTGTCCACATGTCGAAGTGTCCTTGGGCAAGACACTGAACCCCAAATTGCTCCCAATGAGCAGGCTAGCACCTTGCATGGCAGCTACCGCCATTGGTGTGTGAATGGGTGAGTGAGAGGCCATTGTAAAGCGCTTTGGATAAAGGCGCTATATAAGTGCAGTCCATTTACCATTTACCATTTACCATAATGGTTAAGAAACTGGATTTGTAACCAAAAGGTTGCAGGTTCGATTCCCAGATCGGACACTGCCGTTGTACCCTTGAGCAAGGTACGTCCCCTGCATTGCTTCAGTATACAGGTGCAGCTCAAGAATATCGAGAAAAAGTTCAAATTTTTTTGTCACTCATTTCAGAAAGTGAAACTCATATATTATATAGATTCATTACACATAGAGTGAAATATTTCAAGCCTTTATTTCTTGTAATTTTGATGATTATGGCTTACAGCTAATGAAACCCAAAATTCAGTGTCTCAGAAAATTAGAATATTTTGCTTTAACATGTTTTTAAAGTATCATATTTAATATTTGGTCGCATATCCTTTGCATGCTGTTACTTCCTGAAGTCTGTGACCAATCAACATCAAAAGACTCTCGATATCTTATTTTCAGGTACTGTTACAAGCGATACTATAACCTCTCTGCATTTGAACTGATCTCTATGAGAATTGGGGGGTAAGACTAGATTCAGCTGTAAATTACGCTGGTACAGTATGGAACACATGACTGGCGAAATGGCTGTACGTCATCAAGGGTCTAAGGTATCAAACGAGCCCCAAACCATCACTCTGCGGCCAGATATGGAGTAGATGTGGATGGATCCCTTTAAGGGTTGTTTCTCCTGACTTTTTTCCCCATAGAGTTCTATAGGAAAATGAGTCAGGAGAAATAACCCTTGCAGTGATCTATCCACATCTACTCCATATCTGGCAACAGAGTGATGGTTTGGAGCTCGTTCGATAGCTCAGACCCTTGATGACTTACAGCCATTTAGCCAGCCATGTGTTCCATACCGTACCAGTGTAATTTACAGCTGAATCTAGTCTCACCCCCCAATTCTCATAGAGATCGGTTCAAATGCAGAGAGGTTATAGTATCGCTTGTAACAGTACCTGAAAATAAGATATCGAGAGTCTTTTGATGTTGATTGGTCACAGACTTCAGGAAGTAACAGCGTGCAAAGGATATGCGACCAAATATTAAATATGATACTTTAAAAATATGTTAAAGCAAAATATTCTAATTTTCTGAGACACTGAATTTTGGGTTTCATTAGCTGTAAGCCATAGTCATCAAAATGACAAGAAATAAAGGCTTGAAATATTTCACTCTATGTGTAATGAATCTATATAATATATGAGTTTCACTTTCTGAAATGAGTGACAAAAAATATTGAACTTTTTCACGATATTCAAATTTTTTGAGCTGCACCTGTATATCCAGCTGTATCAATGGATACTACGTATAAATGCAAAATGCTGTGTAAGTCGCTCTGTATAAGAGCGTCTACTAAATGCCTGGAATGAATGTAATACACTTTTCACGTCACAAAATGATTATTTTGATACTTTTGACCAGATGTGTAACCTGCACTGTTGAATGAGAAAGTTTGGAGGGTGAGTTAGGCAACCACACCTGTTGACACTCAACCCTCACCATCCATAATGCAAAATAAAATAAGAACCCCTCAAGGTGAATCCCCCCCAGGGTGAATCCTGCTATGACCAATGCAACATGGCTGCCGCAGAGAATATGAGTTAAAAGACACTGCGAGTTTGCAGTTATATATGGTTTAATTCTTGTTGTGGGTGGCAGGTTCCGGAAACCTCTTCTCTCGCTGTATATTTCCTGTGACTAGTGTGACCTATATGATGGTATACTCACACCCAAAGGCAAGCAAGAATGCACTAAGTCAGGGGTGTCAAACTCCGGTCCTGGAGGGCCGCAGTGTCTGCTGGTTTTGTGTTTCAGCACAAGTGATTAATTTAAGTCACTGATTGGCTAAGAAGTCCAAACACCTTGTTCTCAAAGCTTTAACTGGGTGCTAATTAAAAAGAAACCACAAATACCTGTAGACACTGCGGCCCTCCAGGACTGGAGTTTGACACCCCTGCACTAAGTCTTCTTTCTTGAAGATAGTTGCATGCAGAGAGGGAGGCAGGGAGAGAGAACGCAATTTGGTTTTACTTCGCAGGTCTGAAAAACACTGCAAACCTGAGTGGTGCAACAAGTACGTCCCCTGCGCTTCACTTCTGCAGAACTGACTCAACGCTCGACACATTTCCTGTATTCCTGTAGAGCAGGTGTCACTTTGTGTGTGTCCGTAACCGTTTAGCAGGTCTTGCGTTTGGGTCTCTGGGGGATTTGAACCTCAACAATTGGAACTACAGGGTCTTCTGTCGCTCTCTTCCATCGGGGGTAAGTGAGATTCACTTGGGTTCCTCTCTCATACGGTGTTTCCTAAAGACTAGTGCATTCTTGCCTTTTGAGGACAGAAGAACGTGTCCGTACAGTCAACATTTTGTAACCATAAACGTCTTGCTCCTGGATATTTCCAAGTCAAAATAATTACCCTAATAAGAAAACAAATGTCTCTCTTTCTCTTTCTCTATTATTTTTATTTTCTTATTATTTTTCTTATTTATTGAATAATTGTTATTGTGTATTTCAGCACGCTTATCAATTGAATCCAAACAGGAAATGACAGTGCTATAGGCGAAATATACAAAACTGTTAAGGTCTGTGTGATGATACGATTGCAGTGATCTGACTCTGTTCATTAAAATGAATTCTCACTTAATGCACTGTTGTCTTTAGCTATTTCATAATAATAATTTTACTAATCATAAATGTAAAAACTCAACATGAGCATCTTTCAAATCATATGTCTTCTTAACTTCTCATGATGTTTCATTATTGATTGTGTAGTCACCCCGCATTCCTGTTTAACACATCTTTCTCATACCATGAGTACAAAATAGAACATGTCCAATGCCTCCAGTGGACGTTCCTGTGAGCAGAATCTGCTTTAACCTGACCGCAAGCTCTTTGAGAAAGAGACACCTCCCTTCCTTTCCATCCTTCACAAAAACAAACCCTCTCTGATTATTACTTCTAGTCAGAGGAGTGGATTTCCAAGCCCTTTAACCGTGTTTAGCAAACCCATACAAATAAGTGGGAGGTTAGTTATATGCACTTTACTTATATTAAGGCTTTGACAACTGAGGAACAGCAGTGTCAGTTGACCTGTCATGGAAAGTTCTAGCTCCAACCGCACTGAACAGTCAGAAAGCCATTTTGTGATCTCGCAAAGTTTAGTGTTCATAAATCCTGATCCAACCCATTTATGGATTTAGCAGATCCTAGGAATTGGAGTGACTTCCGAAAGTGCATGCATAAAGATTTAGTCCAGAAGTTTTTAACCTGTGGGCTGTGGTGGTACTGTAGGGGGGGCCGTCATTTATTTTTTAAACAGGAAATTTTTTGTAAAAAAATAGGTTATTACCACAAATTAAATAACAATTTAAAAATTGTGTATTTAAATTATTTTTGCAAAGAAATAAGACATCAGATAAGACATCATATTTAGGTAGAACTCTGATTGGTCTCTACGGCGGCTGGAGAATTGTTTGATCGATGTGACCACCATTTTAGCTGTGTGTAAGCTAAACCATCAGTGCTAAAAAAATTCTCCTTTTGAATTTATTCAAAGGAATTTATCATGGATAGGTTTTTACAAACAGAGTCTCTCTAAGGGAAAGATTCAGAGGCTGGTCCATCTTCCAGTAAGGAAACAGATGGACAAGATGCATAAAGTAAAACGAATTAAATACAGCAGTGAACATGAAGACTTTATTTTTTATTCCTAACAAGCTTTTTATGTAATTGTAAATTATGGTTCTGGGATTTAGTTTTATCTAGCTATGTTTTACAACTGTTTATGAAAACATTCTGAGTAACATTAGCCTGGCCCTACTGAGTCTAGTCATTTTCAATCAAATTAACTTAAATAACGTCACTATCATGTTTCTGTCCGCCTATCCCACACTATCGTTTCTATAACTAAAGGTTAAATTTGTCAATTAGATGTAAGACACATTTGATTAATCGCACATAACATCAGCACTGGTTTTGTATGCATTTGATTTGGCTCGTGAATTAACTGTGTCCATTCTCAATTAACAGCAGTGATTGCGTTGCTACTGGTTAAACATTTAGTAACGCGCATTTCAATTATGTAGTTGCGCCCTATTAGCCCAGGATCATTGAATGTTTTTTTTTTCTGTAACATTTGTGTTATTATTTTTTATTGTTTGTTGCGTCAAAATGAATTAGCCCAGACCCTCCCCCTATCACAATTATCAATGCGTGAAGCCGTGTTACATTGTGTAGATCTGTCCGTCATTTGTAAAACGCTGGGGTCCTGCAGGGGGGCCGCGGAAGCTTTTGTGGTCGGTCGTATGGGCCGCGAGTTGTAAAAAACAATAAGAAAAGATGATCCCAAGTCACAGGCGCTGTTTGCCATGTAGCCTAAAGAAGTAAATAAACTGGGCTGTGCTTCGATATATCACATGGCTAGCCGATCTGCGGTTGCTACACAAGCTTGTGAACTTCTGCTTTGTGTGTGACGGTTGGACGCGGAGGGCCAAAAAAACACTTCTTGTCGTGAGGCAATAAGAGCGATATCCTAATACACTGACCCCTCCCTTCAAAACAGCGAGAAGAAAAAGTCTCTTCCGAGAATCTCATTAATCTGGCTAATCTGGCTAATAGGAAACAAACGGAAATGATATTGCAGTCCGATGGACACGGATCTTTCTCTGTGTTTGTGACTCTACAAAAGCAGCACCTTACCTTAGATACAGCATTTCAAGTATTTCTAAGTACTTTCCAGAGTAAAGTATTTAGTTTAGCATTTACTGTCTGTGAGTGGTGGTATTCGCAGTCAGGTCCTAATTTTAATTTGGAGGTTTTCCACAAATCGTAGAATCATAGAAATTTTATGTACTGGGATTAGAGAGATCAATTATGCCTTTTTATTTCACTTTACACGTTCCATTTTCTTAGATTGCAGCATATTGTAATCACTGTAATTCATTAACAAATGAGGTCAGATTTATGGTGAAAAAATTACATTTGAGAATGTGCATTCTTTCATCTGATCAATATTCTCTATTTTGCCTTGTTTCTGCAGGATGGACACTGCATTTTCCAAGATGGCTGAAACTTGGCCACACCTGCTGTTACTTCTGTCTCTCTTCAACCCACTTCTGTCACTGAATCTGAACCGTCAGAATAAAACTGATTGGGTTCAGCCAACCACGCCTTCACCAACTCCTCTCACGGAGGACAGACAAGACGACACATTTCCAACAGTGGCCACAGGGGCAACGGACAAACTCGCAGAGGCCACCACTGAAACAAAAACCATAGCAACAACAGAGGAATATGAAGATTCATCTTTGCCAACGGGCCAGGATAACACTCATGTCACTGAAAACCAACAAGCTACAAGTAGACTGAGTACTGCACGTTCAATCCACACTGAAGCAGAAACTACTGAGGTTACTAATGAGGCAGAGATTACTGAAGATGTCACTAAAAACCAGCAACCTACAAGTAGCCTGGCAGAAACTACTGAGGTAACTACTGAGGCAGAGATTACTGAAGATGTCACTAAAAACCAGCAACCTACAAGTAGCCTGGCAGAAACTACTGAGGTAACTACTGAGGCAGAGATTACTGACGAGGTAACGGCTCAGGGCTCCACCTTTTCCTCTGCAATGACAACCGTCCCTCCTGTCACAACTGATACGCCTGAACTTCCTTCTGAGAATACCGTCACCATGGAGACTAGGACGGAAACCACCCGTCATGTTGTCACCACAAAGACCCCTGAGACATCAGCCACCTCAACCCAACACCCTGGACTCTCTACTTCAGGATCTATGAGCACCACCAACGCCACCATGGGAGCTGTAGTCCCAGAGGTGAACCCTAGAGAAAGGCGCCCAGTTACCAACCACCAACCAACCACCACGATCAAACCAACCACAAGGGGGCACCAAGCTCCGGCAGACAAAGGTGGCTTCACGTGCTCGACGCCCACCTCACGTAGGAATGGGCTGGTCAGCCAGTGCCTGATCGCCATCGCCGCGCTGGCCGGTGTGGCCACCATCTTCATCGTCAGCACCATCGTGCTGTGCACCAAGCTTTCCAGCAGGAAGCACAAGTACAGGATGACCCGGGCCTACAGCACTGAGATGGTCAGCATCTCCAATCTGCTCCCCGATGGCAACGGCAGCCATGGGAGGCCCCGTATCCCCAAGAGCAATGGGGCTCTGATCCCCAATGTGGAGGACAGCGAGGGGGACGACCTCACACTCCACAGCTTCCTCCCGGAAACAGACCGGGGCTACTAACGAGCTCCTAAATAAACACTCTCCCAGTTGCCTGATTGTGTGAACCATGTCGGAAACCTACCTCCTTGAAAAAGGTCAATTCCTCTTATTGATTTCAGTAGGCTAGCATAGTTGCACTCAGAGATAAGAGCTGGGTTCATCTTTACCAACGCAAATACGGAACCTGAATCTCCATATGGGGACTAAATATGGACATAGAGAATTGACTGTACTGAGGAGACATCATCTACATACGAGCTCCTAACGTGCGTGAGCAGTTAACTGAAACTGCTCTTATCTGATGCAGCCAGATGGTGGAGGTGGACTGATTCAGCTCACTGGAAAAATCTGAAACTGAGCGCAGACTGATATGAGACACAAGCTTGAGTCAGTTCAGCATGGGAGTGAAGTGTGAACAGACCTGTTCCTTAGCTTCCTACTCAGTGACATTGCTTTCTTACAAATGGCAACCCTGCTTGTGTATGTGCTTACTATTTGCCCTGCGAAAGCTATACTTTGCTCATCGCTGACTGTAAACTATCTGGAACTGAATTAGTTAATATTTGAACCGTTAAGCATTTTAGATGCTTCTGTGTAATTTTGTGTGTGTCAGCTAACAGCCTCCTCCTCGTCATTCGCACTCAGATCACTCTTCCTGGCAGATGGTGGGTGTTCAACACAAGAAATGAATGGTAAAGAAGAAACATAATTTTTTCCACAAAATATTGTGTGTGTCAAGCCTCCCAGCTGCATAGACAGTCTACCGGTTATGATTATGATTAATAACAAAGGAGCACTGTGTACCGATACTGTGTACATTTTCCGTTCAAATTCATCCATCAGTATCTGACAGTACATCTCGCACTCAAACTCCCTGCTGGAGATCATTTTTAAGTTAATGGAATGATGCAGTCATTGTACGGCCACATCATCAGTTAATTGGTCCCCAAAAATGACCAAGCCTCAGCCTATCAGCACACAATTCAAGGCTCTTTTTTTATCCAAAATGAATACAAGCGGTACAGGCTGACCCCCAACCCCCCTAACCCCCCCCCCATCCCTGCTTGGATCTCACACCCTCCTTTCTCAAATCTCCCATGACAGGCCAGGCCCACTCAGTCTCTCAGTCCTAATACTACGGGTACATTGGCTATTCCCTGGAGGTCTAAAATAATCTCTTCTGTGCTAGCAAAGACCTTATGTCCATGCTAGGGGGGCATTAGTCCACTCGGACTAAAAGCAGGCCAAAAGGAGTGTGGCTTATTACCTACAAACAGATGGTTGTCCCTTGTACAGATTGCTAAGCCATGCTCTGAAATCGGTAGCCTGTTTTTAGAAGACATATTTAGTCTCACGTTAAGGTTCTTGTTAAATAGAAACATAATGAAGATGAAATATACAGTATGTGTTACACAGCACTTAACCGTTTAGTAACTCACAAACGTTTCTTGAAAATAAATTCATATCCACACAATAAATAATTACACTTTTACTAAGGACGTAACTTTAAATTAAGCATGATTAATGTAATATGCTCGACATCTTAATTACCTGGGTGCATTGTTGACCTATGAGGAAAAAGACAGACTAAGAACAAGTTACAAATCCAATACTTATACCATAACAATTGTTTTTTGGGTTAACCATCTACTGGCTCAATTTTGTGATGCAAGAGAATCTTTTGTATTACATCCATCGAGATATTTTTACCTTGGCTGCAACTTTGTTTTGGGATCCATGGCAAGGTTAAGATGCACACATTTAACATATAGGTTTTAACATGTATATTTTACCTATCTTTGAAATGGCACAGCATACACACACACACACATGTACATGCAATATAAAAGAGAAAGAAAAATGTCTCGTTTCACCGCCTTTTTCCCAAGAGTGTCATTTTAAAGTAATTTTCACATTTTTTACTGGCAATATTTAGATTGCAATGAAAAGTTCTTATTCTGAACGCGATGACACATATTGTACCTTTTTAACTTTCATTACATTGTGATTCAATCACTCCTGTGATTCAATGTGTAAAATAAACAATAAAGGATAATCATTTACCAGTGACATCTGCTGGTAGAAAAGAATAATACATGACATATTATGAATTAAAGGATACGTTTTCATGCAAAACATTGTCGAGTTTCTGTTTAGCTCTGTTTCATTCATGACCTTTTTCGAAAGTAAACTAAGGAAACCTGTTGGACTGGGACTCTCCAGAGCGAAGGTATAGATGTTTCACTTCTGTCTTTTTGTAAATGAAGCCTTGTGCCACGATGGTGGATTCAAGCCTCATCACAGTCTTGCAGTGTTTGAAGAGGCAGTAAGAATACTGGGGCTGTGTCCAACCGGCTAAAGTGAGCAAAAGATTAATTGCTGGAAAATAGCATGGTTTGGCCCTTGAGCACAGCTCAGCTTATGGACCAAGGCCTTGGTGTCTAGCGGGCAAAACATACGCACAAGGCTCTGTGCGCACGTAATGGAAAGCAGACGTTCCCGTGCTGGATTTGTGGCAGGCCGGGCTGTAATCACGCACACTGAATTACAGAGCAGGCAGGGAGGTACGGATAGACTAAATGAGGGGTTCGCCCGTTAGAGAGAGACAGAGAGAGAAAGAGAGCGAGATAGAGAGAAGAGGCTCGAGATGGAGAGATCTCTGATGTCTGACGGTGAGGGGCGTACGGCACGTGTCCTAGCCCCATGCTAGGCAGGAACCTCAATAGCCAATAACCGTTTGTTCTTCCTTTGTTACAACCTTCAGTTGAGACTGTACTGTCGACACTTGACCACGGTAAATCTAAACTTTGCCCTTCATCACGCCCAGTCTTCCTCTGCCTCTGGTCTCCGCTTTCACTCGCAGTGTCACAGAAACATTCACGGGGAAGCCTTTTAAAAAAGGCCGAAGGTTTGTTTTTAACACAGAAGTAGCTCTTTTCATCACTGGCTTCTCCTTCAAAGCTGTTTCATTGCAGAGGGCGGTGACTGACATCTTCCGGAAGAAGAAGTTTAATAAGCGACAACAACAACTGTGGGTATTTTATAAGAGTCCTTCTATAAATTAAAGAATTACAGGCCTGTAGGGGTTTAAACCAGCAATAGCAGTCCGCAGAGGAAACTGAGACGAGATTACATTTTGTATTGAGTTGCCAAAATAAACGTTACCCTCTTCATTTTGAACATGCTAAGCCAAATACACAAGTAGTAAAGGTGTATTGTATGTGGTATGATTCATTTAAAACAATATAATCTCTCCCAGCCTATAGCCTACCAATGGCCAAGGGAATCGCAATATCCTCACATCGATGGTCCCCATGTGTGATGGTTTATGTATTTTAAGGCAACTCTTTGTTAGAAGAAGGAGAGTTACACCCTGCTGCCCAGTTCACTGTGAGATGTTAGTTTATTGTGACAGATGGTACTCTCATTGGAGTTTACTGCTCTGCTGGGACAGGATAAGCAAGTATGTGTGTGTGTGTGCGTGCGTGCGTGCGTGCGTGCATGTGCGTGCGTGCGTGCGTGTGTGCGTGTGTGTAGGCACACTTCCATACGTGCTGTGTATTTAACATAAAATACACATAATGGCACACTCTCAGACATCTTGACATTTTAAATTTGACTTTGGAGCGTGAATATGGCGGGCACGGTGACACCCCTGATGTAAACCACGCTAACATTCCAAACTCACCCAAACCCCGCCATACCCCCCTCCCCAATTCATCTGTGCAGTGCTCCCCATTATACTACATCCCCAGATGTGCTGTAGGGTCCTTGGTCTTGAGCCCCCTTCATTGAGAAATGGGGGATGGGAGGAAGCATCTGGGCTAGCCTTTAGCCCCCCCCTTAGACTCCCACAACCTCACCCAACACCACATTAAACAGGCCTAATGAGAAAAATGTGTGTGCAGAGCGCCCTGCCGCTGAGCTCGGGCCCTGCATGGAGAAAGAATAGGGAGGGCCGCTGAGCTCGGGCCCTGCTGGAGAAAGAACAGGGAGGGGGAAAGGAGGAGAGAAGAAGAAGAGGAAGAGGGAGGGATTTTCTCCCACAGGCCAAGATCCTGTCCAGAGATCTTTTTTTCTTCTTTTTCTTTTCTTTTTTTTTAAACTGGAAAGAAGACCTTCAAACAGGCAGGAGGTCTAGCAACACTTGAAGAAGTAGAGGCAGTATCCTCGTGCCTCTTCTGCATTGTTTCCCATAATTCCGTCTCTTTTTTCTTTCTCCGCTGTACGGATTTCTACCCCTCGTCCGCTGTTCTGCTCCAGGGAAGCGTTTCCCGATCTGCTGTCACAGCGGTGAACTGTAAGTAGCGATTGCTTTTGTGAATCGGTTTATTCGCAGTGGCTGGCTTGCTGCGTGGCAGTGGAGGGGGGAGAACACAGCCTTTTCGGCTTTAAGATGATTCACTAAAAGTAGCTCTGCCTCGACGCCTTTGAGGTTTATCATCATTCATTTCATTACAATGTATTACTTCACCTCGGTGCAAAAACACACTCTGCGCTCTGGGACAATGTTGATTCCCTCAAGGTAGATTACCAAGCACCTTATAGGGAGATCGACCGCTTCTTACTGGCATGCAGTTATGTGATGAGTTGTGAAAAAGTTATTCCAAACTTCTGAGTATTCCTGAGTACCGCAGGTCCACTCAGCCCTTTAAAACTTCAGCAAATAATCTCACAATAATCATGAACTAGGAAAGAATATAAAAGCCATTTATAATAGCATTTATCGAATCGATTTATTATATATATTATTATATATTTTTTATTCAGGAAAAAACCTACAAAGTACAATTGTGTACAGTCGACACTCTGATTCCCACTATACACAATGTACATGTTATGAAGCTCAGGTATGAAACCTCTGGAACTGTAAACATACAGGGTGCTTAAAGCACCTTATCTGTCTCTATACTGTGTGAAGGTAATCACCCTGGCTCAGAGTGCCTGCTTTGCTGACTGAGTGATGGGCAGAAGTGTTTTTCTCTGTAGGTTCATATTTGGAGAGGATGTTTTTAGAGATAGCTATGATAGATATGCTACTTTACATGTGGCGAATGTTGGTGTTGTGAAGGGGGAAGTGGGTACTCTGCAGATGCAGCCAGCAGTCTATTTGTATAATATAATTAAAGCTTGTTAATGCTGTGGTATTGTACAGAATATCTGCCTCTTTGACCGGAGAGACCACACACAGGTGGCAAAGGGTTAATGGCATCCTCTTTGTTGAAAAATAAGTATTTAATCTAGTCCATGGTAATGTCAATTACAGCAAAAAATATTTGAGTAATAACTGGTTAATTTTCTTTAATAGTAACCATGATTGCTTGTGTAAGATTGCTCGCATAAGTATTGCTATGTGCAAGTACATATTCATTTCTTCTTTACAAAGATTAGCAACCTATAAGAATAATCAGAATAACAGGCCCTACTTGTGAATAAGGTTACAAAATAATTTGACAATAGAAACTTGTTACATCTACAGAATAAAAAAAAAAAAACGCATTAGTCCCTATTTTCTCTGTTCATATAAAAGTGGCTCGGAGGTGAGAGACTTGATGTTGGTGGTGATGTTCCCGGCACAGAAGGACTCCTTCCATATGTTACAGACACATATCCAACATTAGCTCTGAGCTGTGCTTACAACCTGTCACTCATCATCTGCCCACTGCGTTAGCCCCTCCCCCTCAAACCAAAACATCTATTTACTGGCATAGTCTGGCAACCCGGCTAGTAACCTTTATGTGGCTTCACAATTGAGATACATGTAAATCAGAAAAGGCCAACTTTGTCAGGTAAACAAAATGTGCACGATAATGCGCACCTTTTCAGGAGAACATTACAAGAACATTATTCTGTAATATAAATCCACTTGAGAGCAGAACATTCTAACGATGGAACTGCTGCAATAAAACTTAATTACATTAATAATATAAAGCTTCATTTAGCTAACTGCTGTTATACGTTCCCTTCTGTGCAAACCTAATCCATTCAAGTGCTCCCTACTTCTTTCATATTTTAGGGCATATTTATGTTTGCCTGAATATATACCTTCACAAGCAGAAATATAATGTGATTTAGACTAAGAAAATATATTGCCCAGGAGGAAATCATATAAAGTAAGCATGAACTGCCGGACCCTGACTGGACGCGGTTCACCTCAGTCCAGTCATGGATTATATAAGCCCTTGGGAGGGCCATGGAGCTGCCTACATTTGAAATATACTGGGCCTTATAGCCACGTATATATGCACATTGAATTTTTTTTCCACCATAGGATTTTAGCTGGGGCTGTGTTTTCATCTTGAAGATATAAATGAGGAGCCCATCGGCGGGCTTGGTAGAAATGGCTCCTTCTGACCGTCTGCATAGTTTGTGGTTTTTCTGGCGGCTGTAGAGTGTAAATATAGAGGCCAGAAGCCACCGGGCTCCCACGCCTTACGGCTCCCTGCAGAATTATGCTTTCTGCCTTTATTTGTGTGCTGACTGACTGAATTCAACAGTATAAATTAAAAACCCAGGCCAGCAGCACTTTTCTTTCCTTTTTAGTGACCCTTTTAAAAAGATTAATATGAATATAATACAAAAAAAAACATTTTAAATTTTGGGTTTAAATAAAAAAAATATTTTAAATTTCAGAAAATAAAACATCATCATCAAACATCATAAAACATAAAATATCATAATTTTATTTTTTAAGCTCAATTCAGTTTTGAACAAAGGTGATTTTAAACAGTATTACAACATTTGAACTGCGAAAAGCCTAATTGGTCAAAATGGTTGCATTATTCAGCATAAGGCTTCAAGGCAAATGCAAACCTTATCTGTGCCTGCGACTGTTCAGGGCCAACAAGTCTCACGAAACATGAAGAAATACTCCTCAGTAAAGAGGTTCTGAGTGAATAAGCGCTCCTATCGGCCGTGTGTGGTGCTGTAACCTCTACCGTACGCCCCATTGTACCGTCTGTGACAATGAGCTGTGCCTGTCTGCCAGGCCAAGTCCAGACACGGTCACACGCTCCATTTCTCAACGTGGATTTGTAAGGTAAACTGGCAAGGGGGGGGGGGGCTCATGCAGCTGCTGGCCTGTAACAGGCTGTGGTCTGGGGTGGGAAACGGCTCTACTTTCCTTCCTCCGAGACAGAGAACCCCATTATTCAGCACAGCAGGTTGTGCCCAGAAAAACCCAGCGCGAGTGCATCCGGCCAGCCAGCGCGGGGATCAGGTACTGAAAGGCATCAGTCATTTAGAGAGCCGCATCTGCTTGGGGAAAAAAGCAGTGGCTCGAGATAGCTAACCTGCACCTGGTGGTGAAGTTTACCGCCTGGACAGTTCGCTATCCGCTCTGTGATTCAGCACCTCAGCGGCTATCGGTGTGTATATTTACGAGTACGGCTCTAGATGCACGTAGAAATTAGAGGCGTGAATTTTCTCAGTTGTAGTATTTATTTAAAGAAAAGCCATACAGGGCCTGGAGATGTACTGTGTGTGCTTTCAAGTTATGCAATTTTGAACACCAATCATACTGACGTCATAATTTCATGGGCAGATAAAAAAAAAATTTCCTTTACAATTTCAGGAAACATTCTTAGTTTACAGTTTAAGTGAAACCAAAGTATAAAATTGAAACTGGATCATTTAGGGAAGTGACACCCCCCCCCCCTAAATCCTTCTTCGTTCTTTACAGGTTTCCTGAGGAACCATGAAGCCGTCCGTCGTTCTCCGTCTGGCCTGCGTGTCTATATTTCTGCTATGGAGCTGTGGTTGTCAGGCCACGCCCTTCCCCTTCAACATGTCAGCGGAGGGCAGTGGCGACGGGGAGCCTGAGATCCTGGTCCCCACGGCCTACAGCACCCGCGGCCCCCCCCCCGCGCCCGTGTCACCCACCCCGCGCGTCACCACCGCCGTCCGCATCAAGAACTTCATCCTCAACGAGGTGGTGGACTTCCTGAGGGAGAACCTGCTGCTCATCATCGTGGTGACATCCCTGCTCATCGTCATCATCTTCATCGTCTGCTGCGCCTCCGTCATGAGCCACAAGCGCAAGCTCAACGCCTACTACCCCTCCTCCTTCCCCACCAAGAAGTACGTGGACCAGAAGGACAAGAAAGGCGGTTCCAGGACCTTCAACGAAGTCCCAGAGAAGGCCCGCGACTCCCAGAATGTGGAGCCGGTGGACTCCAACAAGCAGTTCCAAACTGACATCACCACTGTGAACAAGAACCTGCGGACGCCCTCCAAGGCGCTGGTGGGCGAGAAGGGTAAGGACCCCAAGTCCAAGGTTTCCGAGACGCAGAAGACTCAGCAGGAGAAGCCCAAGGTAGAGGAGCCCGCTGCCAAGCCAGAGGAAGAGGAGGAACAGAAAGAGGAACCTAAGCAAAGCCCCGCCCCGAGCCAGCCTGTGGTCTGCCTGTGCCACCTGAGGAATACCAACTCTCCCAAGCAGGACGCAGACAAGTGAAGCCCCTGGCCAAACAGGAAGTGAGGTCGGCCATCGGCAGAGATTCAGGAAGTTTTTGCTCCTGCTGTGTAAACCAAATGAGAGGGAGGCAGCTGTGGTATGCCTCCTTGAAGCTCACAGTTGAATTATTTTGTCGGACTTTGAACCTTATCATAATAATGTAATTACTAAGAGAAGGCTTTAAAAACATAAACCAAAAAAAACAAAAAACAGAACTACAGTGTTACTCCTTTTTATTCTGATCTTATTTAGTCCCGTCTTCCGTCTTGTGTACATTTCCTTTGAAAGCAAACACAAAATATTTCCACAGAAAACGTAATATGTTGCGTTTTTTATGTAAGGAGATGGCCTGCTTCTCTGCACGGCTGTGGCATTATGGCAGGTAAAAATAATTTAGAGGTTGAAGCTGTGTAAGAAATGTGGGTGTTGTGCTACTGTAGATGTGTGCTGTAGAACTTTGGCAATGACAATCAAAGTATACGTATATCTAAACCAAAGGGTCCTTTTTCACCGTGAATAGCCGTCTAAACCACAGCCTGCAGTAAGCATACAGATCATAAGCAGTCATTGTCTTAATCAAAATGAATATAGCAGTATTAAAATCTCTATATCAGTGTTGAAGAAGGATTCTTGGGTTCAAATGTGTAAATTTATTCAAAACAATGAGCTCAAGTGTGACTAATCATGGAAGGTCACGGCAATGTGACCAAATACTTGACACGAAGATCTGTTATTTTATTTTCTGTTTTATTTGGTTATGCTCATTCAGTAAGTTTCATTCTTTTTTTTGACACCACTATATCTTATTTTGCGTAATTCGATTGTCTTGTGTCTGTAGTAGTAATTCAGTGAGTTTGATTAGAAATTATATTTGATTGTGTTTGACAGGCTAGGTTCTGTCAATGTTGCCAGAGCCCATTTCTTATCCTAGCCCAGTAACACATTGCCCTCCACTTTTTAAAATATTTTCACTTTTGCTACTCATTTTCACTGTGATGTTCATGTTACTTTTATGATCAAACTGAGGTTTTTTTTCTTTACAAGACATGCAGGGAAAGCCATCATTGATATACAGTCTGTGTTTGATGTTGAAGTATTTAAGTATCACCACTGATATCTTTACAGGGAAGACTTTTTATCTCATTTTGCCTTTTTTGTGTTTGAAATTTTAATAAACCTTTGTTTTCTTATTGCAACTGTAAGTTTTCCTTTAGGCGTGCTAATGTTCCATGTGTATTGAAGATACGGACAGCGTTTCCACCTGAGAATAAGGCCACGCTGGGCTTTAGGCGTGCTAATGTTCCATGTGTATTGAAGATCCGGACAGCGTTTCCACCTGAGAATAAGGCCACGCTGGGCAATTTAGAGCAGAGCCTTTAATTACAACAAATCCATTCTTCACCAACTGTGTGTTGCAAGTTCATCTTTTCAGTTTTTTCTTTCTGGCCACAACACATTCAAATAATGTATAAATGCACTTTAGAAGAAATCTGATTTCAAATAATGATCATTTAATATGTCTTACTATATTGCCATAATTATTTCTCTATTATTTAGACATGTAAAAGCACACACACACACACACACACACGCACACACACGCACGCACGCACGCACGCACGCACGCACGCACGCACGCACGCACGCACGCACGCACACACACACACACACACACACACACACAAACGCACGCACGCACGCACGCACGCACGCACGCACGCACGCACGCACGCACACACACACACACACACACACACACACACACACACACACACACAAACACACACACACACACACACACACACACACACACACACACACACACACACACACACAAAACCTTGATATCTACATATTATGACTTCTCATGTAAAGCTGGATATAACAGCCCAGCTGCAATATAGCCACTGCCAGACTGTTCCTCTCTCTCTGTATATATTATATATTTTTTTGTATAAGTCAGCATTTTGTTTTACTGGGAATTTGTGAGAGGTTCTGGTCCATGCATTGTAAAACAAATATTTTACCAGGCATATCAGGTATATGTTTCCATTAGAGCTGTGTGTTTCTTTCTGTACTTTACATTGTTCTGTCCAATCAATCAGTACCAAGGTGAAAACTGATTTGTACAAATGTGGATAGTTTTCCCCCAAAAATGTATTTTACGAAGAAAGAAGTCCAGAACATACATCTCATTTCCTAAATATAAATGCCGAACTTTCCAAAAAGGTCAGTGCATGAGAACGATAAAGTAACTTTTAGCAAATTCCCAGTTTTAGTGGCCAAGAGATTTAAATGATAAACAGGCCTGTGTGTATTTGCCTAGAACACAATGTATACAGCACAACTGTTACGTTAGGTGCTCTGGTAATTCCTTTCTGTAATTAAAAGTAAAACATACACACAGTGTTTTGAGAACTGGATCTAATAGAGGTAGTAAGTGCCACTGAAAGGGCACTACGCTTGTGCACTATATAAATATTTGATTTCTGCATTCCGAAGCTGAACATGTGATTCATGATTTTCGTTTCCATTCCTCATTGGTTCTGTCACTTTCTCCGAACACACACAAAAAAAGTGGGGTTCTTTCCAACCACTGGCTGCCTTCTCTCTCTCAGCTGGGACTTGGTAGATGAGAGGGTGGTGGATTTCTTTTGCTTGGTTTGGCTGTTTCACCGGGTTCAGTGTGCAATGAAATAACATTCTAAATCAATGGGAACAGATGTAGCTAGTGGGGACAGGACTTCAGGAACACCCCAAAACCGTTCTAAATCAGAGCTCCTCGGGTACTGCACTGACCCCAGCAAAACCAAAATGACAAAGAGTGACATCCATATGTTTAAAACATGAAAGCACACGACTGGCCCCAAATGAGAAGATCGCTATAACGATAAAAAACATTGGCAAGCGCAGCCATAATCTTCGAAATTACAGCGCGAGTAAAAATAGACGGGCGGGTGAGGCGAACTAAACCAAGGCCTACTCTGGGATGGTGTCTTATTATTATTTTTTTCTCTTGAGGAAAAAAACCATCTGTGCTAAGAGAAGAAACATACACGGTTACTTTTAGTTAATTAATGTAGAACTGAAATCAAGCACAGTAGGCTAACTGATAATCTACGTGTTTCATATGAACTTTACAAACTCTTATTTCCCTGTACTGTTGATACATACACAAAAAAAACTTTAATCACAAGTTGAAGTGGAGATTAATTCAGTTTGGCCTTTTTTAAATAAATCTGGCAGAGTAAGAACAAAAATTCTAAAAGCTAGACAGAAAGGATACCCTCCAAAGGGGAATATATGCAAAATAGAAATGCCACTGAAAACCATGTTGGCAATTGGACTCTGACCACGGGCCTGTTTCACAAAGCAATCCTGCTTTCATGCTGAGCTAACTACTGGATAACTGCACTGAGTAAAACCTGGAACCCTCCCAAATCTGGAACATGGACTGAAGTAAAAAGAGCTGTTCTGGATTTTACTCAGTGCTGTTATCCAGCAATAACTCAGTAATCCTGCTTTGTGAAATCCCCCCCAGGGGTGCGTTTCCCGATAATGATCAATCTTAGAGTTAAGTGCAATTTCAACGAGCGATTCTACGATGGCTCTTCAATTTGTAACACGCGTTTCCCAAAACAGTTCTTACAGCGTGAACGCGCAGTCACCTCTTAAGTGCTACTTAACCAGAGGTGTAAAATCCGAGTTCAGAAAGTAAAAAGACCTCCCCAGTATTTAGTTCCAATCAAATGGATTTGCTAATTTGCGCAATTCTTTAGCCAGGGGGTAGAACTAATTAGTGAAATCAGCTGGCTGAGTTCATGGGTGGAAGAAACAGAGCAGGACTTTTACTTTCTGATCCCTGGATTTTACATCTCTGTACTTCTGTCTGTGGTGCTGCTGATACGGGAGGAGGAGGGGCGATAGATTGGGAGACGCGAACCCCATGCCCAATAGGCTACATGGCCAGTTATGCAGTTTCGGTTACGTCAGTTTGGCTATTTAAGGAATGGCTTTTATGGGTAATTTACAAATATATAAAAATAAGTAAATTAAAAATAAATAAATAAACATAAATATTGTTGCATCTAATATCACTATAAAAAAAACAAAACAATCAGTGGTTATGGTAACCGTAAAAGAAATGAACGCTAACACGAAAAATCTAATAAAGTATGTGATTTATGGGCTTCTAAAACGCACTTAACCGTCTACGACTAGTCTGGAGTAATCGTTAATCTACGAGCGTTTCTAAGAGCGTCTTACGTTAAAATGCTTTTGGGAAACGCACCCAAAGCTAAAGAAGCTTCGTACAAAGGGTTTTACGACATCTTAGCCTTACGGTGCTTTTGGGAAACGCACACCTGGATGTTTTCTCTCCCTTTCTCATAGTGGAGAAGTGAACAGTGAAAGTGACCTGTTGGTTAAATGGAGGAAGCAGAAGACTGCATTTGGTTCCTCTGGTGAGCGCTAGCTTAATTGATTGTGGCGGCTTATCGTCACAGCGCCTTGTCAGGACTTCCTGCAGGGCTTTTTCATGCTGTAGCAAAACCAGATGAAGGGGATCTGTTAGAGGGACAGGCTACCGATTGCAATCTATTAGATATTATCCTCATCATGGTGTGCATGCTGAATATTTCATACACGCACACGCACACACATGCACGGTGCGCACGCACACACACACACGGTGTGCACGCACGCACACACATGCACACACACACACACACACACACACACACACACATACTCTTTCTCGCTCCCTCTCTCTCCTCAATGTACAGAAAGGACCACTGCTCTCAACAGACAACAGCATGAACTTGTCAGTCCCTGTGAGTCTCACGATGAATTCCCTACATTTTACATTTTATACATTTAGCAGATGCTCTCATCCAGAGCAATTTACACAGTTTACATACAATCCTCTTATACAGCTGTGTATTTACTGTAATTTAGGATTATTACAGTTTTTGCTTAAATACAAAATCTTTACATGTCACACGAGTCTGCAAAAGTCTGCAAAACTATAAGCTAATTCTCAGCCTTTCACTCAGTTTTCAATTTCATAAGACACTTTTTTTGCAAAACACTACACACAATTCTCTACCTAAGACACAAAAATCAAACAGGAAGTAACTTGCTTGCCTTTTTCAAACACAACCAATCAAAATGCTACACTTATTCACCAGTCTCACACCCACTCCTCACATGTGCAATCACTAATTGCTTAACTGATCACTAACCAATCACTGCTTTAGTATAGGCCTATAAATAGGCCAAAGGTAAGATTACCTCAGGGCCAGTCCTAGGCCAGATCTGTAGATGGTGCCCCTGTCACGTCACACTCAATTTTCCGAATTGTCGTGTACTTAACAGCTGTTTTTAAAAAGTATACTCAGCTGGCATACTCAATAGTAGGCAAGTGCGCTGATTCGGACAGGGTCGTGGAAAAAACAAGGAATCCTTATGGGAGAAATAAATATCATCCCAAATTTACTGAGATGCGAACTACAGCAAGTATATGTATTTGAATTTTTTTATTAAAAGCACAAACGTACTAAATTACATTACCTTTATTTGGCAAGAGGGTGAAACTGATATCACGTCTTAACCGCGTCATCATGTTAAGAATCATAGCGTAGCCTAGCCTGCCATTAGTTGAGTGTACCGTTAGCCTACATTCCTAATAGCTAGCTAGCTAGTTATCTTTATACCTTTGATTGAATAAATGTCAATAAACACAAACAGTCATTAGACTTACCTCTTTATTTGCCCCTTTTTCCCTTCTCCATTTTTCTTTGTATCCCCTGTGCACCAGAAGGCTTGGTGTTGAATCTCTTCATGTTGAAAACCGACCGTTCTAATTTCGAAATCGAAACTATTATTTTGATGGCTCTCTGACTCCAGTCACAGTGCTTCTGTGCGAACAGCTGGGCAAAACCAAAAACGATGGAGAGGGGGTGTCGTGTTGGGGCGCCACTAACTTTTATTTTTATAATTCAATAATTATTTTTATAAACAAATTTGGATATGGGGGGCCGCCCAACATTTTAATATTTAGTATTCTATGAAATATATACAAATATATCCCTCCACAAAAAAATACATTAAAAATCCTGGTTTGGCGCCCCCTGGCGTGATGGCGCCCTAGGCGACCTCCTATACCCCCTATTCTTAGGACCGGCCCTGGATTACCTGCTTAGAACAATGGATGTGAACATTGCAGGGAGAGCAAAGGGAGCGAGAGGGAGAGACAGGGGACGAGTTCGAAGAGAAAGAGGAGGAAGAGGACGAGGTGGACGGGGAAGAGGATGAGGGCAAAGAAGAGAAGGAAGGAGAGCTGTCTCTGATGAGATTAGGGCTACGTTTATTGATCATGTGATCAACCACGGGTTAACTATGAGGGAGGCTGGACTGAGAGTCCAGCCCAATTTGAATCGGTTTACAGTGGCATCCATAATTCAAACCTTTAGAAATGAGAACAGGTATGCAACTATCTAATGGCTACTTCAGCATTACTGTAAAATACATATTACTGTATAGTACTACATAAACATTTGTAGCTCTAAGACACCCATTCACTGCACTGCATTGTAGGAATGGATGGCCACAGTGTGGAGGGTTTTCATACTGTACTACAATACAGCCAACAGTAAAAAACATTTTTGTAATATACTGCTCACACTCACACTGTTTTTGAATCTTCTACAGAGTGGAAAGGCAAAGATATCATGGAGGACGAGGTCACATGTTTACAGAGGAAAAAGAGATGGCTGTTGTAAATATGGCTTGTAAATATGGTTTTGGCCAACAATGCCATTAGGCTTAAGGAGATAAGAGATCATATCCTAAATGATGCAACAGTGTTCAACAACATCGATGCTGTAAGCCTGTCGATGTTGCAACGCGTCTTCCAGCGGCACCGATTGAGAATGAAACGACTGCACAGGGCGCCGTTTGAGAGAAACTCTGACAGAGTGAAAGATCTGTGTCGCGACTATGTGGATGTATGTATGCGACACTACTTCCAGTGCTTCAAACCTGCAGATACAGAGCCAGAGTATTGGACTGCACCATGTTTACTGATCTGTATATTCTTCTGTCTGTTACAGAGAGTATTGGACTGTATCATGTTTACTGATCTGTATATTCTTTTGTCTGTTACAGAGAGTATTGGACTGTACCATGTTTACTGATCTGTACATTCTTTTGTCTGTTACAGAGAGTATTGGACTGTACCATGTTTACTGATCTGTACATTCTTTTGTCTGTTACAGAGAGTATTGGACTGTACCATGTTTACTGATCTGTATATTCTTTTGTCTGTTACAGAGAGTATTGGACTGTACCATATTTACTGATCTGTATATTCTTCTGTCTGTTACAGAGAGTATTGGACTGTATCATGTTTACTGATCTGTACATTCTTTTGTCTGTTACAGAGAGTATTGGACTGTACCATGTTTACTGATCTGTATATTCTTTTGTCTGTTACAAGAGTATTGGACTGTACCATATTTACTGATCTGTATATTCTTCTGTCTGTTACAGAGAGTATTGGACTGTACCATGTTTACTGATCTGTATATTCTTTTGTCTGTTACAGAGAGTATTGGACTGTACCATATTTACTGATCTGTATATTCTTCTGTCTGTTACAGAGAGTATTGGACTGTACCATGTTTACTGATCTGTATATTCTTCTGTCTGTTACAGAGAGTATTGGACTGTACCATGTTTACTGATCTGTATATTCTTCTGTCTGTTACAGAGAGTATTGGACTGTATCATGTTTACTGATCTGTACATTCTTTTGTCTGTTACAGAGAGTATTGGAGATAGACGCTCATGCAATTCTCCATGAACACATTTACGTGGATGAGGTTGGCTTCTCTTCACCAAAACCAGGCGCAGGGGGAGAAATGTAATGGGACAGAGGGCCATTATCAATGTCCCTGGACAGCGTGGGGGAAATGTGACCATGTGTGCTGCCATCACGCAGAACGGTGTCCTCCATCATCACGCCACGCTCGGTCCTTACAACACCGCCCAAATGCTCACTTTTCTGGAAGCAATTCACAATATGCTTGTTCCAGATCAAAATCCCGATCCAGAGCAGCCCAGATTTGTGGTAATATGGGACAATGTACGTTTTCACCGGGCTGTTCTGGTCCAAAACGGTTCACAGTTGTGCACCTCTCCCCATATTCACCTTTTCTAAATCCTATTGAGGAATGTCTCTACGTGGCGCTGGAAAGTGTGTGATCGTCAGCCCTATGCCCGCATGCCGCTTCTCCAGGCAACGGAGGAGGCATGTGGGAACATAGATGCCGCCTTTGTCCATGTTTGGATGCGCCAGTCTAGAAGATTCTTCCCTCGCTGTTTGGATGCGGCAGTCTAGAAGATTCTTCCCTCGCTGTTTGGATGCGCCAGTCTAGAAGATTCTTCCCTCGCTGTTTGGCAAGAGAAAATATAGCATGTGATGTAGACGAAGTATTGTGGCCAGATCCAGCCCGGAGGAGGGATGCAGTTTAGCACTGGTGATTTGCCACCCAACCCCCCCCACCCAAAGCTTTTCTTTCCTCTAAAAATTCTACTTTTGGTTTACATATGTTTATGGTTTCAGTACAAATTCCCATATGGTATATGGTTTTGTTTTCTTGTATGCCGTACAACACTGTACTACAGTAACTACAGTAATGTTTTGGAAAAATAAATATTTTCTCTTTCACCATTGCATTGGTGTTTACTGTGTACATTTCAACCCCTCTCAGCAGATTACTTTCACTCTAGAACATTCTATGGAAATGTAGATATAAGCCTATGAAAGACAGAAGAGCTTTAGATTTAGAACAACAAGTGTGTACATGGTATATCCAAAAATTCACTATAATGAAAAAAGTGTTTGCCATTTGATGCAAATACTTGTTTTTGAGATGTCTTTATGGTTTTTTGATTGCAGTGTTTAATTTTGCAAGAGATATGAGGCATTTTGCATTTTGTGTGTGCAATTTTTGGATTTGTGTGTAGAGTTTTGAAAAGAAAACGTGTGAAAGCAGTTTTAAAAAACTAACTTGCTGCAGGGTGCAACAGCAGTGCCCTTCCTGGGAATCAAACTTACAGCCTCAGTTACAAGCAAGGGACCAGTTTACGGCTCTCAACCTCAGCAAAGGGTATAATGTCGCCCTCTGCTGATATCTATACTTTGCGCTCAAAAAGACAGTTTTCCCATTGGGCTTCATTCATTTTTGACTACAAAAAAAAAAAAACTTCCACTTATATATTGATGTTAACTCAAATTTTTTATTTTTTACCAATCAGACAAAGATCTAGATTTTATATTATTATTTATTCTGGCCTACGTCATATTTTCGCATGCTAGTTAGCATACTCATAATTACTCATAATTAAATATTCAAGGCTTTGACATAACATTTTTAGTGCCATTCTCGTATGTGACTCCAAGGACACACACTTACTAGTTCTGATTTATTCCCCATTGGTTTCTATTGGTCTCACTGTCTATACATGTGATATACTCTGAGGTTACAAGCTCAGTTCCCTATTATGCTAACTGACTGCACCAAGTGTTGTTCTCCTCATTGACATATGTAATTATTTAATGCAGATATTGATCGTTGGATATAATATGCATTACTGAAAGTTGCAGTTCCAATATTAAACAATTTGTTTAGTAATGTAATACTATATTTATTATGATCTGTCCACAAACACCGCCGGAAACACGTAAAATTATATTCCTTATCTATTCCTGGCCATGGTGTGTCTTTAATTATAGCTTAGTTACTTTTAATTACAGAATTATTATCATATCATCGGCTAGGTAAATGTGATACTCATCTACAGCGTAGACCACATACATAAATTTTTGCCAACTGAATATTGAATGCATTATGGGTAGAACTGACTATAGATGTCTTGACCAAAACTGTTACTGTGGTCACCTAGACCGGTCAACTGTACAATGAGAAATGAGTCCCCAAGGAGCTGTGATCCAATCAGAATGCTTCGGTTACTCCAGACATAACACAAGAGGTTCAAGCTGTTCCCCCTTCTCTGTTTGCTTCATGCACTCTCTGGAGCAGGCTCTAGTGTTTACAGCGCTCTCTGGAGCAGGCCCTAGTGTTTACAGCGCTCTCTGGAGCAGGCTCTGTTTGCTTCATGCGCTCTCTGGAGCAGGCTCTAGTGTTTACAGCGCTCTCTGGAGCAGGCTCTGTTTGCTTCATGCGCTCTCTGGAGCAGGCTCTAGTGTTTACAGCGCTCTCTGGAGCAGGCTCTGTTTGCTTCATGCGCTCTCTGGAGCAGGCTCTAGTGTTTACAGCGCTCTCTGGAGCAGGCTCTGTTTGCTTCATGCGCTCTCTGGAGCAGGCCCTAGTGTTTACAGCGCTCTCTGGAGCAGGCTCTGTTTGCTTCATGCGCTCTCTGGAGCAGGCTCTAGTGTTTACAGCGCTCTCTGGAGCAGGCTCTGTTTGCTTCATGCGCTCTCTGGAGCAGGCCCTAGTGTTTACAGCGCTCTCTGGAGCAGGCTCTGTTTGCTTCATGCGCTCTCTGGAGCAGGCTCTAGTGTTTACAGCGCTCTCTGGAGCAGGCTCTGTTTGCTTCATGCGCTCTCTGGAGCAGGCTCTAGTGTTTACAGCGCTCTCTGGAGCAGGCTCTGTTTGCTTCATGCGCTCTCTGGAGCAGGCTCTAGTGTTTACAGCGCACTCTGGAGCAGGCTCTGTTTGCTTCATGCGCTCTCTGGAGCAGGCTCTGTTTGCTTCATGCGCTCTCTGGAGCAGGCTCTAGTGTTTACAGCGCTCTCTGGAGCAGGCCCTAGTGTTTACAGCGCTCTCTGGAGCAGGCTCTGTTTGCTTCATGCGCTCTCTGGAGCAGGCTCTAGTGTTTACAGCGCTCTCTGGAGCAGGCTCTGTTTGCTTCATGCGCTCTCTGGAGCAGGCTCTAGTGTTTACAGCGCTCTCTGGAGCAGGCTCTGTTTGCTTCATGCGCTCTCTGGAGCAGGCTCTGTTTGCTTCATGCGCTCTCTGGAGCAGGCTCTGTTTGCTTCATGCGCTCTCTGGAGCAGGCTCTAGTGTTTACAGCGCTCTCTGGAGCAGGCTCTGTTTGCTTCATGCGCTCTCTGGAGCAGGCTCTGTTTGCTTCATGCGCTCTCTGGAGCAGGCTCTGTTTGCTTCATGCGCTCTCTGGAGCAGGCTCTGTTTGCTTCATGCGCTCTCTGGAGCAGGCTCTAGTGTTTACAGCGCTCTCTGGAGCAGGCTCTGTTTGCTTCATGCGCTCTCTGGAGCAGGCTCTAGTGTTTACAGTGCAGCAGAGAAGCAAGCATTACTGCCTGACAGGAGGCCTGTCATTGGAGAAGCATCAGGCCAACATGGAAAAAGTGAAGGCTCACTCTGCCCCAGTAAGCTGGCCACAAAAGGCAGGTTGGCAATGCAGAAAACATCTTACCCAGGGCACTGATGCCAACGTACCCGAGGCCTGCAATAAAACCTGCCGTGTTAATAATCTTGGCGGGCTTTGCAGGATTTGATCAATATTTCAGGAGCTAATTAGAAGACTGAAATTGGACATGCACACAGTTGAATACCTCCCCTGATTTTTTTGTTAATGATTTCTATGGCCCACAAATCTCCTCTTTTCAGCTGCCGCTTTTCCCTTTGACACTTTGTATTTGTATTGTGTTAGGAAAGGAATCATCTAACCATTATACAAGTTACATTACAAATTAAATCATAAAAGTTTCCCCTGAACTTATTCTGTGTCAAAGTTTTTGTTTTGTAACAGACATTTCTCTCACTCTTTATTATGCGTGTGCGTGTGAACATACAGAGGACTCACCCTTTATTATGCGTGTGCGTGTCAACATACAGAGGACTCACTCTTTATTATGCGTGTGCGTGTGAACATACAGAGGACTCACTCTTTATTATGCGTGTGCGTCAACATACAGAGGACTCATTCTTTATTATGCGTGTGTGTGTGAACATACAGAGAACTCACTCTTTATTATGCGTGTGCGTGTCAACATACAGAGGACTCACTCTTTATTATGCGTGTGCGTGTGAACATACAGAGGACTCACTCTTTATTATGCGTGCGCATGTGAACATACAGAGGACTCACTCTTTATTATGCGTGTGCATGTGAACATACAGAGGACTCACTCTTTATTATGCGTGTGCGTGTGAACATACAGAGGACTCACTCTTTATTATGCGTGTGCGTGTGAACATACAGAGGACTCACCCTTTATTATGCGTGTGCGTGTGAACATACAGAGGACTCACTCTTTATTATGCGTGTGCATGTGAACATACAGAGGACTCACTCTTTATTATGCGTGTGCGTGTGAACATACAGAGGACTCACTCTTTATTATGCGTGTGCGTGTGAACATACAGAGGACTCACTCTTTATTATGCGTGTGCATGTGAACATACAGAGGACTCACTCTTTATTATGCGTGTGCGTGTGAACATACAGAGGACTCACTCTTTATTATGCGTGTGCGTGTGAACATACAGAGGACTCACTCTTTATTATGCGTGTGCGTGTGAACATACAGAGGACTCACTCTTTATTATGCGTGTGCGTGTGAACATACAGAGGACTCACTCTTTATTATGCGTGCGCCTGTGAACATACAGAGGACTCACTCTTTATTATGCGTGCGCCTGTGAACATACAGAGGACTCACTCTTTATTATGCGTGTGCGTGTCAACATACAGAGGACTCACCCTTTATTATGCGTGTGCGTGTGAACATACAGAGGACTCACTCTTTATTATGCGTGTGCGTGTGAACATACAGAGGACTCACCCTTTATTATGCGTGTGCATGTGAACATACAGAGGACTCACTCTTTATTATGCGTGTGCGTGTCAACATACAGAGGACTCACCCTTTATTATGCGTGTGCGTGTCAACATACAGAGGACTCACCCTTTATTATGCGTGTGCGTGTGAACATACAGAGGACTCACTCTTTATTATGCGTGTGCATGTGAACATACAGAGGACTCACTCTTTATTATGCGTGTGCGTGTCAACATACAGAGGACTCACCCTTTATTATGCGTGTGCGTGTCAACATACAGAGGACTCACCCTTTATTATGCGTCTGCGTGTGAACATACAGAGGACTCACTCTTTATTATGCGTGTGCGTCAACATACAGAGGACTCACTCTTTATTATGCGTCTGCGTGTGAACATACAGAGGACTCACTCTTTATTATGCGTGTGCGTGTCAACATACAGAGGACTCACTCTTTATTATGCGTGTTCGTGTGAACATACAGAGGACTCACCCTTTATTATGCGTGTGCATGTGAACATACAGAGGACTCACTCTTTATTATGCGTGTGCGTGTCAACATACAGAGGACTCACCCTTTATTATGCGTGTGCGTGTCAACATACAGAGGACTCACTCTTTATTATGCGTGTGCGTGTGAACATACAGAGGACTCACTCTTTATTATGCGTGTGCGTGTGAACATACAGAGGACTCACTCTTTATTATGCGTGTGCGTGTCAACATACAGAGGACTCACCCTTTATTATGCGTGTGCGTGTCAACATACAGAGGACTCACCCTTTATTATGCGTCTGCGTGTGAACATACAGAGGACTCACTCTTTATTATGCGTGTGCGTCAACATACAGAGGACTCACTCTTTATTATGCGTCTGCGTGTGAACATACAGAGGACTCACTCTTTATTATGCGTGTGCGTGTCAACATACAGAGGACTCACTCTTTATTATGCGTGTTCGTGTGAACATACAGAGGACTCACCCTTTATTATGCGTGTGCATGTGAACATACAGAGGACTCACTCTTTATTATGCGTGTGCGTGTCAACATACAGAGGACTCACCCTTTATTATGCGTGTGCGTGTCAACATACAGAGGACTCACTCTTTATTATGCGTGTGCGTGTGAACATACAGAGGACTCACTCTTTATTATGCGTGTGCGTGTGAACATACAGAGGACTCACTCTTTATTATGCGTGTGCGTGTCAACATACAGAGGACTCACCCTTTATTATGCGTGTGCGTGTCAACATACAGAGGACTCACCCTTTATTATGCGTCTGCGTGTGAACATACAGAGGACTCACTCTTTATTATGCGTGTGCGTCAACATACAGAGGACTCACTCTTTATTATGCGTCTGCGTGTGAACATACAGAGGACTCACTCTTTATTATGCGTGTGCGTGTCAACATACAGAGGACTCACTCTTTATTATGCGTGTGCCTGTTAACATACAGAGGACTGACTCACACAGCATTTACATAATTTTTCTGTGTTGTTTCAGTTCCTCTTATTTGTGAATTTCCAAAATAGAAAAAAAACTTTTAATTTTTAATATTTCACATATTATTCATGATTTCTATTAGCAGCTTTTATTATTTGTAATTTGGCCCATTTCAGTGCTATTGCCACATGGCTGTCATAAAAAAAAAAACATTAATAATGATACCCTTACTTTTGATCACGTATGAATACAATCCATTTGAATATCTAATCTATCGTCAATTTGCTTTTTTATTCCACGCCACTCAGCAATAATGTACTTGTATGTCATTTAAAAAATATTAGGATCATAAAAGGGAAGTGATTTCACTTGGTTAGTCTCTTGCAAATCAGTAAATAGTGACATTATGAACAATATTGCCATCCTGTGGACAATGTGAGTACTGTAGGAAGACAGCCTTATTTGAATTAGAAACAGGACCGTAAAGGCAGTGACCAGAACTATCTTAAAACAAAAACATTTGTGAAATGCGCTGGATGGAAATAAATGCTGGATATATTTGATCATTTGTCATGTGGATATATTTGACCATCATCATTTATTTTTTATTTTGTTGTTCTGATTTTTGAAATAATCAGTTTATGAGGTTATAAAATAAGTGAATCAAACAAATTTAAATAATAATAATAATAATATATAATAAAAGGTTGCCTCTGTGGATATTTTAAGTGTGCACCTAAGGCTGAAAAGCAGATATTTTTTTGCGTTCAAACCAGACACCAGACATCAAAGATGGAAAGTGACTGCCTGCAAAGCTACCACTGGCAGGGTTGTAATAGAAACGTGAGACCGGGACAGTACTGAGCTTCAGGGGTCACATTTCCCACTCTTTTGTTGAAGAGGTGCTAAATAATTCTGGAATGTACTACCCAACAGCCTGTCCCCTCTTTTCCCATCTGGAAAGAAGGAGAGAGAGAGAGAGGAGTGCAGCCACTGTGGAAACACAGTCCACAAGGTTTGAGCGCTCACACCTTCTTCTCTAGATGCATTATCTAGCCTCTGACCTTTAGGAATAGCCATCCTTCAGGATGCGAGTGAATAAGAACCGGGACCTTTGTTGCTTTTCATTGTTTTGGCTTTGGACGTTTGACGTCTTTGGGGACACCCCCTTTTAAACGTCGCGGCTGAAAGCGATCAATTAATTTAAATGGTGAAGAAGATCTAAGAAGAAAAAAAAAGAGTAACGGAGCACCAAAAGATGCCATTAAAGTTTGATGGCTGACTGCGAGGAATGTGCAAACACCAGGCGGTTTCTAGAAAGAGCATCGCAGGAGCGTGGCAGGTCAGGAGAGCGGCTTGGCCACGTCAGCCCACATCCTGTCACACTCTGAGAAACCCACGCAGAGAGAGATGGTATGTACCTGTAATACTCCTTACTCAGGGAGCCTGTGCAGAGAGAGATGGTATGTACCTGCAATACTCCTTACTCAGGGAACCCACGCCGAGAGAGATGGTATGTACCTGTAATACTCCTTACTCAGGAAACTGCGCAGAGAGATTGTATGTACCTGCAATACTCCTTACTCAGGGAACCTGTGCAGAGAGAGATGGTATGTACCTATAATACTCCTTACTCAGGGAACCTGCGCAGAGAGAGATGGTATGTACCTGTAATACGCCTTACTCAGGAAACCTGCGCAGAGATGGTATGTACCTGCAATACTCCTTACTCAGGGAACCTGTGCAGAGAGAGATGGTATGTACCTGTAATACTCCTTAGTCAGGGAACCTGTGCAGAGAGAGATGGTATGTACCTGTAATACTCCTTACTCAGGAAACCTGCGCAGAGAGAGATGGTATGTACCTGTAATACTCCTTACTCAGGGATCCCGCGCAGAGAGAGATGGTATGTACCTGTAATACTCCTTACTCAGGAAACCCACGCAGAGATGGTATGTACCTGTAATACTCCTTACTCAGGAAACCCGCGCAGAGAGAGATGGTATGTACCTGTAATACTCCTTACTCAGGAAACCCGCACAGAGAGATGGTATGTACCTGTAATACTCCTTACTCAGGGAACCTGTGCAGAGAGAGATGGTATGTACCTGTAAAACTCCTTATTCAGGAAACCCGCACAGAGAGAGATGGTATGTACCTGTAATACTCCTTACTCAGGGAACCTGCACAGAGAGAGATGGTATGTACCTGCAATACTCCTTACTCAGGAAACCCGTGCAGAGAGAGATGGTATGTACCTGTAATACTCCTTACTCAGGGAACCTGTGCAGAGAGAGATGGTATGTACCTGCAATACTCCTTACTCAGGGAACCTGTGCAGAGAGAGATGGTATGTACCTGTAATACTCCTTACTCAGGGAACCCGTGCAGAAAGAGATGGTATGTACAGTGGTGTTCAAATAAATAGCATTGCGTTAAAAAAAGTGAATAAAGTGCAAATATTTTTAAATAGCTTTTAGTTCCATATTTCAAAATATAGTAGAAACATTCAACATTCATACACATTCAATTCCAAATAAAAGCATTAACAAATTTTATCAAGTCTGCGTTATTCTTTTACAGGAAGCAAAGAAAAGGAATATTAATCTGTTCAAAAAAATAGCAGTGTCAACATTTTTCTCTTCAAACTCAAACACTTACTGTATAAACAGAATACATTTTTCAAGATTTAACTTCTCTTTAAATGACTGAACTAATATTTAGTTGCATAACCATTGTTTTTCAAAACTGCAGCGCATCTGCGTTGCATCGAGTCAACTAACTTCTGGCACCTAGAAACAGGTATTTCAGCCCAGGATGAACAAACTACATTCCACAGTTCATGTGAATTTTTGGGTTTTTCTTCAGAAACTGTATTTTTAATGTCACCCCACAAGTTTTCAATAGGGTTGAGGTCGGGGGATTGAGCTGGCCACTCCATTACCTCAATCCTTTTTGTCAGGAACCAAGATGTTGCTCGCTTACTCGTGTGTTTGGGGTCGTTGTCTTGTTGAAACACCCATTTCAGGGGCATTTCCTCTTCGGCATACGGCAACATATTCTCTTCAAGTATTTTGATGTATTCAAACTGATCCGTGATCCCTAGTATACGATAAATAGGCCCAACACCGTAGTGTCCCCATACCATGATTTTTACACCACCGTGCTTCACTGTCTTCAGTGTACTGTAGCTTGAATTCAGTCCCCGGGGGTCGTCTGACGTACTGTTGACGGCCACTAGACCCGAAAAGAACAATTTTACTCTCATCAGTCCACAGAATGTTACGCCATTTCTCCTTGGGCCAATCGATGCGCATGCCGTTTTTTTCAACAATTGTGCTTTACGGGGGCTTGTTGCTGATAGCTTAGCTTCGATCAAAGGTCTTCTGACTGTGACAGCACTTACAGGTAATTTTAGATCATATTTGACCTTTCAGGAGGTGATGATTGGCTGAATCTTTGCCATTCTGACTATTCTTCGATCCGTTTTAACAGTAGTTGCTAATTTTCTTTCGCGTGTTTCAGGTTTTTGTTGCCATTTTAAAGCATTTGAGATCTTTTTAGCTGAGTATTTTATAATATCAACTTTTTAATGAAATTACGTTGTTCCTCTGAACAATGTTTGGAACGGCCCATTTAACAATGTGTGAAACATTTGCTTCCCTTCTTCCTTAATAAAGGACAATTAATGACACCTGTTTTTTCACAGAATTAATTATCTAATTAAACTCCACACTGCTATTATTTTGAACACGCTCCTTTCAATGAATGAGTCAATTACTCAGAACAAGCAGCGTGCATGTCATGACAGTTGGGTCTGTTGTTTTTCTATTATGCTACTACATCTACAAGTAAATTATTTGCCATGCAGAAATATCACTACTACTAATAACAGTGGTTCATCAGGTTACTGATGTTGTACTGCTATTTTTTTTAACACAACTGTACCTGTAATACTCCTTACTCAGGAAACTCACGCAGAGAGAGATGGTATGTACCTGTAATACTCCTATATAGTATATACTGTATGTATTTGTGTGTGTGTGCGTGTTTTAATGTATTGACATTTCCATAATGCTTTCATTTCATGCATGAATTATAAAATGAATGCATTTTACAAATGGTCATAAAAGTGAGTGTAAACTAGCTAAAGCGATATCTCATTTGATGGACTGAAATGTCTGTGGGAGGTCTACTCTGTTTTTCACACGGAATTTACCTCAGCACCCTTTTCGTAACCCATCCTCAATCTGAACACTCCAAACCAAAACTCTTAAGAACTGTACGTTGTTTTGTACATTACCAATAAAAAAAATGCATCCTTGAATGACGAAAGACTTGCAAACTAAGCCAAGTTGAGTTACTTGTTTCCCAATTTTGTGACGTTTGAATGCTGTGATGTTGCCATATGGGAAACTGGTGTCTCAGGTTGCTGTGCTTCCCCTCCCCCCACCCCCACCCCCACACAGTGAGTCATGGTCCGGCGCTTATGTGGTCTTCTGCTGGTCATCGGCGTGGCCTTCTCCGATTGCCCCTCTGGGTGTTGCTGCCCCCGCCTGGGGGCTTTGGTCCTTTGTGAGTCGCTGGGCCTGAGGAGTCTGCCCCGCTCGGTGCCCCTGAGCACCGCTGTGCTCTCCATGGCCCGGAATCGCCTGTGTGACGTGGACCACCTGCTCCTACCCTTCTCCGGCCTCCAAGAGCTCAGCCTGAGCCACAACCAGCTGCACCACTTCCCCAAGGGCCTGCCGCCCAGCCTGGAGGCCCTGCAGCTGCAAGAGAACCACATCACCTACCTCACCGCCGGGGGCCTGCGGCAGCTGGGTAACCTCACCCGGCTGGACCTGGAGGACAACCGCATCCGGGTCATCCAGCCCGGGGCCTTCCGGGGGCTGGTGAAGCTCCGGGTGCTGAGCCTGAGGGGGAACCGGCTCCTGAGCCTGCCCCGGTCCCTGCCGGCCTCCCTCACCCACCTGGACCTGTCGGCCAACTGCATCTCCGCCCTGGACCTGCCCTCCATGGCCGGCCTGGTCAACCTGCAGGTACTGAAGATCAACAGCAACTGCCTGCGGTCGGTCCCCGAGCGGGCCTTCGACGGCCTGCCGCAGCTGCGCACCGTGGAGCTTGCCGACAACCTGTGGGCGTGCGAGTGTGACATCCTCTACCTGTACCGCTGGCTGCTGGACGGCAGACTGCGGCTAGCCACCGACCTGGTGTGCGCTGCTCCGCTGCACCTGGCCCGCCGTCCGCTACTCACCCTGCCCGTTACCGCCATCTGCCCCCGCGTGCTGAGGCCAAACTCCACGGGTCGCCCCAACGCCGTGGCGAGGGCTATGCTTACCGCCGCGTGGGCCTCGCCCACCACGCCTAGAGATTTCAGATCCTCTCCCACAGCTCCAGCCAGAGGAAATCCGCAGAGAAAATCCACGCCAATGGAGGATGGCCCTCGCCGCGTGCGACTCTTACAAACGCACTACACCCTGGAGGAGCTGAGCTACGAGGACTGTCTGTCCTTGAACTCCACCCTGGCCCCCGTGGCCCCTACAGAGGGACCCCAGGAGGGCCCCAGTTGCACGGACAGCCCCGCCAGCCCCTACCCTCCCCGAAGCTCCACCACCCTCGAGATCTCCAGTCCCGTCCCGCCCACGAACAAGGCCGGCATCCTCCCTTCAGTGGCCCCCTCGGGGCCCGGGGCCCTGTGGAAGCCCACCCCGGTCATGGCTCTGTTGGCTGTTCTGTGCGTGCTGGTGGCCCTCCTGCTGTTTGCAGTGCTGCTGGGGCTAAAGGTTCTACATAGGAACCAGCGGGTGGCTCCAGACCAGCTCTCATGAACACAACTTTTCATTTTACCCACAGAATGCGGAATACAAAGCCATTGGTTTAAACCTCACAAATGTGACACAGACGCATTTCTGGAGACAGCTTATTTATTTTATTTTATGCATTTTCAAGGATATATTAGCATGTCACAAAGCAACACATCGATTATATCACGAACATCTAGCTCTGTGATGGCAATACAGCATCATCAATGCGGAAAACCACAGCGTTTCCGTTCAGCTGGAATTAATGCTATTTGTACCTCGATTGTGAATCGGATTTTTATGACGTCTGCGAAATTTGCTATAGACACTCTTTTTTCTTCTATACATGAGCGTTTCACATCCAGATAGCCAGCCCCCAAACTCAAATGCCAAAGTTTAATTTACAATGCAAATAAACAAGATTTACAATTTTTGACAACTGGTTGCTTTTATCCATTGCTTGAACAACAGTAATGTGAATAACCTTACGAACCTATGACCACGGTTGTTCATACGATGTCCAAAATGCACCCCAAACATTGGCCTAATTAGGCATTACCCAACACAAGCACCTGCATATTTTAATAAACCAAACTCCCAAAATGACAGGATTTTTTTTTTTTTTTTAAAAAGCAGAAGAACACAGTATTAAGAGAGTTATAAGGCTTTACTTAACTTAATGCCACCGTCCTCAGGGAAGTGACCTTACTTTGTGCGTTCACGTGACTTGTTTCGCAGAGGCTGTGGGAATCTGTAGGTATGTTGGCCGCAGTGAAGACTACACTACTTAGGAAGATGGAGGAATGGGATATGGTAGACTTGGGTTACTGGCTTTAGTTGCTGGCTTTCGCTGGCTCCTGATCCCGGTCCTGCTGCTTTAGCCTGTAATCTTTCAGGGCTGCTTTTATGGCGTCTTCCGCGAGCACTGCAGAGAACAACAGACGACTGTGAGGAAACCTCGAGCGAACGAGACGAGTGAGAGCAAGAGCGATCAAAGAACAGGCGACCATTTACCAGGCTGGTAAGAAATACTCCACACAAAATCGACCAATGCTCAACTTTATGTGGAATATGTGGAAACGACAACTGATACTAAAAGGACCAGTTCCAACTCACCCTCCTCATCTCATTGCTTATTGGCTGACTCAATCAGCCAATGATCAACGAGAAAAATGCCACAAGCCACACTGAGGGTGCATCCCAATATTCTTCACTCCCCACCTCCTTTCCCCCACTCCCCCACTACCACTCCTCTCCTTCCCGGAAGTATGCAAAACTGTTTAGAGTAAGTATTTGCATGTACAGTATACAATGTACATGCATTGTGGTTTGCATCGAGGCATTAATTAAAATGTAACCATTAATACGTACTTAAGATGTAATCAGCAACATTAGATTAAAACACAAAGATCTGTTTCCATGGCACGGAGGAGAGAAGGTGGTATTGGAGGAAAGGAGGGTACATTTTAACCAGTCTCGTTCCCAATACTAAGAACTCTTGATGCTCTTAATTGCCACTTTCTATCGACTTTGCAAGACCTCACAAGGACACATTGTGTATACAATGTACACATTGTGATGAGATATGTGCCCAACAAAGCATTAGAGACATGTATTGCATTCACACAAGTCATTGTTAATCAGTACACAAGCAGACCCAGGCGAATTATAAAAGCACAATGATATCACGTACTGGAGCAGTGAAGTTTAACAGGGGGAAGGCTTAGTTCTTTGGCGATTTCCGTGTTTTTAATTTTCAGCGCTTCATCAACCTGCAGACGAAGCAAAGAATAACGTCAGAGGCTGCAGACCATCGCCTAGCATGATGCGCCCTCTAATGGTAAAACACCAGTACTACGCCCGTTTCAGAAAGTCAGACAGATTACATTACATTCATTTGGCAGACGCTTTTATCCAAAGCGACGTGAAATAAGTGCGTACCGAAGGTCATTGAAGCAACTGCAAAACAGGTAAGATGATGAAGCACATTTTTATCATAACGCAGCAACTATCCATAGACATGAAATGCTCAAATTTCCTTGACAGTAAGGGTAATAATACTATAATACCAAAACACATGTTGGAAAATATAAATCCATAATGAACAATAAGAGCTTGAAACATGACCACTGACCGATTTTCCCTTGACCCACTCCGTTACCAGGGAGCTGGAGGCGATGGCTGAGCCGCAGCCGAACGTCTTGAACCTGGCATCCACAATCGTCCCCTTGTCGTCCACTTCGATCTGCAGAAAGGCCAGTCCGGTTATTGAACGCTTGTCCCGAGAGGATCGGAGTGCCTTTGTCTCTTTCAGATGTTTTTTTTGGTTACTTTGGAACTCGACCCAAAAACCGTGCGAAACAGCGGAAACCCCAAACAACAGGCAAACAGAGAGTTAATAAATAAAAACGTGGAGAAGGCGGCCGGCGAACGTACTTGCAGCTTCATCACGTCCCCGCAGGCCGGGGCTCCCACGAGGCCCGTTCCCACATTCTTGGATTTCTTGTCCAGAGAGCCCACGTTCCTGGGGTTCTCATAGTGGTCCACCACCTTAAGACAACGGGTAAAAGTGTTTAAGCAGTTACATCAATTTGCAAGAGGTCTTTCTCAGAAGGATTTACGATAATGATGTTGATATTCACATCAAGCAAGTAACCAAATTTTAACATTACGCTGGTGAAATTTAAATAAAATACTGAGACCAGGGTGTGAAATTAACACCGCCCACCAGCCAAATACTGGTAACATTTTTATTGTGGCTGGTAAGATTTTCTACTCTAGCAGCCACTTTGGCAGGTTACCAACCAGGTTGTGTCATATTGTAAAAGATAATATGGCTGGTAAAACGTTGAAAATGGAAGGTGATTTTTGGAATCCAAAAGCCACTCTGGTCAGTCGGTAAAAAATTTAATTTCATGCCCCGTCTGAGACAGTGAAAAAGTTGAATTGCACCATTAAATTAAACACCGTACATCAGTACATCATAAGAGACCCAACACCTTAACTGCTGCGATTTTAGCCAGTTGGTACCATATTACCAAACTAGGTTAATCCAAGTACCTCCAATGTTCTCCTGTTATGCAGGCAGACATAAACACAAAACAAGCTCGAGTTTACATTTGGACACCCCTTGGCAGAGCCAAGTCAGGAAGTCAACCATTTTGTTTTTCCCCATCACAGTAATCTACCTATGCACCTTGGGTGATCTTAGCGAACATCACAAATGGCATAGATTTTCACCAGATTTTCTTGGGTTGCCATATATTGCATATGCTTCAGGTGCTAGACAAAAAATAAGACAATTCTGTTGGTCTGGGGGATTGTCAGTAAAAAGCTATTTAACACCCTAATGCAAACACCCCTTATTTTGATACACTGTAAACCTAATGCAGACGCTCTTCCTCAACGCTGAAGGACATTGTGGGGCTATATCATTAATAACTACACTATGCCGACGGCAGAAACTTAAAATATCGTTTCATATCAAGTAAATAGCCTACCAACTGATCGCTGCGGAACACAAACTCCAATCTACAACATCGCAACTGCGCAATAAGATTGCAGCAATGGTTTCAGTGTGATTTTCTGAATCTGGTTTTTCATCCAGTGAGGCCCCAAATCCTGAATATTTAAACGTATGTAAGGTCACAATTGAACGCAGAACATGTACAAACTGAGTGGTATAGATGGAATACGAAGCCACAAAGACTGTATTATTAACGTACTACTTTATAACAGCTCGCTAGCGTTATTATATCGGTTAACTAACTTAACGTACTTCACCATTGCGACTAGCTAGCCACGCCGTGATCGTACAGTTAGCGGGTTTGTTAATGTCGCATTTTGGTTTTGAGTATGTTACAGTCAAGAAGTAATGTTGATAACAAAACTGAAAAGGTGACGTACATAGTTATTTCTGTGTCCAAAAGCGTTAACTCGCAAACCTTAAAGACTAGATTGTATTTTTGCAGTCTATTTTAGTTCGTCATAAACTAGCTAAGCTAGCTAGCTAAATTTCCATCTATCGTTATGAAGTGGAAACGAGAAATGAGGAATGTTATACAAGCTTAGGTAGCTAGCCACAGAGAAATGTACAATCACATGGGGTTTTGACCTTTATTGCTAACCTACATGCATGTCGTCAATGTTTACTTCGGCCGGGTACTTTTAATTTCTGACTGTGTTAACGTTACCTCGCAACCCTTAGTTTAGGAATATAAGCTTTAAAAGCCTGTAGCTAGCTAGCAATCTAATGTTAGATAAAAATGTCAAACTAAAGTCTTAGATGCACTCTTGACCTGGCAGTGGAACAATTACGTCCGTCCGATGAAACCGACATTCAGTACGATTCAGTATCAAAACAAATCATCCTCTTGCTATAGGGACAAGCTAGATAGCGAAATTACTGTAACAATCGAACTTAAGTCTTTGCAGTATTTGCTAAAACGTTACCTTTTTGTGATATGCACACTGGAAATTTAGTTCAGGTGCAGACAGCCTTCTGCCGAAGAAGAGCAGGGGAGAAACACAACGTTTGATAGCGATCATCGACATGTTTACAACAAACGAGGACAGTCACTGTTGGCACTGATGTACAGATCAGAACAAACATGGAGGCGGCGCTTCGCTCGAGCCTGCAGAAACGCGCAGGAGAGAGAGAGGTGACCTTAACTGCGTCACTTCGTATTCACATCTCAATAAAATATCAGTACAACTTTAGTTTAAGGTGTCAGCTCAAGCCTGCAGAAAAGCGCAGGAGAGAGAGGTGACCTTAACTGCGTCACTTCGTATTCACATTTCAATAAAATATCAGTACAGCTTTAGTTTAAGGTGTCAGGTCAGGTTTTAAGCCAAGCGAGGGTTCTTTTTGTTTTTGAAATGCTAAACTGCCGATTATGTTAATGTTCAAAGACATAGTTATTCAGAAGTTATATTTTAACTGATATTTCTTTGACTATTTTGGACTAAAACGTATAACATTAGATAGTGACAAATAGCCCCGGCTAAAAAAAAAAATCTATATTGACTTAGCAACGATGTTAAATTTGTGTCAATTGTATTGTTTCTCAGCAAAAAACGTTTTCAACGCACACAAATGCCAAGCTACTGACGCATACAAAGCACTGTAATAAAACTAGCAAAATCTAGACCTGCCATTAAAAGTATTGATATCAAAATTAGGCCAAATGACAACAAACAATATTGGCTATCTTAGCTCAAACAAATGGAACTGGCTTTATTCCAAAGCATTGCTACCCAATGTTTCCTAAATTATTTAATGCGACTTGGCCTTGTGTTTTTTCATCTTACCATCTGAAGAGAATGTGGTCATTCAAACATTATGTGTCACGTGCTTGTGTCAATTGCCAATCATTTACAGTGGAAATAATGTGCAATTGAGCTGTTCACTTAAATATTTTTAAAAAGTGACGAGACCAGAGGTTTTCAACCTGGGGTGGTACTGCAGGGGGGGCCGTCATTTATATATAAAAATCGTCAAAAAAATAGGTCATTACCCCCAAATTAAATGACAAATTTCAAAATCGCGTATTTAAATTATTTTTGCAAAAAAAAAGACATCAGATTTAGGGAGAACTCTAGTTGGTCTCTACGGCGGCTGGAGAATTGTTTGAGTACGGTAGTGCGGAGCATGGGAGTATGCGGTTTGGGACACAGCCAATATGTTTGAACAATTATCTGCGTCCAGTGCTTTGGGTGTATAAAAAGCAGATCATGATTAAATGCTGTGAATGCATTACTAGTATTGTTGTTGATGTTGTTATTGTAATTGACGTTATTTTGTGTTCACAATTTTTTCTTAAATTATATTTTTTACTCCTTTCTGGAGTGTAATTTTTCCTCAGCTGTTTACAACATTCATTTAAATGTTGTGTTCTTCCATGAGGCATTTTTTGTTATTTGACACTTTGATGTGACACATAAGGTTTGAATGACCACATTCTCTTCAGATGGTAAGATGAAAAAACGCTGGGCCAAGTTACATTAAATAATTTAGGAAAAATTGAGTAGCGTTGCTTTGGAATGGTTTTGATGTGAGCTAAGATAGTCAATATTGTTTGTTGTACCTCAGCATTGTAATAAGACTCGCAAAATCTAGGCCTGCCATTAAAAGTATTGATATATATTGATATTCACTATTCAAAGAAATTAAGGGAACACTTAATCAACACAGTATAACACCAAGTCAATTAAACTTCTGGGATATCGATTTGTCCAGTTAGGAAGCGCAAACTATTGTGCATCAATTTCACCTGCTTTGGTGCAAATGAAAGTGACAACAGATGGACAGGAGAGGCAACAGCAAGTCAACCCCCAAAAAGTAAATGGTTTTACAGGTGGTGGCCACAGACCATTTCTCTCTCCTTATCCTTCCTGACTGATTTTTCTCTAGTTTTGCATTTTGCTAGTGCCCTTGTCACTGCTGGTAGCATGAGGCGGTACCTGCAGCCCATTCAGGTTGCACAGGTAGTCCAGCTCCTCCAGGATGGCACATCCATACGTGCCATCGCAAGAAGGTTTGCTGTGTCTCCCAGCAGTCTCAAGAGCGTGGAGGAGATACCGGGAGACGGGCCATTACACAAGGAGAGCTGGACAGGGCCGTAGAAGGGCAACAACCCAGCGGCAGGACCGGTATCTGCTCCTTTGTGCGAGGAGGAACAGGAGAAGCACTGCCAGAGCCCTACAAAATGACCTCCAGCAGGCTACTCATGTGCATGTTTCTGACCAAACTGTCAGAAACAGACTCCATGAGGGTGGCATGAGGGCCCAACGTTCTGTAGTAGGACCTGTGCTCACAGCCCAGCGCCGTGCGGCTCGATTGGCATTTGCCAGAGAACACCAGAATTGGCAGGTTCACCATTGGCGCCCCGTTCTCTTCACAGATGAGAGCAGGTTCACACTGAGCACATGTGACAGACGTGAAAGAGTCTGGAGACGCCGTGGCGAATGTTATGCTGCCTGCAACATCATCCAGCATGACCGGTTTGGTTTAATTGACTTGGTGTTATACTGTGATGATTAATTGTTCCCTTCATTTTTTTGAGCAGTGTATAAATTAGGTCCTCATTTATATATCAATATTACATTACATTATAGTCATTTAGCAGACGCTCTTATCCAGAGTGAAGTACATAGTGCATTTCCGAACACCAAAAGTATATATCAATACTTTTAATGGCAGCAATACTTTTTTTATTACAGTGATTTGTAATACAGTGCTTAGACATTTTTGTATCCTGAAAACGTTTTTTGTTGAGATAAAGTACTTTTTGATTATACTTACTTTTGACCACCTTACAATCATGGCGTCAAGTGGGATGGTCTTGTTACCACGTGATATCTTACGAGCTCTGTTGCGTACTAAGGTTGCGTATCAATGGCTTTAAAAACGCCTGAAAGATTATTTTAAACCCTTTAAAATAAAACGAGTTACAGTAGTTCCACATATACACATTTCGCCTAGTCAAAGATTTAAAACATATTCAAGATGTATTTTTGTCTATTTTTGTATTGCATTTTGTCCTTCAAGGTCTTTGAAATCAGGCTTCCTCTTTGAACAACCCCTTCACTGTTACCAGGCAGATCGAGTCCCAACATGGCGGCAAAGGGGAACGAAGAGGAGACGCAGTTGCAAGAGATGGAGGAGGAGGCGGCGGCAGCAGCGGCGGCAACCGGGGTCGAAAGAGAAATGGAATCTGACGAGGAGGAGGGAATGGGGGTCGAGGATTCTGATGATGAAGAAGAAGACGATTCGTCCGATGATGAAAAAGAGAATGAAGCCGAAATCCAACGTTTGGAAGAGCAGGTATGAGTACGAATGAATGGGGTGCGATGTGTGCAACTCGCTCGCTGCTAAAGCCCATCAGCGGGTGCTCGGCGGATTAAACGCTCCTTCACTAATTGTTATTGACGAAGCAGCGTTTGTCTGTTCTACGCTCGGATATTTCTGTTTTTTTTGTGTGTGTGCGCTGAAATTATGTCTATAATATTTGCTGTACATTATTAGTTGCTTCTCGTAAAGTAACGTTTCTGCTAGTGAGTATTTGCTCTGCTCTCTAAGGTGGGATTTAAATTGGATAGCTACTGCGCTATATTGCTAGCTAATTAGCTAGCTAACCACTTAGCCTCAACCAACGCCTTGCATTCGGACTAGTTGGTCGTCGAGATAAAGGGTAATGGATGTTGATTTGTATGAGTTATGTAGTGGATGTACATGCTTACACGACTTCTTAGTAAGTTTTCACTTACTTGGCTTGCTCGTTAATGCGAGCAGAGCAAAGTTCATGCTCCTGCTCGGCGGGATTTGAGTGATCGTGTTGTTACCGAACAAATGGCGTGGGCGTGATAACATGTTTTTCGTTAGCTACATAGCTAATCATGATAGCCAGACAGCTTAATTTGTTTTAATTTTAGTAACTTAAGCTGGCTAACCTTGTTATCTTTCTAATCAACCGAACAACGCAGAATTTAACTTGTAGCCTTGACTAACGTTATCTAGAAGACTAGCCAGATAATGTTATTGGTTAATTAACTAACGTTTCGCTAACCTATTCCTCGCTTTAGAAAATAAAATAAAGTCCCACAAAACAGTTAAATCGTACATGGAAGCCTCTACAGGTCGTTGAGATCTTCCGTCTCTGTGCTCTTTGGTTTACAGCTGTCCATCAATGCGTTTGACTACAACTGCCATGTGGACCTTATCAAGTTGCTGCGACAGGAAGGAGAACTGCTTCGGCTGCGCAGGGCCGGGCAGAAGATGAGCGAGCTCTTCCCGCTCACAGAAGGTCAGCGTGTTGCGAGCTTGAATCGGTGTAATGTTAACACAGAACTAGATAAGAAGTTCTGTGAATGTTAAAGTTTAAACTAGGCAAAATACATACAACAGTGTGTCGTGGTTATTATAGCCGGCAGTAAGTTAAGCCTCCATTTGAGGTGTGTTTTAAATAAAAAAAATATTATGAAAAAGGGGAGCTTGAGTCTTGACAACCCTCTGTCTAGCTTTCAAGAGAGTGCACATGGGTAATGTCCTTGACATTTGTTATGAATGTGTAGAAAACTGACCTTGTCCCCTTCCGCAGAAATTTGGCTGGACTGGCTAAAAGACGAAATCCGCATGACCGAGGAGGAGCCCAATCGAGAGAAAGTGAATGAGCTCTTTGAGAAAGCTGTAAAAGATTACATATGTGAGCATAGCCCCTTCGTTGCTTTGCAGTGTTTTTTTATTTTTTAACACGGTGTTGTTAAAATTCCCGGTGATATAATGCCCTATACTCCTGTGACTTCATTGCTGGACATAGGCCCAGAGATCTGGTTGGAATATGCCCAGTACTCCATTGGCGGAATGGGGTCTCCCGGTGGGATTGAAAAGGTGCGGGCGATCTTCGAGAGGGCGCTAACCGCGGTTGGGCTCCACATGACCAAGGGGGCAGCTGTATGGGAGGCCTACCGGGAGTTTGAGAATGCCATTATGAGCACCATGCAGGTAAGATCGCCCACAATAGCACATCACTATACACTTATCGGCAAAGAGCCAGGTGAAATAGTTTTTATCCATTAGATGTCTTGGTAGACATTTTATTTACTTTAAAAAGTACCAAAGATAATTGTGTACTGACTGCGCTTACAGTGGTGAGAGAGAACATTTTGCCGTTGCTTTACATGACTTGTTTCGGAAGAGGCCTGATTGCGTCTCGTTTTTATATTGAGCATTTAGAAACATTGCATGTCCTGCTGTTGGGTTTGCACACGGATGGAATTGGGACAGTACTGGCGCATTTGTAGGGAATGTGTGATGGGTTGTAGTTATAGAAGCTGTGCTCGACTAGAGTGCACACCTGGGGCCTCTACAATATCCGATCACAGCTGTTGCTGATTCTGCCATTTTTAATTTTTTTTAGGCTTTTTGTTATTGTGGCTTTTGTGAAAACTGGCAATCCCTCTCTGCTCTCTCCACAGCCTCCTGCAGGAAGCATTCTCACCCGCGAGCAGCAGGAGCTGCTGAACACTCAGCTCGAGCGCATCCACACGCTATTCCGCCGCCAGTTGGCCATCCCTCTAATGGGTAAGGCTGTGTGTGTGTGTGTGTGTGTGTGTGTGTGTGTGTGTGTGTGTGTGTGTGTGTGTGTGTGTGTGTGGGGGGGGGTTTTGCGAGTGGGAAGCTTTCAGAAGTAACATTACATTCTCTCCTCTGGCCAGCACAGCTCAGGGAATCATCCTATGAAACTCTTTTTCTTTTAGTCTTCGTACGAGAGAAGCAGAGCCGTGCGCCAGCAGGCCAGCTCATTGTGTTGAAAGATTTTTTTCCCCCCTCCTACTCTTGGCTCGTTAGATGGCTAAGCCAGAAACTGTTTCGGGGAGCATGCGGGTTTGGCGGGACCCTCTTCACAGGCTTGAAATGAGGTCCCCTGGCCAGGTCTGTCCGTGGCCCAGAATGCAGGCAGATGGGCAGGCGCTGTGTGTGCGCATTGTGAGCCGGCTTACCGTCCACCTGAGGCCTATCTCAGGCTGCCAAACCTGCTCCCTCCGTCTGGGGCACCAGCTCCGAAATAACCACTCTTTATTTCTTCCTTTGTCCTTTCCCCCTAATCCTGCCGTGGTATTGCCCCTCCTCCCGGGGAAAAAGACATTAAAAAAACACTGCTTTGATTGAATATGGGACTAAATGACCTGAGGCAGATTGGACCTGGTGACAAAACAATGTGGGAGTAGTATTGAAGTGTATTGTGCGTATTGTGTGTACCTGCAGATATGGAGGCTACGTATGCAGAGTATGAGGAATGGTCGGATAAAGACATCCCGGCGACCGTCTCCACGCAGTTCAAGAAAGCCACGCAGCATATGGGGAAGAGCAAACCGTTTGAGGAGGCTCTGGTACGTACCTCCCGAGTTTAACCTCGCCAGGCTCTGCTAGGTACCTCCCGAGTTTAACCTCGCCAGGCTCTGGTACGTACCTCCGAGTTTAACCTCGCCAGGCTCTGGTACGTACCTCCGAGTTTAACCTCGCCAGGCTCTGGTACGTACCTCCGAGTTTAACCTCGCCAGGCTCTGGTAGGTACCTCCGAGTTTAACCTCGCCAGGCTCTGGTAGGTACCTCCGAGTTTAACCTCGCCAGGCTCTGGTAGGTACCTCCGAGTTTAACCTCGCCAGGCTCTGGTAGGTACCTCCGAGTTAGTTTAACTTCACCAGGCACCTTGTGCTAAGAGGTGGCAACAGGACGGCAGGTAGATGGCCTCAGAGCAAATACAGGCTTTTGAAGGCTACTAAGCTTGTGTGGTCTGAGCTGTCTCCTGTCTGGGCTCTGACTGTTTGGCCATCCCAGTGACCTGCTTAATATAAAAGTCTTCAAATATGGATATGTGGCACCATTAAAAATACGCTCAGTTTAAGTTTTTGAAATCTGGTGTTAGACAGTATAGTCCTAGACTGTATAGCTGCATCTAATATGCAAAACCTATACGATACGGGACTATATTATCAAATATTTACAGCTGTTTCTGATATCAAGCAATACATTCATGTGAACGTATTTATTTTAGCTATCTGTATTGTTGAAATATGAGCAAAACTAGTAATGCTCTCTGTACACTTCATGGATTAATTTATTAAGCATTTTTTGTGTTTAAAACTATTAAGTAAATGGCACAGTGGGACACTATACAAATAAATGCAAACTCCCTTTATTTGTACACATAAGCACACGTTAACGTACACATATGCTAGAAAACATCTCTTAATGGGTATATGCAGTCACATAACCTCTTATGAGTGTATGCTAGCACAGTCCCCTTTTCTAAATGTCATCTAATGCCCTTTAAATAAGTTTAAAGTGTTGATGAAGCCACTTGTGATTATTTTTTAGCTGGTAGCCGAGCCTCCCAAGCTAGCGGAGTATCAGGCCTATATTGACTACGAGCAGCAAGAAGGGGACCCCGCCCGGATCCAGATAATCTTTGAGCGAGCACTAGCCGAAAACTGCCTTGTGCCCGACATGTGGGCTAAATACACCAAGTATCTGGTGAGAACCCTACCTCCACACAGTGGCCCTCAGGGTCCGTAAAGAAAAAACCCCCCAAAAAACGGACACACTTTTTGCCTTTCAGTTTGTGTAATTTATTCATGGATTTTAAATTGTTTTAATTGGAAGGTAATGAGATTCAAATTTTGACCACTGAAACCGGGGAGTGGGGGAGGGTGGAGTGGGGGAGGGTGGAGTGACCACATGGCGGCAACAGAGATGGCATCAATCGCTCTGCATCGGCCAAATTTGACGAAAAAACCTTTTAATTGAGTTGGACTAAAGCCACAATTAAAATGTTTAATCAGAGGATTTCTGCTGTAATTGTTGTCTTCATGGGCCTGAATAATTATCTCAACCAGACTGGACCTGGCTTCATTTCTTTGAGCTTGGCCAAACTGCAAGTACATCTGTTACGATTGGATGTGAAGTCTCAACTGAGCCCAAGGGGCAGTGTATTTTTCCCCCAAGCACTGCACCTGCAGAACTCAGTGGAGTCTATAATGCTGGCCATGATGAAATATACATGTGATATGACTAAAATAAGCTCTGCACTGCATGCTATTTAGAGATAAAGGTATTCCAAAGAAAGCCTCTTTTCATTGAATTACCATATAAATTGCACAGTTACTTAACTGAATTAGATGTTAAGAAATTGCATAAATGTAGAATGTGTGTGGCCAACGATGAGCAGTTTTTCTGAGAACTAGTCATTTGAAGGAATAATTAACTTTTTAGTTCGTTCTAAAAAATATTTCAGTTAAGTTTAATATGTTTTCGATTGATCCAGACAACTTTTCTCTGAAGGATATTTTGCGTACGTATTTAGAGAATTTAGGATGCAGTGCCGATTGTATGACGGTAGATGCAGGGCTTTAAGGGTTTTGTGACCAAAGGCACGACAATTACTCCCAATTCAGGCTCGTACAGCAACGTTATGCCTCCAGAGGTTGTATCTACAGAGACGAGCTGAAATATTTACTTCAACCATTTCCACCTTTATTAATGTTTGGCCATTCCAATGAGCTGCTAAATATTAAGGCACCTTTCAAAACACCCTCAGGTCACCGTGCTGAAAATAATTTTTTGAAAGTCTTCGACTGTGTAGCTAAATCTAATCTGCAGAAGCTATGTGATACAGAACTAGAGTATTTACAGTTGCTTAGACATTTACACCTGTTAATGATATCAAGTAATAAAGATCTTCTCAAACCTGAAATAAAAATAAAAGCTAATTTATGCTGATAAACGCTCTTAAATATGTTGCGGCTCCTTTTGTCAATGTTACTTGATGTTGAAAGTCTTCTGCTTCCTTTTCCTCTGCTGTGGTTTAAACCCTGTTAAGGGTGGGCCGGGCCTTTAAAGGCCTTCTGACCACGTCCAGTATGTGTCTCCGTTAGGAACACTTAACCATATTCTCTCTCTCTCTCTCAGGACCGTCAGCTGAAGATCCGGGACCTGGTTCTGCCCTCTCATGACCGCGCCGTGAGGAACTGCCCCTGGACCATGGGCCTGTGGAAGAATTACCTGATGGCTCTGGAGAGGCACGGGGCGGAGCACCAGACCGTATCAGGTAGCGTACAGTATGTACAGGCGCCAAAGTGGCCTGGCAGGGAAATGGGAGCCAAAATGGCGTCTTGTGTTCTTGCACTGATCTCATAATACGTGTGTGCAGGCAAAGTTGTGGCTGGGAAACGGTGTCAAAATGGCATTGTCTTTTTCTGAGGTAGCCTACTGTCGTCATCGTGTCGAGCAGGCCTTGCACTATTTCTATTGCCAAGTGTATGGTATTTTTTTAATGCAATTAAGGTTTTTAAAGTATTTTGCGATTAAGTGCTTACCGGCACCATTTTGTGCAGTGCATCAGTAAATGCCCACAGTAGCTTATGCCCCCGAGCTTGATTGCAATTTTGATGCTAGTCATTCGCACACCTCCGTAATGGTGAATGAGGCCCCCATTGCCAACATTAGAAACATGCGTCATCTCCTCAGCATAAGGGCTGCTCCGCCAATTCCTTCCTCTACAGGAAATCTGCATGATGCACCAAGATTGTTCACTTGTTTAGAAGTATGGGCTCGATGGACAGCAAGCTGCTGTTGCTGTGGGTGAAATATTTTTAAATTGGCAGCCTAAATTGTTTTATGTTAGTATGTGTTAAAAAGTTCAGCAATGAGCCCCTTATTGAGGTATTGGGTTTGATCACAAGCTGGGCATTCGCTTGATTGACTTTAATACTGGATATTTGGACCTGGCAGCACTTTTAGCGCCGATTCTGGCTCAGAGTTATTGTTGTAGTCACTGCTTTTGTAAACCTGCTCGGGGCGATTAGTTGGTTTGCATAAGCGCTTCTGCTTAATGAATGCAGTGTTTTTGAATTAAATGGGCACTTTTCATAAAGGGGGCAAAACTGCTTTCTCTCACACAAAGTGAACGATTAGTCTATTTGTGTTAGCGGATTCTGCGCGAATGTCCTGGGGACGATCCAGCTGCAGTTGTGCAGACATTTCTTGTCAAATATGCTTTGTTAAGCTGTCTGTTTGGAACAAGCATTCCAATCTGGTACAGTTGGCTCTTCTAATCCCCATTTTGGCAGTCCAGAACGACTGGAGATGGTTCTATTATTGCCACAAATTGAACTGCTGTTAATGGTGATCTTGTAGACGGCGGTAAACTAGGGGTATGACCAGAACGTTATTTCTAACTTGGGGTGACCCTGGCATCCAGTCTGCCTCAGCTAAAAGGGGAGGCTGTAGAACAGTTAGTCCGTATTTGTATCAGACCATAATAGGAAAATGTTAAAATTGTGATTGTATGCTTTGACCAAAAAAACTAATTTTGTTCTGTGGGGAGGAAGCGGCGTGGTTAATTACGGCGTGGTTAATTGAGACGCCGTTACCTGGAGGCTACGGTTTAAATTTGTGCTCTTTTCTCAGAAATCTTTGAGAAGGCTCTGAACGCCGGATTCATCCAGGCCACAGACTATGTGGACATTTGGCAAGCTTACCTGGACTACCTCCGGAGGCGTGTGGATTTCAGCAAAGGTGAGGGCTTCTACATATCAACCATTTTCTTAATGGGAGGTCTGCACATCAAGGTGATCAAATAGAATGTGTACAATACAAAAGGACACCCCATACAGTTAAAGTTGTGAAATGCGATTGCTGTATAAAGTAGTTTGATTTTGCAGTCATTCCTAGAACATGAGGACTGTCATGAGGCACATTTGTTCTCTCCAGGAACACTGATTTAATCCCTCATTTTGTCAAATGATCAGTTCTTTTAATAAATAAATAAATAAATAAAAATCCACTTGGATGTCTTCGGTATCTCATGGGTATAGTGCGCTTGTTTCATGAATCTTACCGTCCCTGGGAATAATTTAAATTACAAAATTAATGCTGGTGTCGGCAAGATGAAGAAACATTTAAAAAAGGAGAATGCTAGGATGAAAATATATACGCCAAGCTCCAATGTTCAATCCGCACACTCAAACGAGAGAAGTTTAATGACCGAACTTCAGCGGCAAAAATAGTTTAGATGCAAAAAAGGCAAAAATTAAACATGTTGATAGTTTGCGTAGCACGTAGAACGAGGTGGTTAAGACGGTTAAATACAATGTCTCTGAGGAATTTGCAGTGTTACGTGCTTCTTTAGGCCTCTAAATAGGTGCACTCTATGGTCCCCGTCTCAGTGAAGCTAAATCATAATTCTGAAATTCATATGGGAATACTTTATTCTGTGCCCATAGGGAGTAGCTGTCTGTAATTGTACACAGTGCATGTGAATATATGTGGACCAAAAATTTGAACATAAAGGCCTTTGCCAAAACTGTGTTCATGGTTATGATTAATTTTTATGACGCCATTCCTGAAATAATTTTTATTAGTTTGGTCTCGTATCGGAAGCTGCCATTTTGTATTTATTAACATGCAGCCGTCCGGGTCCATGTGGTGACGAGCGATGAGAAAGAGAGCTGGCCGTACAGCGCGGCTCGTGTTGTACTCGTCAACAGCACGCCAGGGTTTTATTGCCTTTGTCCCAACCAATGAGTAAAAAGGAGAAGGGAGACGATGTGCCGTTTCGGAGCGTGAAGTGAAAATGAGGAGGCGCCACGCTTTTTTCGGGGCTCACTGAGCAGTGCTGCTGTACCCCCCCCACCCCCAGAGTCGAGCCGGGAGCTGGAGGAGCTGCGGACGGCCTTCACGCGCGCCCTGGACTACATGAAACAAGACGTGGAAGAGAGTGAGTTACTATGTGTACTTTGTTTATAAAGAAAAACATGTTTGGGGGTTTCTCGGTGGCGTAGCCTGTAAGAGCACTGTCCACGTGCTCATTACGAGCCGCGACGTCGGCTGTTCCAGTCGAATGTCTTTCCGTTTCTCTCTCTCGTTCCCATTCTTCCTGTGTCTACACTGTGCTGTCCAATACATCTGAAAAGCCGTGTGTATGCAAGCGCCTGTCTGTCTGAGGAAAGAAATCCACGCCCTTTATCTGGTATAAATGCTGTCTCTTTAAAAGTGCTGATGTATATGTGCCTTTTCAGGGTTCAGTGAAAGTGGGGACCCCTCTTGTTCAATAATGCAGATCTGGGCCAGAATAGAGGTATGTGATTTTTATGATTTTGAATCGTAAATCACGTGAATCCTTTCCTTTACATGACGCTTGTCTTAAATTTTCTCACTATGAAAAATTATAAATAATCATTTATTCTTGGAATAAATTACAATTTCAGCACATGTTATCAGGTTTACGTGGCTGTGATCTGTATACAACCTAAACCTGGTTAATGTCCCAGCGTGCTTCACAACCCTGTTCATAACTATGAAATGAATACCCATTAATAACTGAAATCATAATTTGATGATACACAATATCGCCAGGGTTTATATGAGATCAGCGGGCCTAATGTTCTTAGTGTGCAATCGGTACTGCCTCTGTATCCAAGGAGCTGGCATGGGGTTTATTTATTTATTTTGCTTCCATCTGGCCCTTCAGCCGAGGTCTTTCATTATGGCTGCAGGTGATTCTGTGCTCTCTTGATAGTCATAGTTGGCATATCCTGTAATTGCTTCTGTCTCATCAGGCATTGCACTGCAAGAACATGCAGAAGGCCCGGGAATTGTGGGATAGCATCATGATGAAAGGGAATGCCAAATATGCCAACATGTGGCTGGAGTACTACAACCTGGAGAGGTACTTCCCCCCCCCCCCCCCCTATAGGATTCCCCTATAGGTCCTCCCTAAAACCGTGTGCTAGTCCAATTGCTTGATTTTGAAGGTGGAAAATTCAAGGTTGTAAAAGAGCTTAGAGTGCTTGAAGTCTCTTGATTTACCGTTGGTTTGCACACGTTTCGCCAAACTAATTTCCCTGTCCGTACATACCCTGTACAAAACCTGAATGTCTCCATTTAATCATTAGATGGATAATGGACTAGCGTGGCGCCATTTACTGTTGCTGTGGGAGAGCTGGCAGGGCCCCTCGTAAACTTTTACAGTTTATCGCTTCAGAAGCTGATTGGTTGATGAGTCTGAGGGCAGTAATGGGTTTGCGTTCGCCTGCAGGTCATATGGAGACGCTCTGCACTGCAGGAAGGCCTTGCACCGAGCCGTGCAGTGCACGGTGGACTACCCTGAGCATGTGTGCGAGGTTCTGCTCACTTTCGAGAGGGCGGAAGGTAGGTCTAGGCTTGTTTTTAGGTGCTGTAATTCCGTTCCTGCTGGTAAATGGTAGGCCGAACACCCGGCCTCCTTCCGACTTCCAAATTTTATAAACATAATTTACTCAACAACTAGCTTGAGTCTACTCGCTTGTATGGCTTACCGGCCAGTGGCGGCCACCTTTCTTTCCAATTGCACTTCAAATGAAATCCTCTAGATTGAGTCAAGGACAAGGTATTATTGCTACTGCTAGTTTTCAGCACTGTTCTGGATTATCTGCTAAATATGAACCGGGACCCCATAATTCCCAGTTCTAGTTCAGCTAATACTAATATCCATGTGCAGAGCAGTATTGTAAAGCGGCTCGGTTTCTCCTGGCTCTCGTCGGTATTTCTCATGTTGGCAGTGGAAGTGGCAGTGTAGTATAATAATTATGCAACCGGTTTGATTCCCAGGATGCACCCTTACCCTTTTGCAATTGTGCAAGGCACACAACTGAAATTTCTTCAGCAAATGTTGAGCTGCATAATATAATGGAGTGTATGTGAAATATTGTAAGCTGTGGTTAAGGCGCTCTGGTTAAAAGTATCTGGTTAAATGCTTAAAATGTTAAATTCTAAAATGGTGCCTCCTCTTCCCTCAGGCTCCTTGGCGGACTGGGACACAGCGGTTCAGAAGACCGAGACTCGATTGACCCGGGTCAACGAGCAGAGGTCCAAAGTGAGTCGCTGTCCCACTGAGCCCAGTCCAGATCTGCCCTGCCCCCCCCTCCCCCCTCCCACTGAAATGCTGGTCTCAGCTTGAGCCCAGTCACTGGAGCAAGTCAGTGTCTGTTTGATCAGTAATACCATGAACAGCAGGGAGACCCAGGGCTTCTCTCTTAACAGCACTTTCAACCTTGTGTGAAGTCTGTTGGGTATATCTGCATATCTGTTACGGAGGAGGTCCATTGCATTTTGAGGGAGCTGGGGGAGAGAATATGAGTAAGGTCCACTGGCTACTCTACAGTATATAGATGCTTACTGCTACCTACATATTGTAGGTGTTGACGGCCGGCTCCATAGGATACATGCTTAGGGAATGATAAATATACGCACATCACACCAGGTGCTGGGCTGAGCTAGAACAACAAATTCAGTAGAGCCTGTGCACTGGAACTTGATATACACCTTTATTAAGCAACGTTTACATCCCGTGTGGATCTTCCTCGGGTTAAAAATAATAAAGCATTCCTGTTCCATAGGGTATGTGCACATCTAAGGTTGTTTGGCGTGCAGTTAGCCCATTTCAGATTGAGGGAGGTTATTTGGATCTCAACCTACAGTATAATTCTACTCACTGTAGATACTCTGGCTAGGTTTTTTAGCAGCAGGCCACATAGACTTTTACCTTGCTCGCCTGAAGGTGTGGAAATGGCGGCAGATTGTGAGCGGGAGCGCGGAACGTGCGCTAACGGCCGCTCTTCCTGCAGGTGGCAGCGAAGGAGGCCCTGCTTGCTCGGCAGGAGGAAGAGAAGGCCGAACAGCGCCGCAAAACCAAGGCCGACAAGAAGACCCAGAAGAAAACCCAGAAGAAGGCTGGAGATAAGAGGAAGGCTGATGAAGAGGATGACGAAGAGGACGAATGGGGGGACGATACCGGTAGGGCGTCTTGCAGACGGTTTCCTGTGCTGGTGTGTTGTAGTCTGTGCTGCTCTCTTTTCTGGTTACCTTTTTTCTTTTTCTTTTTTTTTTCTTTGGTTTTTTCCTCCATAAACTCAGAATCAATCCTGAAGTCAATAGATTGAGATTTGGATTCTGCTGCCATTCTGTGGAGATCAGTTTGTGTTCATTTCCCAGTTGTGGTGAAAACTAATTTCTTCTCCCTTCAACAAAGTAATTGAAGGGGTTTTCTGCTTCTCTCTAGTTCTCTCCCCAGCAAGTATGTTTCCTGGTCTCACTTGTTTAATCCAAACCCAGACAGTTATGTTTTGCTTTTGATTAATCTTCAGTAGAAGGCACCTACTGTGATGTTTAAAAGAGCAGCGCTCAGCTGAAAATGCAGTCTGAATGCTGAAAGCTTTGTTTAAATAATTGAATACTTACAAAGGTGGTGTCGACTAGACCGTTGTCTCTGTGGTTCAGTTCCACTGGTGAAGAAGAGGAATAGTGACCTCTTTCTCCTGCTTTTCTGCCATTCGTGATTTGCTTTCAGAAAGATGTTGTTTTTGAACAAGAAATATTTCAAAGCTTTTGGACCACATCTCTATGGCAACAGCATTTAATATAAAGCCAGAAAAGCACTACTCGTATTTTAGACTGCTTGGCTGATACAGTATGGGCATGTAAAATTGGATGTTCACATCTCTCAACCAGAGACAAATAACAAATGGTATATCATAGAGATGCACATCAAGAGCTTTTGCTCTCTTGACGGCTGATTGCATGAGATAATGTTCGGCAATAAAGCGAAACACTTGTGGGCCCCTTAGTGGTTTAGGGTCTGAGCGTCAGTATTTTGTTAATCTGAAAATATCGCTTCTCTGAAAGTTCCTCTTTGACCTGCAATTTCAGAACAGCCCACAAAGAAGCATCGTGGTGAGGGGGACGCCGGCTTCAGCGGCCTGGGGTCCGAGGAGTTCATGGAGACGGAGAGCGGGCTGTACGGGCGGAAGGGCGCCGCGCCCAGGAAGGCGGACGCGCCGGGGCCCAAGAAGGGCCGCCTGCTGGCGGACGAGGCGCGGAAGGCCCAGGAAGCCACGCTGGACAAGCGCAACGACGGCTTGAGCGTGTTCGTCAGCAACCTGGCCTTCTCAATGGAGGACCCAGAGAAGAGGCTGCGCGAGCTCTTCCAGGCCTGCGGCCCCGTCGAGCAGGTCCGGCCCATCTACGCCACCAAGGGCACCTTCAGGGGCTACTGCTACGTGCAGTTCCAGGAGCAGAGCTCCGTCAACGATGCCCTGAAGCTGGACCGGCAGGAAGTGGACAGCAGGCCCATGTTCGTCTCCCCGTGCGTGGACAAAAACAAGAACCCCGACTTCAAGGTAACCAGGGCTACTAGTGAGGGGAATGAGGCGGTCTTTTCACTTTAGGAGCGATGACCCAGTGTGGTTATGAAACTAAAAACTGACTGAGGAGTTTTTCTTGTCAAAACTGCGTTAAAACCTGGGAATGTGCGTCTGTCTGCCTGTCCGTCCAATGGTCTGTCTGTCTAGGGTGGAAATGTCCTTCCTCCTAATTCTGATTTCCTGTCTCTTCCTCTCTAGGTTTTCAAATATAGCACATCTCTGGAGAAACACAAGATCTTCATCTCCGGCCTTCCGTACTCCTGCACCAAGGAGCAACTGGAGGAACTGTGCAAGGAGCACGGAACGATCAAGGACAGCCGGCTGGTCACCAACCGCTCGGGGAAGCCCAAGGTCAGCGCTGTTTTTAGCACTTCAGTATGTTTTAGCACAAACCCCCCCCCCCCACTGATTTACCTCAGGCTAAACATTGCCCTGGATAAGTGAACCCGTGGGAGGTGTGGAGCAGATACAAGTCTGTCCAGGCAGGGTGCCTCTGGGTCCTGTAAAATTTCAATATTTCTGGATTTGAATGTAAATACAAGGTTTGGAGATTGAGTTTTTGGAAAGGGTGCTGGATTTTCTGTTTGTTTATGTATTTTATGAAAATGGCACTATATTGTGGGCGACAAAATAAATATACTCATGTGTTCTGCGAGATCAGTTTTCCATTTACCACTTTTGATAAACTGCCTACAGTTTAATAGTGAGATTTAAAATATTTTTTATTTTATAAAAAAACATTTATAATCAGTCATTTACAAATGAGCCCGTTATTTCCTTCAAGTTGTTGAAGACTGTCCTTGAAAGTTATAGAATGGAATTCATAAAAACTCTTAGGAATTTTGCATTAGAAATGCCATAGGGACAAATTTAATTTAAGTATTTAAATTTCATTAGTGGGTAATCCATGTATGCTTACGGCCAGTCTAAAAGTGCTGGAAGTGTTATGAAAGGAGTGCATTAGTAGGCAATAATGTATCAGCATATGATTAGGTATATAGGCATAGATGTATGATTAAGGCCCATCTAAGCAGTGTAAACACCGCTGGTCTGAGCTGCTCGGGTTTCGCTCACAGGGCCTGGCCTACGTGGAGTTTGAGAACGAGGCCCAGGCCTCCCAGGCTGTGCTGAAGATGGACGGTACGGCGCTCCAGGGCCACACGCTGACGGTGGCCATCAGCAACCCGCCCCGCAGGAACGCGGCGGAGAAGCCAGACTCCACCCGTGTCCTGGGATCTATGATGCCTCGCCATCTCTACGGAGCGTGAGTACCGTACGCCGACGAAACGTCTCGATCGAGCTCTTCTTCCATCCATCAGCCTGTGGTGCGAACAGTTTAATTCGCCTGTGGTGCGAACAGTTTCAAATTCAAATAAGTCTAACAGTAACTAGTTGTCGAGAGCCTTGGGGTGCCATAAACCGGTTTTCCAGCTTTGACTTTGACACATGTTGTAAAGGGTTGGGCGCTGTAGCTAAAAAGTGAAAAGGTGCTTCGCTCAGATTTGATTGTTTTTGTAACCACTGACACACTGGAGAAAGCTTGACGCAGAAACGTCTGCAGTTTTTAAAAAGATTTTTTACTCAATATTTAATAAAATAAAATAAAAATCATTGCTCAGGTGTATTTAAGGCATGTTTTGGTTCTGTATAGAGGCTTCTTTTTTCTCTTGGTTTATAGTTAAAATGATGTAATGGCAGCACTGCAGGGTGGATTGGGGTAGGGGTATAGTTGCACACAGGGTGGATTGGGGTAGGGGTATAGTTGCACACAGGGTGGATTGGGGTAGGGGTATAGTTGCACACAGGGTGGATTGGGGTAAGGGGTATAGTTGCACACAGGGTGGATTGGGGTAGGGGTATAGTTGCACACAGGGTGGATTGGGGTAGGGGTATAGTTGCACACAGGGTGGATTGGGGTAGGGGTATAGTTGCACACAGGGTGGATTGGGGTAGGGGTATAGTTGCACACAGGGTGGATTGGGGTAGGGGTATAGTTGCACACAGGGTGGATTGGGGTAAGGGGTATAGTTGCACACAGGGTGATTGGGGTAGGGGTATAGTTGCACACAGGGTGATTGGGGTAGGGGTATAGTTGCACACAGGGTGGATTGGGGTAGGGGTATAGTTGCACACAGGGTGGATTGGGGTAGGGGTATAGTTGCACACAGGGTGGATTGAGGTAGGGGTATAGTTGCACACAGGGTGGATTGGGGTAAGGGGTATAGTTGCACACAGGGTGGATTGAGGTAGGGGTATAGTTGCACACAGGGTGGATTGGGGTAAGGGGTATAGTTGCACACAGGCTGGATTGGGGTAGGGGTATAGTTGCACACAGGGTGGATTGGGGTAAGGGGTATAGTTGCACACAGGGTGGATTGGGGTAGGGGTATAGTTGCACACAGGGTGGATTGGGGTAGGGGTATAGTTGCACACAGGGTGGATTGGGGTAGGGGTATAGTTGCACACAGGGTGGATTGGGGTAAGGGGTATAGTTGCACACAGGGTGGATTGGGGTAGGGGTATAGTTGCACACAGGGTGGATTGAGGTAGGGGTATAGTTGCACACAGGGTGGATTGGGGTAGGGGTATAGTTGCACACAGGGTGGATTGGGGTAGGGGTATAGTTGCACACAGGGTGGATTGGGGTAGGGGTATAGTTGCACACATGGTGGATTAGGGTAGGGGTATAGTTGCACACAGGGTGGATTGGGGTAGGGGTATAGTTGCACACAGGGTGGATTGGGGTAGGGGTATAGTTGCACACATGGTGGATTAGGGTAGGGGTATAGTTGCACACAGGGTGGATTGGGGTAGGGGTATAGTTGCACACATGGTGGATTAGGGTAGGGGTATAGTTGCACACAGGGTGGATTGGGGTAGGGGTATAGTTGCACACAGGGTGGATTGGGGTAGGGGTATAGTTGCACACAGGGTGGATTAGGGTAGGGGTATAGTTGCACACAGGGTGGATTGGGGTAAGGGTATAGTTGCACACAGGGTGGATTGGGGTAAGGGGTATAGTTGCACACAGGCTGGATTGGGGTAAGGGTATAGTTGCACACAGGGGGGATTGGGGTAGGGGTATAGTTGCACACAGGGTGGATTGGGGTAGGGGTATAGTTGCCCACAGGGTGGATTGGGGTAGGGGTATAGTTGCACACAGGCTGGATTGGGGTAAGGGTATAGTTGCACACAGGCTGGATTGGGGTAAGGGTATAGTTGCACACAGGGTGGATTGGGGTAGGGGTATAGTTGCACACAGGGTGGATTGGGGTAGGGGTATAGTTGCACACAGGGTGGATTGGGGTAGGGGTATAGTTGCACACAGGGTGGATTGGGGTAGGGGTATAGTTGCACACAGGGTGGATTGAGGTAGGGGTATAGTTGCACACAGGGTGGATTGGGGTAGGGGTATAGTTGCACACAGGGTGGATTGGGGTAGGGGTATAGTTGCACACAGGGTGGATTGGGGTAGGGGTATAGTTGCACACAGGGTGGATTGGGGTAGGGGTATAGTTGCACACAGGGTGGATTGGGGTAGGGGTATAGTTGCACACAGGGTGGATTGGGGTAGGGGTATAGTTGCACACAGGGTGGATTGGGGTAGGGGTATAGTTGCACACAGGGTGGATTGGGGTAGGGGTATAGTTGCACACAGGGTGGATTGGGGTAGGGGTATAGTTGCACACAGGGTGGATTGGGGTAGGGGTATAGTTGCACACAGGGTGGATTGGGGTAGGGGTATAGTTGCACACAGGGTGGATTGGGGTAGGGGTATAGTTGCACACAGGGTGGATTGGGGTAGGGGTATAGTTGCACACAGGGTGGATTGGGGTAGGGGTATAGTTGCACACAGGGTGGATTGGGGTAGGGGTATAGTTGCACACAGGGTGGATTGGGGTAGGGGTATAGTTGCACACAGGCTGGATTGGGGTAGGGGTATAGTTGCACACAGGGTGGATTGGGGTAGGGGTATAGTTGCACACAGGGTGGATTGGGGTAGGGGTATAGTTGCACACAGGGTGGATTGGGGTAGGGGTATAGTTGCACACAGGCTGGATTGGGGTAGGGGTATAGTTGCACACAGGGTGGATTGGGGTAGGGGTATAGTTGCACACAGGGTGGATTGGGGTAGGGGTATAGTTGCACACAGGGTGGATTGGGGTAAGGGGTATAGTTGCACACAGGGTGGATTGGGGTAGGGGTATAGTTGCACACAGGCTGGATTGGGGTAAGGGGTATAGTTGCACACAGGGTGGATTGGGGTAGGGGTATAGTTGCACACAGGGTGGATTGGGGTAGGGGTATAGTTGCACACAGGGTGGATTGGGGTAGGGGTATAGTTGCACACAGGGTGGATTGGGGTAGGGGTATAGTTGCACACAGGGTGGATTGGGGTAAGGGGTATAGTTGCACACAGGGTGGATTGGGGTAGGGGTATAGTTGCACACAGGCTGGATTGGGGTAGGGGTAACATGCAGCTGCAGTATAGCAGTGTGGTGAAGTTTAGCTAGCCGTAGCAGGCTGCTGATCCTCCAGTGACGTTTCCCGATTGTGCGCTGTCCTTATTTGCCTTTTGTCCCTCTGTGCTCGTCAGGAGAGGAAAGGGACGCACACAGCTCTCTCTTCTCCCTCGGTCCCTGCATCGACAGACTGGCCTGGATTCCAAGGCGGAGAACGGAACCCTGCAGAACCAATCGGGGGGTTCGGTGGGCGAGGCTCCCGCCGCAGCTGGAGGGTCAGGATTGGATGCGCAGACTAAGCCCCTCTCCAACGCGGACTTTGCCAGGCTGCTTCTCAAGAAATAATTAATAAACTGAACAAACTTGGAGAGCAACAAGAATTAACTGCCTTTTTTACAGAAGCCATTTTGTGTCCTTAAACAGAAGAGAGAGAGAGGGGGTGGGGATGACATTGTAATGTTGCTGTAAATATTAGGGGTGGGGGGAGGGGGAGGGAACCCTGTCCTCTATAAGAGAAAAAGCCTTAATCAACCATGGCTCCATTTCTGTTTTAATTTTACATCTTAGTTTTCCAAGTGGGAGAGTCAGCTGTTGAGGCCCGGGCCTGAGAAAAGGTTTACGCATTTTAATAAAGCCCAGTTACATTTTTTTTTTTTTTTCTCTTTTGTTGGGTGAATACATTTTATAAGTGACCTGTGACTTATTTGTGTATATATATATAAAAAAAGAAGCTCAAAGTAAGGTGTACTTTTATTTCTTTTTGTTTCTTGATGGGCAAGAAAGGGTTTAGTGGAGCCTTTTTATTTTTATTTTATTAACTTTTTTTTATTTCAGTGTTATGTAAAAACTGCTACACCTGTGAATCATGTTTGCGATTGTTTTAAAACGTATATGCAAGAGCTTGAGTTTTATTAAAATTAAATGTATTGTAAATACTATATACCAGGACATGAAAAAAGTTGTGTATCTTTCATTGCATTTAAGCAAAATAAGGTTCAAATTGTCAAGTTGTGTGCCATGGGGTGGTTGGCTAAGACAAAATTATTGGGAGCGCCTGCCTGTTCAAAGCAACCATACACATTTATAAAGAGTATTGCTATGCTTTACAGATGCTATCTGAACTGAAGTTGTACAAATAACTTATTTACAGTGACATAACCCAAGTTCTTTCTTTGCCAAGAACTGTGCTTGCGTCTGTAGATTTAATTTAGGATTCCTCAGAAATGTCCCAAGTTGCATAGTTGACCTTAGGAAAGCATGACTTGTCAACTATGGTGATCCTGTATTGCTTTTACCATATGCTGGCTTTGCTCATTGTTGGCACTAGTAACAGGTGGTTTTGAAGGTGTGTATGTGTGTCTCTTTATTGAAACCCAGTGTTCTGATTTTAAAGGCTGGTGGTGACCATCTCTCACATTGAGGGTGTTTAAAAAAAGAAAAGAAAAAAACAGGAACTGAAAGGACTATTGGTGTGTTCCCAGGGGACGATTAATATCGAGCGCATTGGCTAGTCAATCCCAGAATGCCTCTTTTCTGTGTACTTCTGGCTGTTCCTTTTTAATATCGTTCAGAGCCAACATGTCACAAGGAACCCTGCCTTACACGTAGTCCTCTATAATAGCCATAAAAGGAATGCGTGATTATAGCAAACACTGTGAAACGGACACTTCTTGGAGAAGTTGACGGGGACGAGGCAACAGGCATGTATGTAGTGCTTTGAATCAGAAAGCTGGCATTGTAAAAGCTCACCCGGTCCCCCCCACCACTCTTGGAACCGACCATTTTAAAATCTATGCAGCTGTGTATTGAGAAGAACCTTCCATGTTCTGTTTCTTTTTTCAGATTGTACAGAACCTATACTCGCTATATAATGAAGACAATGTATCGTACAAACAAGATTCTAATTATGCTCTTATTGGTTAGTGTCAGGATGTGTGCTCTGTAAAAGTGTTTGAACTGAGAACATCTGGATATGCATTTTCTGGTGTCCCGTCGTTCAGCCGATCTTTTTTCTACGTGCAGGTGACTCCATAGGAAATTTAATTGGATGGGAATATAGGTTAAGTATGTATTTTAACCAAAACAACGTATTTATTTTCTTGAATTGTCAGAATTAGTTTACTTTGCTAAGTTTACCTAGGTAGTTCAAAGGGTAAGGCTTCTGTACTAGTTTTCACCAGTGAGACATTTTGTTTTGAGAAGTTTGTCAGGTGTTCCATGTTCACATCCCCCAGTGGTTGGCCATAGTTTTGTACTGCATTTGTACGTTTTAAAATGACAAAATTAGACAAAAATCTAGTGACGTATATATTATATATATCACCACAGTGGCCTATTTTAGTGAAGAGACTACAGATGTTTAAAAAAAGTGGCTACCTGTATGTCCAATGTTCTGTATAAAAAGGTGGTGTTAAAATTGTATAGATTTTAAATGGTTTCTTTTCTGTTAAGATGTGGGTTCATCTGCTATCCGTTGACGTCTATGCTCTGAAGCGTACTGGAATTTATTTTGAGTTGGAGTTTACCAAAACCTTTTTTCAATGTGGCTACTTTTTTGTTCATGGATCATTTTAGCTTCCTGTGTATTTTTAGTTCCTGCTTGTTCAAAGTTTTCCTTTGGTTGTTGATCTCAAATTGTATAAAAAATTTGTCATCTCTTGTGATTATTTTGTTTCTGGCCTAAAATGCTTAATTAAAAGCAATTAAATATGCATGGTAGTAATTTTTTGACATTGTGGGGGAGAGGCCATCTGCAAAGACAGAAGTAGAGCCTACCTTTTCAGCAGTACTTGGGTGAACAAAATGCAAAAATAAAAACTAGCTTTTACTCTTCGTGGGATGTTAACAGTTGAGCCCCAGGGGGTATTTCAGAAAGCGGGATTAACAAGTTAGCTGGCCAAGTTTGAACAAACGTTTACAAAAGTTAGCTGGCTAAGTCCTTCATCCCGCTCTGTGAAATGCCCCCCTGGGAGCCGATCCTCAGACGTGGTTAACTGGTTAACTCGATTAGCTGGTTAACTGGTTAACTCGATTAGCTGGTTAACTGGTTAACTCCATTAGCTGGTTAACTGCTGAGTAAAACCTGGAATCCCCTCAAATAAGGAACATGTGAACTAGCAAAATCACTTCCGGGTTCTACTCAGCGCAGTTAGGAATAGGGTTCTGGGCTGTGTATGAGAAACTAACCTGGGTTTGGCCAGGGCCACCTTCAGGGTTAAGATCAGTTTTTTCCCCCCAGAGGTTTTCTGGGATAAAAAAATAAATAAAAAGATACCAGTGCAATCTGGAGTATATGGTAATAAAATAGTTTTATTTTGTACTAAAATAAATACGCTAACCCCCTTACTTTTAAATATACATGAAAGTGCATGTAAATGTGATCGCAGACCTTACATGGATGAGTGAGGAGCAACAATAAATAAAAGCTTGTGTGGAGCCCTCTAAATAGTAATGGCATCTCAAGACTAGTTGGAAAACATTTCCTCTATCACACCAAGGTACCCTTAAAAGATCTGATGGTGAACTCCCATATTCACACCACATCATGCAAGTATCCAGTGTTACTCTAATTAATAAATGGCAATTATCAGATGGTTAATGGAACATCAGCTGAATTTAAACTGTCTGCCTTGCGTACAGGCCGTCAAAAAGGCGTGCCTTTCTTGTACAGTATTAATGTTGAATCAACTGGGATAAATGATACAGAATTATTACAAGATGTATGACGGAGTGATGATACACTGAGACCCTTCATAAAGTGACTTTTCCCCAGCTGTAGGAGTTTTCATAAGAGAATGACCTTTTAAAAAATTGTAATTGCTTGATCCTTTTGGATTTGATTTGAAACTATATGTTGAACACGCAGTGTGAGAAAAATCACAATTAATTCCAGACGTTCCTTAGTCATTCAGAACAAAACCTTATCACAATCGCTCCCTTGACGAACAACTTAATCTCATATATTGAAAGCAACAGGTAAAACCTAACACTCCTGATGTGTTAATCCGATATTCATGGGTCCCTTTTCTTTAAACCTATCTGAAAGAACTCCTTCGCCCAACGCATCAAAGCGCGACTGGTAGAATACGTTTCATGACCATGTTCGCTCCAATGCAGCAATGATGGTGGAAGAAATCCAGAGGTGGAGCATGCAGGGACACAGGTATGCACCAGTGCATGCGTGTTTGCAGCTCACGCATGTTTGGACCGCACACGGGTCACGGCAAAGTTTTTAACCCTTTAAATACTGTTTTGATTTGAGAAACACTGAACAGAATTCTGCTGAATCTTTTGAAAATATTCAATGACACACATTACCAGTCAAAAGAAATGTACAATCCTATGAAATTTGTTCTGGATTAATGCGAAAAGCACAGTATTTCAAACAAATGATTTGAGTCAGGTGTAGTTTGGCTCCTCAGTTGTGAATGGGGATGGTCTGTTTGCAGTCGGGGCAGGGCTGGTGGCTGGTCCCGGGCAGGCCCACCGCGTGCTCCGTCGTAGCGATGAGCAGCGTGTCCAGCGTCATCTCGGTGCACTTGGCAATGAAGCGGATGAAGGGCCGCACGTCGCCCTCATTGGCCATGTCCAAGGCGCTGTAGTATTCAGCCCGCTGCTCCTTGCGGATGGTGATGGGCGGGTAGCGAGCCTGCATGAGGACCAGGTTCATCAGCAACCGGGACGTCCTGCCATTGCCGTCCACGAAGGGGTGCACGTACACCAGCTTGTAGTGGGCCAGGGCGGCGAATTCCACTGGGTGGAGGTTGAGGACCTCGTCCGAATTGAGCCACTGCACCAGCTCCTGCATGTGACGCTCCAGGTCCTGGGGATGGGGTGGGATGTGGTGGCCCACGAAAACCTGGCTGGTCCTGAGGCGGCCCCCCTCCACGGGGTCCGCGTAGCCCAGGACGCGGCGGTGGATCTCCAGGATGTCGCCGATGGTGACGGAGCCCACTCGCGACAGCAGGGTGGTGTTTATGTACTTCATGGCGGCGTCGATGCCGATCACCTCGCTCTGCTCCTGCAGGCTCTTCCCCGGCACAGCGTAGCGCGTCTCGATGATGTGCCGGATCTCGGACAGCGTCAGCGTGTTGCCCTCGATAGCCACCGTGTGGTAGATGTGGTGGTAGTATGTCTCCTCCATCACTCGCCGGAGGGCTGAGTTGCTCTTGGGGATGGACATCAGCTGGCGCACCTTGCCATCGATGATGCCAAAATGGCGCCGGTCAATCTCCTCCACCAGGGGGAGTGTGCGGTCTCGGCTAATGAGGGCCTTCTCGTCGCAGGGGGAGATAGCGAGGGCCTTCGTGTAGAGGTGGTCCGCCTGGATGACGTCCTTCTGTTCTTCCAGGATAGTCCCCAGCTCAGTCAGCGCCTCCACAAACTCTGGGTTCATGTTCAGTGCATGCACCAGCAGCTTGTGGGCCTTCTCCCTCTTTCCCTGCTTCCTCATCTCAAGAGCTTGCTGCAGGGCCGCTTTAGCCTCAAACTGGGTCTCTGGGCAAAAAAAAAACAATCAGCATTGTTTCATCCCAAACATCTACAGGTAAAATTCTTTGCTCAATTTTAAGAAATGTAAAACATGCAAATTTAAGAAACTTAAAACTTGCCAATAAAACCATCAATACGTTTTTTAAACCCATTCTTGCGTAGTAAGGAAGTAGTTACTAAGTTTGAGTAATATTAATATTCCATATTTTTCGCCTAAGAGGCGCATTGTTTTCATAGGTAAGTTATATGGAAGCCTCACCTGCATTGGGCTTGGGTCGGAGGGGCAGAAGGTCGAAGGTGGTGTAGGGGACGGTGAGACTGGTGGAGTGAACCACGGAGCGCAGGGCGTTCCCCCACAGGTGGCACCGTAGGAGAGCCAAGCCCTTGAGCGAGGCGCAGCATTGCTCCTCCACCCCCACTAAGGGCAAAAGCAGCGCTAGCAGAGAGCCCAGCAGCACGCAGAGCAGGGGACCCCAGCCGCAGAGGAGACGGCCACTGACATGCCGCCACGCCAACACCTCCGCCATCACGCGCAAACTCCTCCTTTCTTAGGTGACATGCCGAACACCGAGCCAAGCCCCTAAAACAAAACCGTTGGAAGAACAGCTGTAATAAATGGGCTGAGTGATGGAAACTACAATACTATATGGATGCAGTAATCAGGATACAACCATGTTTAACGTACCAACGTTATTTGGCTTTCTACAATACATACAGTAAGCATATAACGTTAACTGCGCTGAGAATGAAGATAAGCAAATAACTTGCTATAGAAGCCAGTGCTATCAAACCAACGCCAGCTTGTGGACGGGTAGTCACCTTCAACTATTAGCCAGCTAGCTAATCTGCCTCGTTTATTTTACATAGGAAGAAAGTAATGTGGTAACCGTCACATGCCTAAACTCATAGAAACAATAGTGTGCATTGTGGCTCGTGAAAACCAACTACAAACAACATCACCGATTGAATATTATTGAATATTAGGCAGGCAGCTGGTAACGGTAGAGACATTTCCGCTTAACGGCAGCAAACACAACTAGTTAGCAAGCCAACGTTAGTGTTTATTATTCATATGACAAACCCCAAAGTATATCCTTACCTGGACAATATGTATAATATTGACCGCTTCGAGAAAACGGTTATTTGCTCCTCTTTTCTACTAGTTATTATTTCCTTTGAATCTTCGTTGGTAGCAACATCCCCACATCAGCAACTTCAAAAGAGATTACAAACCAGCCGTATACTGTAATGATGTAATAGTGACGTTCCCTTGCAATTAAAGTCTGATTGGTCCGTCATACGTTGTACGTGAAATGTGATTGGCCCCGTATACGTATTTACGTAACCACAATTCAACCGAGAGTTACGGACAAACCGGTTCGTAATGTTCAGCTATTGGACGACTGCACTGCCTAACTGTGTGTTCAGTGCAACGCAAACATTTCCCCGCTAATCTACGCAGTGTGGGTGTTTCCAGGTAAATGATGTTCTTGTAAAATCATGGAAAGATCTGTAAAATTGCTCTCAATGGGCGCAAACGAAATGCAGCATTGTTTTATAGCTAGATATAGGCCTACGTAGAGAAGAAAATGTGCTTGCGATGTCATTTGCGCAAAATGTATTCCTACACACCTGTAGGCTACATCTTGAATTATCAGTAGCCTATATTAACGCGAATAATACGGATGGATTGCAATGCCAGAGAGATTCCCCCACAGATGTACATGTCGAAAATCATTAAACTTTCCCACGTGTAAATAACAAGAGTAGGCTAGTACTTGAACCGTAAGCTTTTAAATCATGCATACCTTTCAGCGAGCCAATAGTAGCTTGTGCCGCAATACAGCAGAGAGAAGCAGGATCCAACGAGGCAGAGATAAGGGCTTTAAAATAGCCTTGACATTTTTTAGGATTGGAGAGTAGGTCTGCATTTTTCTTAGTACCGTGCCACTAGAATGCAAGCTGGTGATGCTATTAGAATGGATCATCTGTTTGTGACCTGTAATCTGTCATGTGGAAAACCAAATAGCCTATTTAGTTTATAATTTAGGCAAGCTAAGTGACCTGATTATTGGTGTCCCTAGTGGGGAACAAACTAAATACAACGATGGATAGCACACTTTTTTCATGTGTACAGGGAGAGTAATGCTTAAAATATCATAAAACCACGAAGTTGAAACAATCCGCTCTATCGATCTAACGATCCAATGGAATATGTAGCTATGGCAAAAGTGCATAAAATCTGACAGCGGCCTGATGAGGCCATTGACCCATGTTAAAATGTTGGGAGGAGTTGAAAGAAAATGCCAAAACCAAAATGGTTTGGCTGCAGGGCCAAATGTTTCTATTTAATGAATGTCAATGCAGCCTATTCAGTGGGTAGGCCTATTCAGCAAGCCAACGATGTGACGTGACCTACTGTTTACCCCATTGCGGGTATTACGGTGGATGAGAGGGCATAGATCAAGGAACGGTAGGCCAGCGGGTATGTTTTGTCAGCTGATTGTAAGTAGGTTCTGTCAGTAGCCTATGCAGTGCTGCTGAGAGCAGGGTACTGATGCAGGCCAGGGCTGTGTCCGAATCAGAGCCCTATTTACTGTGTGCTAGCATACTGTATACTGCATACTGTTTAGTGACATGCAGTATTCAAAACATATCCTCCATACTATTATCAGCGAAAACCCGGAAATAAGTATATCATCCGGGGATATTAAGAACACACAATTTAAAAAAAAAACTGTTGTACTCAAATGTTTTTCCACGAAGATTTGGACTTTTATCAAAATACACATCCCTCAAAGGGATGGTAATGGTAGGGGTCGTACTCGGATACAGCCAGGTCAAGAGTTGAGAGGGGAGGGGAGGAGCCATCACTCCTCCAATGTCTAATTGGGCTGATGTGTTGTGACAATGCCCAAAACGTCCACTAGATGTCAGTGAAGATTGCATTTCTTGGGTGTTGCAACAATGTTGATTTATGCCACTTGAATCTGCTGCTGGTGATTGTTAGTGCATGTTCTTAAGGCAATGCCTCTTTATTGGGCTAAATGGTGAATATTATGGCACACAGTTTTTGTGAAGACAAGATCAAGTTGATTTCCCAGTTTGTGTGTGTGTGGGGACTGCAAGTGCAAGAGTTTCACCCTGAAGTGTAATAGAGGACGACAACATACAAGTTAGTGGGATCTGTAATCGCATTCAAATGAAAAGATGGAGGGACTAGCCAGAGGCGGAACAGTGAACTGCAGTGGTGTAGCTTGGGGGGGGGGGGGCAAAGAGGGAGTCGAAAGGAAATGCAGTGTCTTTAGGTGTGATCTGTTTAACAGTCAGATCTTTTCTCTGGAGAGAGAGAGAGAAAGGATTACTAAGCTAAGATGGCATTAGCCTTCTGACGTGTAGTTCCTGAGGCCGTAAGGCTGGTACTCGGGGAATCGTGTACATTGTCCCTCTGGATGAGAGTGTCTGGGTAGTGAATGTAAAATGATGTAATCCAGTGAATATGGTGGATGGATCAGGACTGGGTATGATGTGGTGTGAGGCAGTGGGGGTTGACCTGGTGCATTACATTATTATATTCATTACAATCAGGCGCACAAGGTGGGATCTGTAATCGCATTCAAATGAAAAGGGTTTGTATGTAAAAATGTTCTGCCAAAAGCTCTGGGCACTTCTAAGGTTTTTTTTCCCACAAAGGTTATAACCTATAGCTGAATTTTGCCCCACCAAGGTTATTGGCAGCCATTTCTGTGTTGCTCATCTGGAGGTAGCAGGCGGAGAGAAGTGCGCTCGATTCACAGGGCTTGCGTGAAAAGGGAAAATTAAATCCAGAAGTTAATACTTTTTAGTTCATAAATGAATCCGCAGAGAGCTCTGATCGATTAATACCCCTCCTATTAAAGCCAACAGGAAAAATGCAATTAGAGAGTTTGAGTGCTGATATTCTCTCAAAGGGATAATAAAGGCATGACTCAGAGGGATTGACTCCGCACGTAATTAAAGTCTGCCCTGAGCCCCAGCCTCCGGGAGCGCTTGATTCTACTTATTTTCATAGGCTAAGAAGGTGCAACACTCCGTGTTGTGTTTTAATAGGCTGGAGCAGCCGATTTTAATGAGGCAATTTATTCAAAGCAATATTGGTTTCAGAGGGACGGAAGGCACTCTGGTGTTATATGAGCATACGCTGTTGCAAGTAACTCTTTAAAAAAAAATGTTTTTAGAATATGCCTTTTTGTTCTTGCTTACAGTGCATGAAAAAAGCACACAGAATAACAACTCTGGCCTAATTGTCTGTATGACATCATGAATACTGCCGCTGACGGCACCTAAAACTTTTATTCGCTGTGTCGCATTGTGCATTATATGCAACTGGTCCAGACATGGAAAACAATAAAGGCACTAAAGGTCCATATTTTTTTTATGCCATTTTTAGCAATGGTCTAACAAACACAAAGGTTTAATCAAAAGACCCCTTTACCTTGCCTGTTTGATTCAACCGAGGCTTATAGTGGTCAGAGGTCACTACAGTGCTTCTTTTACAGAGACAGATGCAAACCAAGCCAAATGCAAAACCTTTGGGGTGAGGCTAAACATATATATATATATATATATATATATATATGGGGAAAACTTGGCATTTACACACATGGGCAACACTTCCATATAAAGGACTAATTCCATTATTTTTGGAAGTTATTTTTGGTTTTTCGAGTGCCCATCTAAAAGAAAAGAAAAGCCTGGGTGCAGTTTCACTTATAGCCACCAGGTGGCAGGTTGGTCAAAGCGTCTGATATTACAAAGATTAGAATAGTGATGCTTAATTTAGTAATAATAATAATAATAAACTTAATTTATATAGCACATTTTGAACACACCGTGCCATTCGATGCGCTTTACAGAGCGATAAGACATATGAGATAAAGAAGAAAAATGCAGTAGAATATACAGTCAGTCTATTTGGTCAGTGACACAATTTGTGTTGTTTTGGCTCTGTACTCCAACACATTGGATTTGAAATGGAACAGTAACTATGAAGTGCAGACTTTCAGCTTTAATTTGAGGGTTTTTAGTCCATATCGGGTGAACAGTGTAGCAATTGTAGCGATTTTTATACATAGTCCCCCCCATTTTAGGGGACCAAAAGTAATTGGACAAATTAACATAAACTTTAATAAAGTTATAATATTTAATATTTGGTTGCATATCCTTTTCATGTCATGACTTTCTGATGTTTGTGACCCAACAACATCAAAATACTCTTGATATCTTATTTTCAGGTACTCTTACAAGTCTTTTGATATTGTTGAACACAGTATATATACACACATATACATATGCATGCATATACACACATAAACAAACACATAATTGGAATAAAAATGAATTAATAAAAACAAATACTAATAGCAAATACATACAATGGCAGGAAAAAATAATAATGTATATAAAAATGTTAAAATGAAAATGAGTAAAATGGTTCTTAGGAAAAAGCATATTCATAGAGGTATGTTTTCAGATTCCTTTGAAAATTATCCACGATTGTGCTGCTCTCAGATCCAAAGGAAGCTTGTTCCACAGCCTGGGGGGCGTATAAACTAAAAACAGCCTCTCCATAAGTTTTTGTCCTAGAACATGGGATGGAAAATAGGAGGGGATCTGACAGGAACATATTTTACATGGTCAGGGGCAAGTCCATGGATAGCTTTAAAAACCAATAAGAGCACCTTAAAACCTGTTCTAAAATCAACTGGCAGCCAGTGTAAAGATTTTAAAATGGGGTGACGTGTGCAACTTCTCTAGTTTTAGCTTAGTACCTGGCTGCAGAATTTTGAACTAGTCGCAGTTTCTTGATTAATGAAAACATTTATAAATCCATTGTGGCCTAAAGTTCTTCTGCTACCCCTTACAAATAAATAGATAATACTATAAGTCATTTTCCCCATTTTACACTGGAATGAGAAATGAAGGTACCTTTCTGGTGACCTGCTGTGAGTTTACACATGGCTCACTGACCCTCAATTCTCAAGTCAGTCGGCATAATCCTGATTGACAGGTAATATATGTTTCTACACTGAATAGCCAGTCGGGGTTCACAGCGACAGCGAGCGAGATTATACAGTTTGGCCTGCATGGAACTAGGTGGGCCAGAGCTACCTAGGTGGGCATTCGCAATTGGGTGTGGTGGTTCGGCCAAGATAAATGGGTGGGCCAGGAGACTATTTAGGTGGCCGTGGCCCACCCTGGTCCCAACCCACATGCCAGTGGTTCACGACTGTAATCACAAATGAATTGAATTGACTGTGAAACTCGACTACGGCTCACAACCACTCGCCACATCTCCCACCTTCCCTCGTTACTGTACAAACCCACACGCGCGCCAGGAGGTGTTAAAAAAACACATGCAATGTTTGTTTTTTTCCTTTCAAAAACTCGAGCCCACAGATGGCTAAAGCAACAGCTGTCTCCGGTTCTTGCTTGGCTCTGGGGTGAGGTTGATTTATGGCGGGGGTATCTTACCCCGCTGCTGGACCTCTTTGGGCAACCAAGTGTATTTACAGAATCCCGCTCGCCCATGAGGTGGGGCGCAAGAAGAGGGAGTACAAATCCCTGAGAGAACTTTAATCAAAATGTCGCCGATGATGAAGTGCTCTTGTGGAAAAAATGACGTTAAACTGACAGCCTTTGGGAGGAAAAAAAACACACACCTCCCTTACAGGCTGAAAATGTTTGAGGACAGAAATGTCCAGCGCTCTGATACTCACACATTAACCAGGCTGCTGGTCAGGGCATGTAAACGAGAACCCGTCTGTACGGGGTTAGACCTATGGGTTGGACTGTAGGCTAGCCTATAACGCGCGCGCGCACCACAGATTAATCCCAAAGGCCCATCCCGCTCACAGTAAACCAGAGCGCCCCCTTCTCCAGATGGCATGTCCGAAGAAAACAAATCGTCACGCACAATGTTTATGCACAACATGTGCGCACAATGTTTAGTGCACCGCAAATGAATGACGCGGTAGAGTGTATCTATCTGAACGGCTGGCGCGCCCGTAAGCCGGAGCACGATCGCGTTTGTCTGTGTTTCTTTAAAAGGAATAAATACCCACTTCCAGCATGCAGTTTACTGTACTGGCCACTCAATACGCTGTTACCTTAGTCCGTCTGCATCGACTGGTTTATTGTGATAATTTATAACTCGGGGAGCCTGAGGCGATGCAGAGGCTGACGCCCTTACAGGGACCGCCATTTATTTAGTCCCCATTGATTCTGAGCTCTCGGCTAATGAGATTAAGTTTTCTCTAGCTGTTTGTCTCATGGTCGATAAAGCCCTACTTTTCCGCTACATTGTAGATTCCCTTGGTTTTCAGTAACCGGCGGCAACATAATATCAGGATGAATTGAGTAATTAACAATGGCAGGGAACCTGGAGGAATCCTTCCCCAGTAAAAAATAACCGACGCATGCTATTCTATGAAGGCGCTATGAAGAGCGTAGGCTATACATACAAAACACGTTCATGCTGTGCACACCAGTTTAAAGTTTACAAAGAATATGAATACAAGGGGGGGAAAAACAATACATAAGGAACTCAGTAACAGAGACCAAGAAAACCATGACTGTACCTGCATTTAAGTAGCCTAGTCCTCGCTTTATACCCCATATGTGTTGGGTTTGTGTTTTACTGCTAAACGCAGTTTTGCCAGAGTAAAGCATTATTATTATTACTGCAGGTTTGTGAGACCGAAGGTCAAGAAAAGCTTCACTTCACAAACATACACATGTTTGCGAAGTGAAGCTTCAAGAGCTCAATGGTGCATTGATAGCCACACAGTTTTCCCTCAGGTCCTACGTGTAGCTGTTCCCATAACCCCCTTCTGCTGGATATAAACAGGAAACCTTGTGTCTCCTGGGTGAAGGGTGTCTGAGCTGCGCTCTATGTTTTCGCAGACGGAAAAATAGAACAAATGCAACAAAGAACGAGAGCCCTATGTGTGTGCGTGCGTGCGTGCATATATAAGTGTGTGTATAGCTTTATTTTGGTTTTGTATGCATGCATATGTATGTTTGTTTATTGTGTGTGTGTGTGTGTGTGTGTGTGTTTTCTGTGAATGTATGCGTGCATGCATTTGTTTGTGAATGTGTGTGTTTTTGTGTATATGTATGTATGTGTGTGTGTGTGTGTCTACATATGTGACACATGATCAGCATAACCATATGCTCGAATAGCTCGAAAATTCTATTTCATTCCTGTTGACTTGAGGCAAATTCGGACGTATGGGTAAAATATTAGGAGCGTAAAAGGGAGGATGCCTTGCCTGTTTATAATGGCTTGAGTCTGCAAAAAAACAACTAAGATCATTAACGGAGATCGTATTGCAGTGTCAAAGCACTGATTTTGTAAGCCCTGCATGAGCCTAACAAACTCAGGGGGTCGGAGGTTATCCTAGAACAAGTACGCCCCCCTATTCTGTAGAGACTGTTCATACCTCTATCCCTCTCCTGCAGAGAGGCCCCGCAAAAAAGTCTTCGTTATTCCTGTTAATCCACAGTTTGTCATTATGTTTAATTCACTGTTTCTTACATGCATAGTTTGCTCAGTAAATTTTACGTTTCTACATTTATCTAGAGTTTTAGCAAGTGCTCCTTTTCCTGTGTTTTCATCTTATTGTTGCTCATTTTCTGTCACACGGCATTGCTGAGTGCAAGCGCTGTACATTTCCTCTGTTATTTCTGAGTAACTGTTCACACTAATAGCCAGTGTTAGCTAAGCCTTCCCATGTGCTTATCGTTGGAGTAGCTGGTTTTGTGGTGGTTCATGGTCCAAGAATGATTAGCAGGCTAAGGAGGAGATCCACTGGCTGCGCTGGATTTCCTTCTTTTTCAGAACATGATCACACATACAGATACAGATTCAGCACATGATTACACGTACAGATACAGATTATTCACTTCACCTGATTTCCTGGGTCACAATTGGGTGCTGATTTTAATGTAAAGAGAAAAACTAGCAGGCTCGGGCAGGCCCCCTTCTTCTCTTGATCCATAATTCCAGGCCCTCCACACTCCCCCTCCCTCTACAACACCCCTGGCATACAGTCTGAACACAACAACCACTGAACCACAGTTTTCACCAGGAAGGAGGTGCTTAGCAATATCACGTTGTACACAGTAACAGAATCCTGCTAGAAGCCTCATCTATCAGGGTATGGAACAAGAAGAATCTTCCACCGTGTTTTCTAAAGCAGTTATTTTCACCAGCTCATTCAAAATCCCATAGCTCCACCCCCCACGTACTGTGAGCTAGTTTCCACTCTCAGTGGTGCGTAGACTAAACTCGACGATGACTCAAATTATTAAAATCTGTAGCAGTTACATGTGATTTTTCTGTTTTTCTAAATCGTTCCACAACGTAACCCTTGTGTGGTGTTTGGGTCTGTGGGACCCGTTTTCAACATTGAAAACGGGTCCCACCGACCCAAACGCCACACAAGGGTTTAATTGTTTTATACATTGCTTTTTTTTGGTGTCGTAGTGTTGCGCTGACAATCCCTGCATGGCACGGTAGTCTCTCTGGCGATTTACCCACAGTCCCCCAGTCATTTGTTGGCAAGTGTGATTAGATCACGACCCCAAAGGGGCACGCTCAGTGTAGACTTCAGTGGGCATTAATGAGACAGAGAGAGACACAGACAGAGAGAGAGAGAGAGAGAGAGAGAGCGAGAGAGAGAGACACACACACACAGAGAGCGAGAGAGAGAGACACACACACACAGAGAGGGAGAGAGAGACACACACACAGAGAGGGAGAGAGAGATACACACAGAGAGGGAGAGAGAGACACACAGAGAGAGGGAGAGAGAGACACACACACAGAGAGGGAGAGAGAGATACACACAGAGAGGGAGAGAGAGACACACAGAGATAGGGAGAGAGCGAGAGAGAGACACACACATAGAGGGAGAGAGAGACACAGAGAGGGAGAGAGAGAGAGACACACAGAGAGGGAGAGAGAGACACACAGAGAGAGGGAGAGAGCGAGAGAGAGACACACACATAGAGGGAGAGAGAGACACAGAGAGGGAGAGAGAGAGAGACACACAGAGAGGGAGAGAGAGACACAGAGAGGGAGAGAGAGAGATACACACAGAGAGGGAGAGAGATATAATTATAATTTTCCAAAAGAAGCCCAGATGTCAGGAAAGCAGATACAAATTTACTCTAGGTAACACCGCCCTAGAGCACACTATGAATTATACCTACCTTGGTCTGACAATCACTGCATCAGGGAGTTTCTGCATGGCAGTAAATGCACTAAAAGAAAAAGCTCGAAGAGCAATATATGCAATAAAGAGAAAACTTTTCAAACTGAATATCCCAATTAGAATCTGGTCTAAACTATTTGATAGTGTAATTCAGCCTATTGCGCTTTATGGAAGTGAGGTCTGGGGTCCACTCAGTCAGCAAAACTACACTGCATGGGACAAGAACCCAACTGAAACTCTGCATACTGAATTCTGCAGAAATATTCTACAAATACAAAGAAAAACACCAAATAACGCATGTAGAGCCGAATTAGGCAGGTTTCCATTGGCAATAAGTATACAAAAAAGAGCACTCAAATTCTGGATGCACCTTAAATCAAGCCCCAATGACACGCTACAATTTAAGGCGCTACAATCCCAAGAACTGAACCCTGAAAAGAGCCCCCTCAGTCAGCTGGTACTGAAGCTTACTAATTCTATAACTCAAACTAACCTACACCATGCTCAGTCCAGCACTGCTAACCAGCCACAAATCAGTGTAACCCAAATTATGCAACAAACAAAAAAATTGTATTTGGAACATTGGGATAAAGAAACCAAAACACAGAGTCGACTAATTTGCTATCGGACCCTAAAAAAAGATTATACTCCAGCAGAGTATCTCTTCTCTGTCAGAGATACAAAGCAGAGACGGATCCTGACCAAATACAGGCTCAGTGACCACACCCTTGCAATTGAAAAAGGTAGACACAAAAACTCATGGTTACCAAAAGAACAACGAATATGTGGTCACTGTAAGACAGGAGAGGTAGAGACAGAGATGCACTTCCTCCTAAACTGCCCAAAATACACAAAAATAAGAAAAGAATATTTCCCCAAATTTTCTAAAATTATACAGAACTTCAATTCCCTACCAAAAAATGAGAAATGTGCAATCCTATTAGGAGAAGGACCAACAGCCCCAATTGCGGCACAATATATTTTAGCCTGCCATAACCTGAGGGACACTGAGTGACCATCCACTCATACAGGAGAGACTCCTGATACTGTTGATTTAACGTTTATTTATCTTTAACATTGTTATTGTTATTGTGTTGTTCTTATTTATATTATTATTTTACTGTACATATGCATTTTAAGTATGCTTTGGCAATATTTACATGTGTATTTCCTGCCAATAAAGCAATTTGAATTGAATTGAATTGATACACACAGAGAGGGAGAGAGAGACACACACAGAGAGGGAGAGAGAGATACACACAGAGAGGGAGAGAGAGACACACACAGAGAGGGAGAGAGAGATACACACAGAGAGGGAGAGAGAGACACACACAGAGAGAGGGAGAGAGAGGGAGAGAGAGATACACACAGAGAGGGAGAGAGAGATACACACAGAGAGGGAGAGAGAGATACACACAGAGAGGGAGAGAGAGATACACACAGAGAGGGAGAGAGAGATACACACAGAGAGGGAGAGAGAGACACACACAGAGAGAGGGAGAGAGAGATACACACAGAGAGGGAGAGAGAGATACACACAGAGAGGGAGAGAGAGACACACACAGAGAGAGGGAGAGAGAGATACACACAGAGAGGGAGAGAGAGATACACACAGAGAGGGAGAGAGAGACACACACAGAGAGAGGGAGAGAGAGGGAGAGAGAGATACACACAGAGGGAGAGAGAGAGAGACACACAGAGAGGGAGAGAGAGACACAGAGAGGGAGAGAGAGATACACACAGAGAGGGAGAGAGAGATACACACAGAGAGGGAGAGAGAGATACACACAGAGAGGGAGAGAGAGACACACACAGAGAGAGGGAGAGAGAGGGAGAGAGAGATACACACAGAGAGGGAGAGAGAGATACACACAGAGAGGGAGAGAGAGATACACACAGAGAGGGAGAGAGAGATACACACAGAGAGGGAGAGAGAGATACCGGGCCTGGTTGAGGGGCCGGTATCTCTCATACCCGGCCTCTCATACCGGCCCCTCTCAGAGAGAGAGAGATAAAGAGATAGAGATAGATAAGATGAGCTCCTAAAATTTCTTGAACTTTTCAAAAATATTTGCAGAAGGATGTTTGGTTTATGATCAAAAAATGTACATAAACGTTTATGAATAATAAGAGAAGAACATGAAGACATTTTGAATTAAAAAAACACCAAAAATACCTTTTAAAAAGGGTTAAAACGGAAACAGAGGAAATCAAGGACTTGAGACAGGAGGATTAAACAGTGGAAACGGTCTAAACAGTGAGGCAGTGAAGGTAAGCTGCTGGAAATCCATACTATTACTTTTGTTGATTTATTTTTATTAATTTTTAAAAACTTTTTAAATGAATCATTAGAATTTCTAAAAAGGCTAGTTAAAATTAGCCATGAAGGGAGACAGCAAAGTGACAGTTGAAATGACAGTTGGGCCTGAGCCAGCAGCAGCAACAAATGTATCGATCTCAACCACAGCCAGCCAATCAGAACTCACAGCTCAGCCAGCACAGGGGTTTGAAATCCAATACCCTGAGCATATTCAGTCAGCTAGAACCAGAAAACTACACAAAGACAAAGTCCTGAGGAGTTTCCCAGAGACCCTGGTGTCGGATTACACTGGGCCAGAAGAGAACAGGGTCAGGTGCAATGTGCTGTTCTACACACAGTACCCCACTGCCTGGCACACAGCTCTCTGCCAGACCTATCCACACATTAAAAAGAACGGCATCAGCAAAGGCAGACAGATCTCTGTACTTGAGGACTCAGACAGTAGCAGTGCCATTCTAACTGTAAACATATACCACACTGGCACAGTCATGGTACAGGGAACAGAGGCCAGTCTAGGACAGTTTGAACTCGGCTTCCAGCCCCTCAAAAACAGGCAGAGAAACATAAACAAGAGCCAGAGTACAAGACCCTTGAGCCAGAGCCTGAACCCAACAGCACCCCTGCCAGTGAAGCACCTCCTCCTGCCCACTGTACCCCCAGCTCCCCCAAAGTGTACAGCAGCATCAGGACCCTGAGAGACAGCCTGGCAGTGCTGGAGCAGGAGTTCACTCAGTTCAGAGAGGACACTCTGGCTAACTGTAGCAGCCACTCGCAGCAGGCTAACAGTGAGGTAGCCAGCCTCCTCAGACAGCACAGGTGTGAGATGCAGGAGCTGCGATCTGCTATGAGACACCTGGAGGAGGACAACCAGGCCGTAAGGACAGAGCTCCACAGAGTGAAAGAAGAGCTGACCAAGGCTGACCAGCACAGCCACAGCCTGCAGAGAGACATGGAGGGACTCAAACACACACTGCACAACATCCAACTCCCACCAATACACACACACGCTGTCTCCCCCAGTGCTAACACACACACTGCCCCACCCACACACACCAGCACCCCCTGCACTCAGACACACACTCCTACTACCCCTTCTAAAACTGACACAGACCCCACCCCCCCTATCACTGACACACAGTCTACCCCTCCTCATGCAGACACACACACCAACACCCTCAGTCTGAACACTCCCAAAACCAGCAGACCCACAGGACAGTACAGTGAGGCTGAGGTCATAATTCTGTGTGACTCCAATGGAAAATACCTCAATGAAAGCCGGCTATTCCCTGGGAGAAAAGTCCTAAAGCTTCGCTGCCCAACGACACAAACTGCCCTGGAACTGCTGTCAGAGCAGAGACTAGGACATGCCAAACATATCCTGATCCATACGGGGACCAACGACCTGAGCACACGCAGAATTGACGTAGCCAAGGCCCTGAGACAGGTGGCAGCTAAAGCCACTCACGAGTACCCAGCAGCCAAAGTGACCATCTCCACCCTGCTGCCCAGAACAGACGTGCCACAGCGAGTCATCCACAGCATCAATGCAGAGGTATCCCGAGGCTGTGCCCTGCTGCCAAACGTCCACCTGGCTCACCACCATGACATCCGGCATTACCACCTATACGACCAGGTGCACCTCAACAAAGAGGGGGTGAAGATGTTCGCTAGGGTCCTAAAGGACACTGCACTGGGCAGGACCTCCACCAGCAACTACAGCGAAAACAGACATCCAGCCATCCACCGCCGGCCCCCTCCCCCCCACGCAACTCCCAGCCCCCGCCCGCCCATGCAGCGCAACACTGGCAGCGTGTTGAACCTGCAGCAACGCCCAGCCCAGCCACTCAGCTACGCTGCAGTGACAGCAGGAGCCGGAAACAGAGCACCTGGGGAACTGAGTCAGATAAGGGACATGCTCAACTTTATCTGCACTAAACTAATCAGTTAAACTATTGTACATATGTTGGCTATAGTTTACATTTGATTTAAAAAAAATATATATATTGCATTTATTCAATGTTCAATGTTAAAATACATAAATATAACATAATATGTAGTAAAATAGATTGACCACAAATCAAACATCTTTCTTGTGAAATATAATTGATATCAACAATGTCATCTTTTAAAATCAGTAGTTGGAATATCCAGGGCCTGTACTCTTCCACCTTTGGCCTGAAGAGCACAGACCCTGACTTTGTAAATTTTGTAAATAGTTCTGATATTATTATTCTCCAGGAAACATGGTGCCGTGGAGATGTACCAACACACCCTCCACTTTATTATAGAGAGCTGATAGTGCCCTCTGTAAAACACCCCCATGCTAAAGGTGGCAGGGACTCAGGGGGCATTATCATCTGGTACAAAGGGGAACTCCATAATTATATTTCGCCACAAAAAAGAGGTCAGACACACATTTGGATCCAAATTAAAAAAGAAATAATAAACACACAATTAGACATCTATCTATGTGCAATCTACATCCCCCCATCTGAATCACCATACCACATAGAAAACAGTTACCAAAATCTCCAATCTGAAATCCTCCATTTCCAACAATTAGGCTCTGTACTGATAATGGGAGATCTCAATGCCAGAACAGGCAGAGAGATTGACTATGTCAGTGCAGAAGGAAATCTCCATTTTTGTAGCCAAACCCCTTTGTGCCACACACAGGTCACCACACAAAGGCAGAGCTATGACAGTGTGGTGAATAAAAACGGCAAGCAGATACTACACCTCTGTAAAGGCCTGGGTCTGTACATTGTTAATGGAAGGACCAGGGGGGACTCTCTGGGGAGATACACATATAGCTCAGTGCTGGGTAGCAGTGTGGTTGACTACGCCATTACAGACATGGACCCAGAATGTATTAATGCATTTATTGTCATACCGCAAACACCCCTCTCTGACCACAGCCAGGTAACTCTATACCTGAAAAAAACAGAACGGGCTCTGAAAGATCATCATCCGACAGCAAAACTGTTCAACTTAGAGCCCACATACAGGTGGGGCCAGACCAGTACTGCAGAATACCAGGCAGCACTGAGCAGTACTGAAATAGGTGACATGCTGAATGCCTTCCAGCAAACACAGTACCCAAGCAACAATGAGGGCTTAAACCTGGCAACCGAAAATTTAAATCATATATTTGTTAAATTGGCAATAAAATCAAACCTAAAACTTTCAAACATGAAAAAAAGATCAAAAAATAAGAATCAACCAAGAGAAAAATGGTTTGATACGGAATGTTTTATGGCTAGGAAGCAGCTGAGACAGCTGTCCAACCATAAACACAGGGAGCCAAGTGACATGGACGGACGCCTCAGATACCACCAGGCCCTGAAACGATACAAACAGCTCCTCAGAAAGAAAAAACAGCAATATATGTCCAAAGAAATAGACAAAATTGAAAACGCAATTAATCAAAACACATTTTGGGATTTGTGGAAAAAACTAAATTCGTCAAACACTAGGGAAAAATTGACAATACAGAATGGTAATATCTGGAAAAAACACTTTACAGAGCTTTATCAAAAACCTGAAAAAGAAACATTTAATTCCAATCAGACCTCAATATACAAACAACTGAAAGACTTAGAAATAACTATTAAAGACTATCAAAACCCTTTAGACACTTTAATTACTCTGCAGGAGTTAAAAAGCAAACTACAGGCCCTGAAGGCCAGAAAAGCATGTGGGCCTGATGGTATCTGCAGTGAGATGTTAAAACATGGCAGCTCTAAACTACATGAGGCCATCCTCAAAATATTTAATTTAGCACTTAATACTGGGTGTTTCCCTGGGATCTGGAACCAAGGCTTGATTACCCCTATATTTAAAAGTGGAGATAAATTTGACCCAAACAATTATCGAGGCATCTGTGTGAGCAGTAATCTGGGGAAGGTTTTCTGCAGTATAATTAATGCCCGGATACTGGCCTTCCTTAAAGAACACAATGTCTTGAGTAAGAGTCAGATTGGCTTTTTACCAAATCATCGCACCTCTGACCATATTTACACCCTACACACACTCATAAACAGGCATGTCCACCAAAAGAACAAAGGAAAAATATTTGCATGTTTTGTTGATTTCAAAAAAGCATTTGATTCAATTTGGCACGATGGACTATTTTTAAAAATCTTACAAAGTGGTGTAGGGGGTAAAGTCTATGACATCATAAAATCGATGTACACAGAGAATAAGTGCAGTACCAGAATTGGAAATAAAAGAACTGAATTCTTCACTCAGGGGCGTGGAGTGAGACAGGGCTGCAGTCTGAGCCCAACACTCTTCAACATTTACATTAATGAATTGGCTTTACAGTTGGAACAGTCTGCTGCTCCTGGACTCACTCTACACGATAAAGAAATTACATTTTTACTCTATGCGGATGACCTGGTTCTGCTGTCACCCACAGAACAGGGGTTACAGCAGAGCCTGTCATACCTAGAGAAATTCTGTCAGACCTGGGCACTGGCAGTAAATCTGGAAAAAAACAGAGTTATGGTCTTCCAGAAAAAATCCAGATCACAGGGAAACAGGTACCAATTTACCCTAGGAGCCCACACCCTGGAGCACACCACCAGCTACACTTACCTGGGTCTGGTGATTAGTGCTTCAGGGAATTTCGAAATGGCAATAAATGCATTAAGGGACAAAGCACGCAGGGCCTACTATGCAATTAAAAAAACTATTTCCAAATTCAATCCCCCTATAAAGATCTGGCTAAAAATATTTGACTGCATTATCCAGCCCATTCTCCTTTATGGGAGTGAAGTGTGGGGCCCTCTATTGCGCAACAAAAACAAAAAATGGGATGAAAATCAAATAGAAAAATTTCACCTGGAGTTTTGCAAAACTGTATTGCATGTCCACAGAAATGCCCCAAATAATGCGTGCAGGGCGGAATTAGGCCGCTTCCCCCTCCTGCTGCCAATTGAAAAAAGAGCACTGAAATTCTGGGTTCATCTGAATCAGGCTGATCCGCACTGCTACCAGCACAAGGCACTGAAAAGCAACCAGCTCTACCCAGAGAGGGACCCCCTCGGACAACTGGCCATCAATACACAATTTGAAAAAAATGCAACAACCACAGCATTAAAAACATTTGACAAGATCAACAAAAATTTGTACATTGACAATTGGCATGAAGAAACTAAATTAAACAATAAATTGGAAATTTACCGCACTCTAGATCGAAATTACTCCCTGTCTAAATACCTGACACAAGTTAAAAACCCAAAACAAAGACACACATTAACAATGTACAGACTCAGTGACCACAGCCTTGCCGTTGAAACTGGTCGCCACAAAAAAACCTGGCTGCCAAAAGAGAACAGGCTGTGTGCTCACTGCAACCTGGCTGAGGTCGAAACAGAGGCCCACTTTTTACTCTACTGCCCCAAGTACCTCTTAATTCGAAACCAATATTTTTCCAAATTCAATTTGCAAATGTACCAATTTGAACAATCAGAATCAAATAAATTAAAAGTAGTTCTGGGAGAAGAGGATGACGCAATAGAAATGGCAGCTCATTACGTCTCTGCCTGCCATAATTTAAGAGAGGGTGTGGACTAATTGTGCGTTCATTTTAATACATTTTAAAACTTTCTATGTATTACATTATAGACTAAATGTCTTTTGACCTGGGATTATGTATATATTGGCGGGAGGGGGGGGGGTTGTTGTTCATGTTTTGTTTTTTCTCATCCTTCTTGGATATGGGGAGTGTTATTGTCTGTCATTTATGTATCAATGCTTGTGCAACACAAGTTTACTTGTCATGCAAATAAAGCACATTTGAATTGAATTGAATTGATACACACAGAGAGGGAGAGAGAGATACACACAGAGAGGGAGAGAGAGATACACACAGAGAGGGAGAGAGAGACACACACAGAGAGAGGGAGAGAGAGATACACACAGAGAGGGAGAGAGAGATACACACAGAGAGGGAGAGAGAGACACACACAGAGAGAGGGAGAGAGAGATACACACAGAGAGGGAGAGAGAGATACACACAGAGAGGGAGAGAGAGATACACACAGAGAGGGAGAGAGAGATACACACAGAGAGGGAGAGAGAGATACACACAGAGAGGGAGAGAGAGATACACACAGAGAGGGAGAGAGAGACACACACAGAGAGAGGGAGAGAGAGATACACACAGAGAGGGAGAGAGAGATACACACAGAGAGGGAGAGAGAGATACACACAGAGGGAGAGAGAGAGACACACACAGAGAGGGAGAGAGAGACACAGAGAGGGAGAGAGAGATACACACAGAGAGGGAGAGAGAGATACACACAGAGAGGGAGAGAGAGATACACACAGAGAGGGAGAGAGAGATACACACAGAGAGGGAGAGAGAGATACACACAGAGGGAGAGAGAGAGAGACACACAGAGAGGGAGAGAGAGACACAGAGAGGGAGAGAGAGATACACACAGAGAGGGAGAGAGAGATACACACAGAGAGGGAGAGAGAGATACACACAGAGAGGGAGAGAGAGATACACACAGAGAGGGAGAGAGAGATACACACAGAGAGGGAGAGAGAGATACACACAGAGGGAGAGAGAGAGAGACACACAGAGAGGGAGAGAGAGACACAGAGAGGGAGAGAGAGATACACACAGAGAGGGAGAGAGAGATACACACAGAGAGGGAGAGAGAGACACACACAGAGAGAGGGAGAGAGAGATACACACAGAGAGGGAGAGAGAGATACACACAGAGAGGGAGAGAGAGATACACACAGAGAGAGGGAGAGAGAGGGAGAGAGAGACACAGAGAGGGAGAGAGAGATACACACAGAGAGGGAGAGAGAGATACACACAGAGAGGGAGAGAGAGATACACACAGAGAGGGAGAGAGAGATACACACAGAGAGGGAGAGAGAGACACACACAGAGAGGGAGAGAGAGATACACACAGAGAGGGAGAGAGAGATACACACAGAGAGGGAGAGAGAGATACACACAGAGAGGGAGAGAGAGATACACACAGAGAGGGAGAGAGAGATACACACAGAGAGGGAGAGAGAGATACACACAGAGAGGGAGAGAGAGATACACACAGAGAGGGAGAGAGAGATACACACAGAGAGGGAGAGAGAGATACACACAGAGAGGGAGAGAGAGATACACACAGAGAGAGGGAGAGAGAGGGAGAGAGACACACAGAGAGGGAGAGAGAGATACACACAGAGAGGGAGAGAGAGATACACACAGAGAGGGAGAGAGAGATACACACAGAGAGGGAGAGAGAGATACACACAGAGAGGGAGAGAGAGATACACACAGAGGGAGAGAGAGAGAGACACACAGAGAGGGAGAGAGAGACACAGAGAGGGAGAGAGAGATACACACAGAGAGGGAGAGAGAGATACACACAGAGAGGGAGAGAGAGACACACACAGAGAGAGGGAGAGAGAGATACACACAGAGAGGGAGAGAGAGATACACACAGAGAGGGAGAGAGAGATACACACAGAGAGGGAGAGAGAGATACACACAGAGGGAGAGAGAGAGAGACACACAGAGAGGGAGAGAGAGACACAGAGAGGGAGAGAGAGAGATACACACAGAGAGGGAGAGAGAGATACACACAGAGAGGGAGAGAGAGACACACACAGAGAGAGGGAGAGAGAGATACACACAGAGAGGGAGAGAGAGATACACACAGAGAGGGAGAGAGAGATACACACAGAGAGAGGGAGAGAGAGGGAGAGAGAGACACAGAGAGGGAGAGAGAGATACACACAGAGAGGGAGAGAGAGATACACACAGAGAGGGAGAGAGAGATACACACAGAGAGGGAGAGAGAGATACACACAGAGAGGGAGAGAGAGACACACACAGAGAGGGAGAGAGAGATACACACAGAGAGGGAGAGAGAGATACACACAGAGAGGGAGAGAGAGATACACACAGAGAGGGAGAGAGAGATACACACAGAGAGGGAGAGAGAGGGAGAGAGAGAGACACAGAGAGGGAGAGAGAGATACACACATAGAGGGAGAGAGAGACACACAGATAGAGGAAGGGAGAGAGAGACACACAAAGAGAGGGAGAGAGAGACACACACTGAGAGAGGGAGAGAGAGGGAGAGAGAGACACAGAGAGAGGGAGAGAGAGAGACACACAGAGAGAGGGAGAGAGAGACAGAAAGAGGGAGAGAGAGAGAGAGAGAGTGATGATGTTATTGTTGTTTTTTTTGTATTGTTACTGTGATTAATCATTGATATCATTACGCTTTGGCAATACGCATTTTGAAATATGACATGCCAATAAAGCATTTGAATTTAATTTAATTACGAGAGATAGAAAGAGAGAGAGACAGAGGGACATAGACAGAGAGATATTGTTCACACAGTTTTTGTTACTATTGTTGTTTTATATTAACAATTGCTTTGGCAACACTATGCTGATCTGCGGTCATGCCAATAAAGCTTGAATTTGAATAAAGAGAGAGAGAGAGAGAGAGAGAGAGAGAGAGAGAGAGAGAGAGAGAGAGAGAGTGAGAGAGAGACAGAGATAGCAAGAGAGAGACATACAGAGAGATAGAGAAAAGAGGCAGAGTGAGAGAGAGCGAGAGAGAGAGAGAGCAAAGCCCACCACGGCAGCTATGCCTCTGTGAGCCAATCAAAGTGAGCCAGAAGCCTATAAACTTTGCATGCAGTGCCAGCACTGCGGCAGGCCGAGGATTTAGAGAGCCATTAAAAGCAGGAGCCTCGTTAAATGCAGCGGCACAGTGACCGCCCAGCTCCGCGAGCGCACGTCGGCCCCGCCTTGGCGGGATCAGGCACAAATCAATGCTCTCCACCTCGGTGGCTGAAGGGAAGGAGCCATTTTGAGTGAAGGCTGTAGTGGGTTTGAGTGGCACAGGGAGACACTGCTGGGTGCCGTGTGATTTACTGTGTGCATTCACACTGTGTGCATTCACCCCCCCTCTCTCTCCCCCAGACTGCAGCAAGGGGCCAAAACCGGGCTTCGCTGTTGAAGCTCACTTCCTGGTCTTCTTATAGAGCGTTGCTCTCTGACGCCAGTGTGGTTGGCTCCAGTATAGGTCTTTCAGGCCCGTTTTTCAAATGCAAGTCAATGGTACCAAATGACGGTCAAAAAGTCAATAAATTTTTTCCACGAGAACATGTAGTCACGACAGGTGCTTTTTCTTCGTCTAATGTCTCCCCATGCGCCGATTTGTTAATTTATTGTATAATTTGGACACTATATTGAATATTTGGTGGACCAATCCGGGACAGTTTGCGGCACTTCCTAGTTACTGCGCATCACTAGTATCTCACACCGGACCCAGCCTGGACGTAACGACTATATAAGGGTCCCCCTGCTCTCTACTGCACAGTCTCTGGCTTTTTGTACAACATGGCAGCACTTCCACAGCTTCAACACGGCTTTCCCAAGCCCACGGAAAGTCAATGGGTGACATGACATCACAGTCACTTTGTCCATATTTTCCTACAGTCTATGGACTGAAGTCAGCCCCTTCTTTGAAATGGATTTGTTGAACCACCTGCACTTTCGCCCGTTTGACAAAATCCTGCAAAGGTCACTACAGCATAGCTGAGGTCTTTTCAACTGGTGGCTTGAGGGCCATTGCTAGTTGCCATAAATGCCCTTTGGTCATTCAGAAGGCAAAACAGAATAATATGCAATGGCTTGATACTGTGTCTTAAGAATGTATGCTGGCTACTTTGTTTACATGCACGTATTTATGTGGCCAATGTTTGGCCTGTATGCACCATTGTTAAGGAATTATTTGGAGATACACAGCAATAGATTTAACAGTAAAGAAATGAGCAGAATGACTGCCGCATGAGCCCTTCGCTGGCTGGTATTGTGTGATGCGTGGGACAGTTTGTAATGTGCGGACGAGTCTCTCATTAGCCATGTGGCTGATTGTGAGCTGCAAAAATGACACGAGTTATACGCCAGATCGCAGCGACAGTGTCAAAGTGTGTTTTCCCACTCTGGCCAGATGGCTGATTGAGTTGCGCAGAGAATGCTTGTAGATGTGGCGTGTGAAACTCCAGTCCTGGGGGGCCGCAGTGCCTGTTGGTTTAACTCCAGTCCTGGGGGGCCGCAGTGCCTGTTGGTTTAACTCCAGTCCTGGGGGGCCGCAGTGCCTGCTGGTTTAACTCCAGTCCTGGGGGGCCGCAGTGCCTGCTGGTTTAACTCCAGTCCTGGGGGGCCGCAGTGCCTGCTGGTTTAACTCCAGTCCTGGGGGGCCGCAGTGCCTGTTGGTTTAACTCCAGTCCTGGGGGGCCGCAGTGCCTGCTGGTTTAACTCCAGTCCTGGGGGGCCGCAGTGCCTGCTGGTTTAACTCCAGTCCTGGGGGGCCGCAGTGCCTGCTGGTTTAACTCCAGTCCTGGGGGGCCGCAGTGCCTGCTGGTTTAACTCCAGTCCTGGGGGGCCGCAGTGCCTGTTGGTTTAACTCCAGTCCTGGGGGGCCGCAGTGCCTGCTGGTTTAACTCCAGTCCTGGGGGGCCGCAGTGCCTGCTGGTTTAACTCCAGTCCTGGGGGGCCACAGTGTCCACAGGTTTTCAGTGTGTTTCAGCACAGGTGATTTAGTTAAGTCATTGATTGGCTAAAGAGTCCAATCATCTTGTTCTCAAGGCTTTAATTGGCAGCTGGTTGAAAGAAAACCACAAATACCTGCAGACACTGCGGCCATCTTGGACTGGACTTTGAATCTTTTGTTATAGGTACTGCAATAACGGATGGGGAATCCTATCCGTTTGAGGGCCGTATCCGTTCCTGGTTTGTGTTTTTCCCAGTCACCGTGCCTCAATTAGCTGTATAAGCCAACGGCAGTTTAGTCATAAATTTTGATATCGGGATGCAAGAACAGAGATGACAAGATTAAAATTACTAGAATTTCTGATCATGCAAAATGATTGGGTTAATTAAAGAAGTTTGTGCAAGATCCAGTCTAATGGGATTCCCCACCTCCGCCCTATATGCCGTACTTTGATACACACGGTTCAAATAAACACAAATTCAAGCCAGAATAAACATGAAAAAGCATTTTCTGATTGTACAAGTAGGGGCCATCAAAGAACAAAAAGTAGTCCCAGGGTGTGCTAATAAGGCATTTTACTGCTGCAGTCTATCCACGTATTCACGCTCTCGTAGATTATCTGTCAGCTACGGGGCTGAATGATGATATTATATTTCCCATGAAGCCACACTATTTTGTGTGTTGAGTAGACCATTAGATGAGGGGATTTGTCAGCTGCTGGGAACTGGAGAGAGTGCATGCTGGGCTGAGATTTATGGCCAATTGAAAAGGGCAAGGCAGCACATTCTTAATTAACCACAGCATCTGTTTCTCGCACACTGACTCTCGGCCAGAGGCTCTGCGCCACGGCCCTGTGTGTGTCCAAGAGCAAAACAATGCAAAGTAGGGATGTTCGGAGCCGCCCGGTTGGGCGGGAGCTCAGTTTTTGGAAAAGAGGAATGGACCGGATCCAGAGTGTCGTCGGCATGAGAGTGTTGTCAACAGCACGCTTAGAGCCGGGCTCTGCGACCCTGGTCACGTAGAGCCGCAAGGTCTTTTTGTTTTTTACCTTTTTACCTTAAAATTGTCAACCAAAATTCATACCGAAATAACCAGGTGAGGTGAGTCGACGGTGTGGTCAGCTGTTTTAACGGATCATCAGTGTCGAATAACATCAAAAATCATCAGAGCCTGTGGTTCCCCAAGACCAGAGTTGTACACCCCTGTTTGAGGAGTCTGGAGAAGAGGATTATGGGTAAAAAATACTACTTTTATACAATGGTACACCTGATTAGCATTTACCATATTGGGCATTGCAGGACAAGGACAAATACCTAAAATCTTAATAATAATAATACATTTAATTCACATGACATCTTTCATAATCTCAAGGCACTTTACATTGAAGGGCGGAGTCTCACCTGAATATGTAGCATCCACCTCGTTGATCTATGATCCGCCATTTTGCACCAGGAAGCCGACCACACATTATACAGAGAGGGAAAGAATCATTGTCATTTCAACTGAGATATAATTAACTGGTGGGAATACGAGAGCAGGGGTTGAGCATCTAGCCAGGACACCAGGGAACCACCCGGATCTTTGCAGTAATGCCATGGGATCTTTAATGACCATAGTAAGTCAGGACCTTGGTTTAACCTCTTATATGAAAGGTAGCATATTCAATACTCCCATGTCCCCATCACTGGAATGGCTCATTGGTTTTCGGCTTTCTCCAGGGGGAAGAAATCTCCCCTGTGGCACAGAATTACCATTTTAGTAGCAGCTTATTTTTTTCCTGGTCCTCCATCCAAGTCCTAACTAAGGCCACGCCTGGTTAGCTTCAGCTTTAAGGCAGGAGACAGGCACAGCGTGGTATGCCTGCTGATGGCTACATGGCACGTTTTAATAGCTGTGACCTGCACATATTAACAGCCCATGGCTGATGCATCTGCCATATGTCAAATGAATGGGCAGATTAATGGACAAAATGTCTTATTATCATGTGTGAAATATGCAATTTAGTGGTGATAATGACCATGGATTTTTGGGACACACTAAATAATGGATGTGCTGCATATCAGTCAGATTAACCATCCCACGAAAGTAAAACATGTATAAAACGTATTTTGATGTTATATTGGTTATCGTGGAAAAAGGTGGCAAGCTCGGACAAAAAGAAATGTGCAGACGTAGACACTATTGAGCTGAATATGTGAAATCTGTCAGGGACTATCGATGTAGAAATAAAATGCTTCTGCTTGCTATAATGGGCATGACTTATGAGCTAAGGTGTCAAAAGGCACCTCTCTCGCGCGCACACGCGCACACGCACACGCACACACACACACACAGTGACAACGACTAACGTTAGCATAATCGGACAATGTTGTCGAGAGTTACATGTGCATCAAAGATGAGAAGAACGAATAATCAGGACCGAAACGAAAGGCTATCAGCAGTCCTGGTTTGAATGCCAAAGAAGAAGAAAAAAGCGTTTTTGTACAGTGGGCATATTAATTTCTATTACCCCTGCATTATGGGTAATTTCATTGCTTTTACAGATGGTGATTGCCGTAATTCACTAAAGGGATTGTGGGCCATGGCCTGCTGACAAAATGACTTTGTCTAAATTACATTTTAATTGAGGGATAACAGCTCCTGCTAATAACTTACGAAATATGAATGTTTTTTCTGCTGTCTCTGGTTTTTTTCATTCCCAAACACAGTAACGTTCTACATCCCATTTTATTCCCTGCAAGGTATGGATGGATTTGGATCTATAATACTAATCCAACCATTAGACTGAATATAAAGAATACTGTTTGTGTTAGATGTGCAATGGTTGTTTATGGAGGTGCTATACAGTTTATCTAGAAGTATTTCAGTCCATTTTATTTTCTGGGCTCTTGCTGTTAAATTGGCAATTTCTCGCTGGTATCGACCCGTGCAAAGTCAAATTCTCCTACAGATTCCATGCTTTTCATTTTGATCTCCAGCACCTATAAAAGCCTTGTTAACCACTGAGGACCAAAGGAAAGATGGATCAAGCATTCAAATGATGGAGAAGCTGCTAAAGCGCTGTGGGCTTAACATTGCGCTGTGGGCCTATTGTTGCCCACTATGTCACTCTGCCTACATGGGCTTAACATTGCGCTGTGGGCCTATTGTTGCCCACTATGTCACTCTGCCTACATGGGCTTAACATTGCATGGCCTATTGTTGCCCACCATGTCACTCTGCCTACATGGGCTTAACATTGCGCTGTGGGCCTATTGTTGCCCACTATGTCACTCTGCCTACATGGGCTTAACATTGCATGGCCTATTGTTGCCCACTATGTCACTCTGCCTACATGGGCTTAACATTGCATAATAATAATAATAATAATAATAATACATTTAATTTGTAATGCACTTTACATTTGGGACCAAATCTCAAAGTGCTACAGGGTAAAAAAATAAAATATAAAATATAAAATATGAGCATTAAAAACCTAGGCAATTAACACACAAAACACACAAAAAGGGATAAAACACACAAAAGCGTGTGAAAAAGGTTAAAACTAAGAAAAAGCTTTAGAAAAGAGGAAGGTTTTTAGTCCTCTTTTAAAGGCATCGGTGTTCTGTGGTGCTCTCAGGTAGTCAGGGAGGGCATTCCACAGGCGGGGAGCAGCCGAGCAAAAGGCCCGGTCGCCCATGGTGCAGAGCTTAGTCTTGCGGGGACGGAGGCGGTTGGTGTTGGCAGAGCGAAGATTTCGAGTGGAAAGTTCTGGGGTGAGGAGTTCTTTGAGGTAGGGGGGAGCATTTCCATGTATGCAGTGATGGGTCAGAAGGGAAATTTTGTATTCGATCCGGGAGGTGATGGGGAGCCAATGAAGTGAGTGGAGGATAGGTGTGATGTGGTCATACTTACGCACTCTCATCAGGATCCTAGCAGCACTATTTTGTATGTATTGGAGCCTCAGGAGGCTCTTGCTAGGGATCCCGATGAGAAGTGCGTGCCCACCACGTCACTCTGCCTACATGGGCTTAACATTGCATGGCCTATTGTTGCCCACCATGTCACTCTGCCTACATGGGCTTAACATTGCATGGCCTATTGTTGCCCACCATGTTACTCTGCCTACATGGGCTTAACATTGCATGGCCTATTGTTGCCCACCATGTCACTCTGCCTACATGGGCTTAACATTGCATGGCCTATTGTTGCCCACCATGGCACTCTGCCCACATATTGCATTTTCCACAAAACACAATGCCCCTATGTATCTTGGGCAAGATAAAAAAAGAAATGAAATATGGCACATTCTTGAACATATGATTGTAGCAAATGATAAACAAACAACAAAAAGATTCCTTACTTATTGTCACAGAGGACTGATCAGTGGATCAGAGGTGGAAATCCAGGGGACATAAAGTAAAAATCCTCTCCAGTATTTTCTCCAATCACCTGGATTTGCTAATTAGCATAATTCTTCAGCAAGGAGGTAGAACTAATTAGTGAAATCAGCTGGCTGAGTCTATGGGTGGAAGAAACACATGGTAGGACTTTTACTTTATGTCCCCTGGATTTCCACCTCTGGCCAGCATCAACAATTCCACATCCACAGTAACAGCCTCGAGAGACATTCATGGCCTGGAACAAGAACAGACAGATAGATCTGTGCCGTTGCCTGCCTGTGACTGATTTGCATATAATAACTCTGGGAGCAGTAACATTACGTTTGTGAAATTCTTCAAGGCTATCTCTGAGTGTCTTCAAAAGCGGGGGCGCCAATCCTCCAATTCATATCAGTGTTTCAGGCACTCTTGCCCTGAAAGTATGGCCAAGTTTATTGCACAAAAACCTCATTGATCCAGCGCTAGACAAGTTCCTATTTCGAACAAAGGCATACAGATCGGTTGTACATGGCAGTGAAAGAAAATATGAATTTTCATGAGTGCTGTGTTAAAATTCAGAAGGACTGTGGAATGTTTCAACAAAGTGCCTTGTGTAGAAAGAAAATAACCATACTCTCGCAGTTCTCTACTTTATCCACCAAATGCAGGGTTGCAATATTCAGGATTTTAGAATTTGCTCCCATTCAAGTCATGAGTTGGAATTTGAATTCCCAGGGGATGTTGAATTTGAATTTGAATCGGAATGACAGAAAGTGGAATTCAATTAAATGCAATTCAAAGAAAGTCCTGTCAGTCACACAACATGAGAACTTAATTCCAGCCGACATATAATTTACCACAAAACACCAATAATTGCATAATTAATTTGATTGAAGATTCCCATATATTCTCTCATTTAGAATCATGAGTAATTTTTATTTTCATTTCAACCTTAAATGATAATGCAGTACAATGTTATATGAATGCGGTTTTAGACTATGGTGTTCTATAGACCCACCCATACATGGTGGAGATCTATCATGTTCTATAGACGTCTATCATGTTCACAACCCCTTTCATTCGCAATTCAATGTTTTACAGACACTTAAGGCTTAGTTACATATTTATTTCAGATGGCCAAGTGTGTATTTTGTCATCAGAATTAACATAATCTAGGTAGTCACAATAAATAAGTAGCTATACTTCAGCTTGTATTAAATGTCATTCTGTTCAAATACTAAATTTGGTTTTACTGCCAGTTAGGGTGTCAATAGTTTCATTCAATTTTAATTATACTTTCTTTAATTAAAATAAAAATTGCAATTCTGCATGAATCCTGTTTGCTGCCAAATTCAATAATTGAATTGAATTTAATTCACAATTCAGTTCTGAATGGTGCACAACCCAGGTGCATTGTGTACAGTATCAGCCCCGAATGGCCAGGTAGACATGTAGTCCTGTCATTACATTACAGTCATTTAGCAGACGCTTTTATCCAAAGTGACATACAGTAAGTGCATACAGAAATGTCATCGAAGTAACTACAGAACAGATAAGATAAAGCACATCCTTCCCATAAAGTAGCAGCTATCCCTAGTAATGAACATTGAATGCAGTTCACAGTAAACTGGGTAAATCAGCTCTACTACAATTCTATTCTAAAAATATTATAAACTGCAACTGGGGAGCTAGGGTGGAAAAGCTCCGCAGTCGGGACAAGCGAGCGCCATTGACACGGAGGGGGGGAAGTACGAGTCGCCCTGCTGTAGACGAGCGAAGTGGTCGAGCAGGAACATAGTTCTGGATCAAGTCCTGCAGGTAGACGGGGCCTATCCTATTGGCTGCAGTGTAGGCCAGGGTCAGAACTTTGAACCTGATCCTGGCTGCAACTGAAAAATACTAGGGTGCCTAGTAACAGTTACGGCAGTTGGGGATACGGCAGTTAGAATGCTAGCATTCTTTTCGATTCACAGAGAAAGGCTGCTCACCTCAGGGGATATTTTTTAGTGGTTTGTGGTTGTGCTGCAAAGGTCGAAAATGTTCAAGTCTCCTCAAAAAATGGACGCGTGCCAAAAGACGGCCCACCCCACTTTAAAAAAACAACATTATTTCTGTTGTGTTTCACCCGGCATGTGAGAATTTCTCTCCGTAGGGCTCTTTAATTGGCGGGTAGTTGTGCGAGTACTGAATCGGTGCGGTACCTTTCACTGTGCGGTACCTTTCACAGTCCTCTTGCCGAGCCGAGGACTGAGGTGTGCCTTGCGAATAAATGGGACAACGTGTTTCACCTCGCGGTAATCTGCTAGCCGTTTATCCTTTCTCCATCACGGTGTGTGCTTTTAAAATGTATAACATGTAAAGGGACGCGTGCACCGGGAGCCTGGGTCTCCAGGGAAGCGCAGGGTAAGGCCAGTAGGCTGGTGAGAAACGACAAAGACCTACCGGCAGCCTTCTTCATCACATCCATTAAGCCTCCTCACCAGACTAATCAAAGACCCTCGATATCTTAATTACTGGTGGGGTGACGCATAGTAGCTGCTGCCGCTCTCAAGACTGAACACAATGGGGAGATGGGAGGGAGAGAGAAAGGGAGGGTGGACAGCTGTCCAAACACGCACACATTCGCCCGAGGAAAGCGCACGCTAGGTGCGATGCGTACATCCTCCATCGATTTCTGTCTGGCTGCGCGTGAACGCCGCGTTATAAATAACTGTTCCAAAGTTCTTGTTTTTCCCCAACAGTCTGTCAGTGAATAATAACGTTATTCCGCTTTACCTTTCTGCCGGCTTGCCACTAACCCCGCCGGGAATAACCACGGCCTCTCTAACCCTTTCAGCGTCTCTAAGGGCCTTAATCTAGCCGCCCTGTTCTTCCTCATTCCGCGCACACAAGCACAGAATAGCTGAATTAATCAGGCTTAGCCACCTTTCAGTTTTCTAAAATCACATTTTTTATTGTAATAAGGTATCTTATTAATTCCTTTGTTGGCAGGTTGTCTCTTGAAAAGTGAAACCATGCCTCAACACATTTCCCTTAATGGTATCTGAACATGTATCTTTGCCTTTGGCAGTACATAGTCTAAAGAATAAAAATAACACTGCTGTTTTTTTTTTTGACAGCAGTCATAAAGAAGGGGCTTTGTAATGGTTGTTTTTTTTCAATAAAGTGATACAGTGTGTACCCAAACGTCCTCATGTTGAAAGTGAAGGACCCTGGGTTCTGTAAGCAAAACTCAGCTTATTGAACGGAGGGAAAAATAGATATTAGAATTAGAAATATGTGTACCATCCATTGGGTGGAATTTTCCAGGAATGATAATTGTACTTTACAGTTATAATTATACTTTGGCACCTTACATCATGTGAACTCGAGATGTGAGTCCTTGTTCATGGCTAGCCATTCTTCTGTAGAACTCCCGCAGCTAGACCAATGAGGGAATAGCTTGGAGTGAAGGTTTAAGCGTGATGTATTCCGCTATTGCTGTGAAAAAAGGTCAAAGTTATTGTATGAAATATCACTCATTTATTTACTAATTTATCTGACTCCATTTAAAACTAGAATTTAGAATTTGGTTTTAATCATGTGTGGAGCTCGGAGTGGTTATACTCGACTTGTCCTCGGGTACCACCATTACTCAATATATGCATGCCGGAATCAACATTATTGCTGAATCTCAGTTCGTTGGAGAACGCAGAGGTTGGGGGTCTAGCCAACACAATACAAGCATTATTTTTTACATAGATAGTTGCGAGCCCAGGTCAGAGTGCATTCAGAGGGCTCCTTAAGGCACATTTTACAAGAACCGACGTAGAACGTCCAAGGGTTCTCTTCACATCAAATCACCAGAACCATGCACTACCAACCCTGTTTTGCGAGCAGAACTTGGCTGCCTTTCCCAACTTGAGAACGCCACTAAAGACTTGCTGTACCAGGCCACTGATCAGTTGGTCCTTGGTCCTAGGGGCGGCAGTGTGGTATAATGGTTAAGGAACTGGGTTTGTAACCGAAAGGTTGCCGGTTCAATTCCCAGGTCGGACACTGCCGTTGTACCCTTGAGCAAGGTACTTCACCTGCATTGCTTCAGTATATATCCAGCTGTATCAATGGATACTATGTATAAAAATGCTAAAGAAATGCTGTGTAAGTCGCTCTGGATAAGAGCGTCTGCTAAATGCCTATAATGTTGTGGCCAGGTGGAATACTTTGATTGGTCAGGTGGGTAGTCAGGACATAAATGCCTGTGACACCGGGCGGAACAGGAATACTTTTCCTTCGCGGTCAGCTAGGACACCAGGTGCTTGGCCAGCGTCGCTCATTTTGGGACTGATACTGCTGTTGGCCGAGCAGTCTCACGGAGGGGGGTAGTAACCGGTATGCGTGAGCTAGCGTGGAGCAGTACGATGCCAGTTGCCGGACCGAGGTCCTGTGTAGGCCTTGTGTAGTTAAATTGCAAACTGTATCGTAGCGAGTACCCGTTGATGTGGAGCAAGCAATCTGCTCCAGTCCACTGTAGCCTATTTAATCTGAATGTAACGATAGGTGAACCCCAAAGCACTATTGCACTTTAGGCATCTTGTATGATAGGGTCTGCAATGTTGTGAGAATCCAGTGTTAAACTTCTAGTTTGTGTATTGTAAGAAAACGACTATCTTTTTAAATTGTAATAAATAGTTTTATATATAACTTTCTGTTTCGACTGCTGATTAGTTAAAAGTGTAAAGTTACTGTTAAGTAATCTTGTCACCAGGTTACAGTTTGGCGCCGCGAGCAGGGTCACTTTTTAAAGTACAGCAGTCTGAGTGTTGAAGGAGATAAACTGGGTTTTGCATAGTGCTTGGGGTGCGTGTGTTAGGAGTGAAAGTGGACTGGAGCAGCGCTGGTGTTGGAGTCATCACAGCCAGAGAAGCAAGACAAGCCATCACAGAAGTTTTCACCAGCTAGTGTTAAATACCATTGTAAAAGGTTTCTGTAGGCCTGCTTTGTGTGTCTGATACGTAACTATGTCGGAGGAGTTACACCAAAAAGTAAATGCTCTTAGAGCCAGAGCACAGCAGGATAAAGACATCATATCTAGGCTGAAGGATGCCAATGACTCTTTAAGAGAAGAACTAAAGGCTAAGGATGATGCTCTTAGCGAGCAAACGGCAGTGACGGGGAGTGCACTGGCTAGTGGCCGAGAGCGTATTGTATATTTGCCCAAAGAAAAGAAGTGTACAACTTTCACTGGTGGTACAAGTGCTATATTTTATGATTGGTTAGATGAGTTAAATGCCACTCTGAGTTATCGTCCCTTTATTGGTGCAGAAAAAGCAGCATTCATTTATGAGCAACTGGGGGGAGAAGCCAGGCAAGAGATAAGGTATCAACCTCAAGTGGTACGGTCCGATCCATACCTGGTGTTGGACATTCTTACAGAGATATATGGGCGGCCCTCATCGCTCACTAAGTTACAAAGACAGTTCTTTGAGAGAAGGCAAAGGGAGGGTGAGTCAGTGCGCGAGTACTCTCATGCGTTAATGGCTATTATGGAAGAAATCAACCATTGTAAAGTAAGCAAACCAGGGGTAGGAGAGTTTGCTCTGCGTGACCAATTTGCCGAGAATGTGTGGGATGTTAGCCTCTGTAGGGAGCTTAAGAAATTAAGTAGACAACAGCCTACTCTGCCTTTTTTTGATCTCCGCAAAGAAGCTCTCCAGTGGGAGGAGGAAGCTGAGTTTGGAGCGGAGCAACAGAAGAAAACAGTGGACTCGTGTGAGACAGGGGCTTCAGTAGGAAGGCCGAGTGTCGTGACAGCTGCAGTGGAGGTAAAATCTGACCCCACCCTTGCCAAGGTTTTAGGTATGTTACAGCAACAGCAAACTTTGATAAATGACCTGTCACAGAAAGTAGTTAATTTGCATATGTCAGGGCCGTGGCAGGCACCTTTTCGGAGAAGGGAGCCTAGATTTGATCCAACTGGCCAGCCCATCTGCTTTAACTGCCAGAAGGTCGGCCATATTGCCCGGTATTGTGATAATGCACGCGTCAGCCATAGCCAGGGCCGCCCGGTTGCTGCGGCCACTACCATAGAGAGCGATGGGGCTGTCCAAATGTCTGAAGCAGGCGGGAAACTAGCACCCCCTGTGGTGGAGAGCCAAACCACAGGTGGGGTACAGCTAGGCTTATTATCTAATATTGACCCCGGGGTTTATGAATGTCTGGTAGGGGAGAGTCCCACCGTGGAGATTTCCATTGGGGGTGTGAAGTTTCAGTGTTTGTTGGATACGGGGTCAAATGCTGAACTGCTGGAGGAGCATCGTAACTCCCAGAAGCAGATGCGCTCCCTGCAGAAGAAGCAGACGCAGCTGATCCAGGAGAAGGACCACTGGAGGAACGAGCACAGCAAGGCCATCCTGGCCCGCAGCAAGCTGGAGAGCCTGTGCAGAGAGCTGCAGAGACACAACCGCACGCTCAAGGAGGACGGGATGCAGCGCGCTTGGGTGGAGGAGGAGAAGCTGAAGGAGGTGACCTCTCACTTTCAGGTGACGCTCAACGACATCCAGGCGCAGATGGAGCAGCACAACGAGCGCAACGCCAGCCTGCGGCAGGAGAACATGGAGCTGGCCGACAAGCTCAAGAAGCTCATCGAGCAGTACGAGCTGCGAGAGGAGCACATAGATAAAGTGTTCAAGCACAAGGACCTACAGCAGCAGCTGGTGGATGCCAAGCTGCACCAAGCCCAGGAGCTGCTTAAGGAGTCTGAAGACCGCCACCAGAGGGAGAAAGACTTTCTCCTGAAAGAGGCAGTGGAGTCCCAGCGGATGTGCGAGCTCATGAAGCAGCAGGAAGTCCACCTCAAGCAGCAGTTGTCATTATATACAGAAAAGTTTGAAGAGTCCCAGAACACACTTTCCAAAAGTAACGAGGTGTTCACGACGTTCAAGCAGGAGATGGAGAAGATGACCAAGAAGATTAAGAAGCTGGAGAAAGAGACCACAATGTACCGGTCACGATGGGGGAGCAGCAACAAGGCTCTTCTGGAGATGGCAGAGGAGAAAACGGTGCGGGACGGCGAGCTGGAGGGCCTGCAGGGGAAGGTGCAGAGGTTGGAGAAGTTGTGCCGTGCCCTGCAGACGGAGCGCAATGAGTTCAGCAAGAAAGTGCAGTGCATGAGCAGCCCGGGGCCGGCGCAGGCCACAGACTCTGACAAGGGCAGCCCCAGAGTCCTCAGCAGCATTCAAACCCTTTTAATTGGCCAAGGCCCGCTATCCGAAGGGGGGAGAGTAGGGCTAGCAGCAACTAGTGAGGACACTAATTTGTTTTTTGGGGGGTGAGTGTGGCCAGGTGGAATACTTTGATTGGTCAGGTGGGTAGTCAGGACATAAATGCCTGTGACACCGGGCGGAACAGGAATACTTTTCCTTCGCGGTCAGCTAGGACACCAGGTGCTTGGCCAGCGTCGCTCATTTTGGGACTGATACTGCTGTTGGCCGAGCAGTCTCACGGAGGGGGGTAGTAACCGGTATGCGTGAGCTAGCGTGGAGCAGTACGATGCCAGTTGCCGGACCGAGGTCCTGTGTAGGCCTTGTGTAGTTAAATTGCAAACTGTATCGTAGCGAGTACCCGTTGATGTGGAGCAAGCAATCTGCTCCAGTCCACTGTAGCCTATTTAATCTGAATGTAACGATAGGTGAACCCCAAAGCACTATTGCACTTTAGGCATCTTGTATGATAGGGTCTGCAATGTTGTGAGAATCCAGTGTTAAACTTCTAGTTTGTGTATTGTAAGAAAACGACTATCTTTTTAAATTGTAATAAATAGTTTTATATATAACTTTCTGTTTCGACTGCTGATTAGTTAAAAGTGTAAAGTTACTGTTAAGTAATCTTGTCACCAGGTTACAATGTAATGTAATGTAATGGTCAGAATTGTTCCCCTGAGTCTTCAGTCGTAATTTAGGCTGAAAAGGGTATAAAATTGATTAGAGTCATGGAGACCACGCAAGTTAAAAATAAGAACAATTTAATAACAGGCAGGGACGTCATTAGCTTAGAATTAGCAGTCAATTTCAGAATATAAAGGTTGAAGAAAGGGAACAGAGAGTAACTATTTTATCTAGCCTGTTCAGCTACACACAGAACCAGAATATGCATGGTGTGGGAAGTCAGTTATAATCTTACCCATACTTGAATGACTATGGTACCACTACAGCACCAGGAAACCTGTTACGCAGATTCTCCCATACTGGGAACTTGCACTCAGCCCTGAGCGAGACGCAGGGGTTCTGACTCTGAGACTCAAGCATACATATCACAGTGCTCGGAACACTGCAGCTCAGATCATATAAGCAGTTGAAGCTGGAAAAAAGGTTGAAAAGAAAGATGCAGATGATGTCAAACATGGTAATTTATTAATGACAATAACCACTGGTTAAGACTGTGAGAGCAAATACGAACACATTCAATACCTATAGCTAAACACAAGATAACATTCTGCTAAGGCAAATAAACATGAACAAGTTACATTACAGTCATTTAGCAGACGCTTTTATCCAAAGCAACATACAGTAAGTGCATATAGAAAGGTCATCGAAGTAACTACAGAACAAGTTCACCAACAAAGTATATAACCAAATGATTCCGTACAGTGTGACTATGGTACCAGGAGAACTGTTAAGCAGTTTCTTCCTGAATATCCCTTTGGATTTCCCTTAAATGCAGTCCTGAGCAGGCCTTCCAAATTCTAAAATTCCCTTTGTTTGTCCAAATAAGGTCTGGCAGGAAGAGATGTCACTCCTCACCACCTGGAGACCACCCCATCCCTCCAGGAAGATAAACTGCATAGTCTACTCCCCCTGATCTAGTGATAGTAATAAGATTCTTTGAATGACGGCGCATGATCTTATGATCTTTTCTATCATTTATCTAGATATCAGGTGAGGTCCCGGTGATAGCCACTCTAGGTTCCAGATACTTATATGGACAAGTGCATCCCTGATAACTTATAAAATCCTCCTTTCTTTCACATTCTTTATTCCTCCCCCTCCTATACTTTCACATACCCCACACGTCAATTACTATTAATCCCAGTTCACCACATTTATCATATTATCCACAATTATTTACATGCACATACATATGATGCAAGATACACATACAGCTTTGTTTAATATGTTCCAAGAGTCCAAGAGCCATTCAGTCCAAGAGCCTTGTTGTTTACATGTATTTTACAGCCTGTGAACAAACCTGGGTTTCTCATTAGGAGGAACAAACATCCTGAAACTGCCTGCCTAATGTCCAGTTGTAAGGTCAATTCCAGCGGTCATTTACGAGGCCATGAGAGGTCAGAGGAAAAAGTTCTCAGGCCACCTGGTGAATTGTTTTATTGCACCCACAAGGAAGTCGCCACCAGCTCCAAGGGTTTATGACTGATAATCCATTTTTCAGTCTTACACTTCCATATATGGAAAATACTACCATTGTCCATATTGTTTTTTCTGAACAAAATCCTCATCTACAGCACTCACTTCAACTAATATTTTGAACGTTTCTCAAATGGTGTTCCATAATGTGCAGCTGAGCACAACACAAGCCATCAGACATTAATCCTGAGAGCCTTGTGGATGACTGCGACCTAATCGAATACTTTCTATAATTCATCTTTACTGAAATTGTACCATTATTTAGTAAGAAGGTATTTAAGGTGAAGACTATGGCGCATACATATTTTTAGTTGTTGTGCATCAGTGATGAGATTTGTGAAATGCAATACTTGTTTTGACTAAGTAAAATAGATTTTTAAATAGCCATCATGCTGTAAATAAGGATTGATGGTTGCATTTTTATTGTAATACACGTCCAGAGACCACAAACCCTTTGTTCTGTTTCAACATGATGGGGCAGGAAGACTAATGATGACACTTAAGCCTCATTCAAAATACTTTACTTTCCATATCATTCATAAATTGGTTACCCCTGTGCTAACTGGAGGCCGATGTTTCTAACACACTGCCACTGATCAATCTCGACTCTGAACTACAAAATCTGTACACTGGGTGAGCTAAGAACAGAGAGGTTCACTTGAATGTGATACGTGCCGGTTACAATATATTTGAACAAGCAGTTGTTTTATATATTATTGTGCCATTTAATTTAACCACTGGCTGGTTATGACTGTAACTGATGATATAACTAATTAAATTTAATTTCACTAATTCCATGAAAGCCATAAATTATAGGTGCTAATGTGATTCTGCAAATGAAACATTGGGTTAGACATTGTTTTATGATGTAATGAGAATAAAATATATCACTTTTAAAAATGTGCAATATGAAGATGGATTATGACCAAGAATTGCTCTTGTTAAATGAACAGCATAAAATAAGTTAATGTCAGGTGTTTATGCTGTTACTTAATATACAGAATATGAAAGTCAGTAAATTATGTTTTCTACTTTCTAAAATACATAATATTATTAATATTACCCAGAAGTCAGTACACAGTCTAGGTGGTGAAGGGGGCCTGATTGTACTTGTACCTGTGTTCACCAAATGTGCTGGCATTTTTGTACATCTCTTCTAAGTATCACAAAGCGTTCTCATTTTTTTAGTTTTAGAATCTCTTAATATTTAGTTGGTAAAGAATTCACATTATCTTTGTACCTACAGGTCATATTCAAGTTCAAAGTTAACAATGAGACAATGCAGGGTGGTGTTAAAGTGCACTTTCTTTTTTGGGCCAACTAAGATTAGGTTTTATTTGGCACCATCACTTTGAATGTTGAATACCTCTGCTTTTCTCAGACCTGGAAAACTCCTGTGCTGCTGTTTTTGTTTTAGGAATTCTCTGTCAGTACAGTGACAACTATTTTAAAAAATAACTGATGTTCTTTGATGTAATCACTGGTATTGTCCCTTGTGTTCTTCGTTTATATATATACTTGTTGAAATTAGCAAACACAGTTTATTTAAAAAATATATATCTCCAACATAGCTTAAAACCACAAGAAGAACAGGCAGGCGTTTGAGAAAAAAAACTGGATTTAACAGAAATGGGCTGTAGCAGAGGTATAATAGAGCGTGTCTCTAAAGCGGACCGATGTTCAAAATCTTGTAATAAAATGGATGACCTGCGGGTTACGCTTCGGGCTCCGGTCCGTGTCCATCTGGTCGGTGTTCAGGCAAGCAGAACCCCTTTGCCAGCATTAATGGATTATTCTGTGTGGGTGAGTAGAGAACACCAGTGATGAATGCTAATTAGAGACATTCTGTTCTATCACAATGAACAGATCCACATCACTCACACATTTGCATAGCGTGACGGTAGGTTAGAAATGGCAGGAGTCTCTTCAAAGAAAACCAATCGCCGGGATAAAGTTCCAAAGACAAAATTATCTTCAACAGTTTCCTTTGAATTGCAAGGATCTTTTGAAGTACGATATGAAAAAAGGTGATGTCCACCAACAAAAAAAATACAGATCCTATAATTGTAAAATTTCTGTCCAATTTATGCACTTCCCAGCCCATAAAATGCAATTCATAAATGCAATATTACACGAGATGCATGCAGTATAACATTTCAGCAATAATGTGCCTGTGATGCTCCATATTTTAAAACATTGCTGTCGCATAAAATCTCTGGTGCCCGTGGTTCTTCTTTTTCTAAATTGCGCTGCTTGCCTACAGAGCAATGAATGGGCTAACTGTGCACAACCTCTGCATACCTATTACTCAAGCTAGAAATGCTGAGCCATGTGCCATGAAAAAATAACTATTAGCTACTGAGGCGTGGGGTTATGGAGCGGCTCTCCGAATTGTGTGTGTTGGAATCGGAATCTGAGAGCATTTTTAGATAAAAATGTCATGACTTTAGCCTATCTTTGCTTCAAAACCTCCCTTCCTTTAGTATGCAGAGATTCTAACCGTGTGTTGCATATTTCAGTAATCACACCCTCCACTAATTACATCTTGAGGCTTCCAAAAGACTCCCACTGGCGAGTTCCAGCATCCTCTTCTGAAACGACTTCAGCTGGATCTGCTTCAGAAAATATGTGATCGGCGCAAAGTACTATGCCTTCTCTGGGGCCAGTAACATGCCTGCACTAACAACTCATAATGCTGTCAGTTACCTGCCTCTTACAGCGCAGTTCATTTCTGCTTCCCTTAGTTCAGGGGTATCAAACAAACAGCAAATCTACACATTTTTTCTGTCGGCTCGTGTCAAACTCCAGTCCTCCAGGGCCACAGTGTCTGTAGGTATTTGTGGTTTTCTGTCAATCAGAAACGAATTAAGGCTTTCAGAACAAGCTGCGTTCAGGCTTTAGCCAATCAATGACTTAATTTGGCCACTTGTGCTAAAACCCACCAAAAACCAACAGGTACTGCGGCCCCGCAAAGAGTTTGTCACCCCTGCCTTAGTTCTATGAGCTGACGGATAGGATGAGTAGATTTGATGTAAAGGTTTATTTCTTGTACCGTACATGCCAACATTTAGCTTTTAAAATATGTGCGATTGTTGAGTGTGTGTTTTGCTGTGGCATCAACAGGTTGCTAAAAGAAAAACCAAAGATCTAAGACACAGTTAAGAAGGAAAGAAGGTGGTGGCAGCAAGCATAGGACCACCACCGCCAGAACCTTTTTTTTTCTTGAAGCGAGCTACTTTTGTGTTGCCAGGTTGTGTTGAAAAAGATGGCGTAGCGTGTGGAATATGTAGAAAAAAAAGCAAATCTGGCAACTTTGCTTACGTCAAACAAACAGACAAGACCGATTGATCCGTTCATGATGAATATGTATCATAAATGTTGAGGGCAGGGGAAATTACAAGAGTTTCCCAGGAGAAACAACAAAACGGGAGTATGTCGGTAGACAGCTTTAAATTACAGTACAAACACGGGAGAAATGGGAGAGTTGGCAGGTATGTTGTACAGTTAGAGAACCGCAGCAAATGTTTTCTAGTTTTTTTCCTTCTAAAAATATTTGATTAATGTTTCCTAAAGAGAAAATAACTAATATAAACCTTGCCATTCATAACTGTAAAGTTATAACAAGGAAATCTCTCTTTCCCCAGACCAGCAAAGTTACCGTTCATGACCTCTGCTATGATAAACATTTTTAAAACTCTTCAAATATTATAATTAAGCTACCGATAGTTAAAATGGTTTTTAAATAAACAATTTTAAATAACAACAATATCAATAACAAAAAAGTCAAAAGTATTGAAAAATGAATTTAGCTAAATCCGTAAAGATGTGTAATGTAATTAATTTAATCCAGACTGAAGAGGTAAATCTTTAATCTTGAATTAAAACACCTACCACCTCTGAGCCATGCACTAATGTAAGCAGAGCATAATTTATATTTATACTTAGAGAAAATAATATTTTTAATGTACATATTACATAGAACTGTTGACATCACAGATTATGAGCATATTATGCCGGAATCACTCATACAGTGTACTTTATGTCATTCAGTATTTTCACATGTATTAGATATAAGCTATTTCAAAACCTGTATCTGGCCTGAAGTGGTTACATGATTATGTTGCAACATTCTGTGATAGTCCTTGTGATGGTCCAAACTGTGAAAGCTTGTGATTGGTTGAGGCAATAATGAATTAGTGTGCTGGGAGTGAAATGATTAAGAAGGAATATTCACAGCACAGATGGTAGTCTTTCGTGTCAAACTGGCACAAAGGAATGTGCATCCTGTCTGATATTGCATGTCCCTCAAGACGGGCAGAACAAGAAAGCAGTTTGTGTTCTCTTCAGAAAAACCACAGAGCAACAAAATAAATATGATAAACTCCAAAAATAAAAGTGCTCCGTCAATAAAGCAATTAAGAAGTCTAGCACGTCTTTGGTCACTTTGCTGGTCTCAGTTTGGAGAGTCACAATTTTCTCACCTCACCGGTTAGCAGAGAGTTGTCAGACAAGGGAACAAATTAATTGTGTGGTCCTCCAGAGTGGCATGGAAGGAAGTCACCAGCACGACTGCCAATCTGAAGGTGTGTGTGTGTGTGTGTGTGTGTGTGTATGTGTGTATGTGTGTGAGTGTGTGTGTGAGGTGTGTGTGTGTGTGTGTGTGTGTGTGTGTGTGTGTGCGTGTGTGTGTGTATGTATGTGTGTGTGTGCGTGTGCATGTGTGTGTGCATGTATGTGTGTGCGTGTGTGTGTGTGCGTGTGTGTGTGCGTGTGTGTGTGTGTGTGGGGGGGTGACAACGGTTGGTGAAAGAACTGTGTGTCTGTGAAAAAGAGAGCCTGTTCCACAACGGAAAGGCAGTAAACACACAAAAGCTTTCTTCCTCAAGTGTGTGCGACAGTGGTTGTGTGGGCGTGTGGGGATGTGTGAGGTGTGTGTGTGTGTGTGTGTGCGCGTGTGTGTGTGCGACAGTGGTTGTGTGGGCGTGTGGGGATGTGTGAGGTGTGTGTGTGTGTGTGTGTGTGTGTGTGCGACAGTGGTTGTGTGGGCGTGTGGGGATGTGTGAGGTGTGTGTGTGTGTGTGCGTGTGTGTGTGTGCGACAGTGGTTGTGTGGGCGTGTGGGGATGTGTGAGGTGTGTGTGTGTGCGACAGTGGTTGTGTGGGCGTGTGGGGATGTAACGACTCCACAGCCTTTATCAGCCATGGAGGAGGGTTCAGCTGTCTGGGGTCCTCTATTTGGCTTCCACTGTTAATTAAATACATAAATCTGTTCATTTCTGGAGAAATTCATTAAAAATGCTTTACTGTGTAATGCTCCTTTTGCCTCTAATCTCAACCTTTGATTATTTTATGAATATCCAAATTGGTCAACTTCTGGAAAGAAAAATTATCTTTATGCAAAGCATTATATGTGTATTTCTGAATATAATATTCAGGTTCAGATACACCCCTAGTAGGTGTCTACTAAATTGCAAGGCACAGTAAGTTTTTGCATAAAGAAAATTCATCTCTACGCTTTTTCCAATCCTAACCCCACCCCCAACCTGCAATCATCCTCAAGCATAATTACACATTTCACGCAGTTACACAGCACTTAAACGAGACCTTAGTCAAATACATATTTGAAATACTGTAACATTTTACATTTTAGATGACAAAATGAGCAGATTCCTGAGAATTTTCCACAAAACATGTTTCTAACTTAAAAATAACTGGTGAACGAATATAAATGCTTCTTTTGAAATTGTCAGTTATGGGCAGGATTTAAAATTTCAAAGTTTTATCCAGTTCTGACTTATATTTTTAAATGCTACATTATCATAGTATCATAGGGCCAGATTCAGAGATGGTCAATTTAAGTCATGCGGATTTAACGCGGACTGAGAGCCGTATTCTAACCTGTGCTACGCGTGTGCGTTTCTCAAAATGTGGGTGGCACAGGGCATGATATTCTAATGACCTGTTTTTTGTACCTGCCCCCTGGGTTGCCAGCATTCTACTAAAATAAGTTTGTGGGGGTATACATTTTCAACGTGTCAGTGGCAGTGCCTTTAATAATCACTTTTGCCTTTGTAAAATCCTGCCTTTGCGCATCATAGTTGCTCTTGCGTGATGGGGAAGGCAGTGAACGTATTAATACATCGCATTGATAAAATGATCATAGCTCCTATTGATGCCTGGGATATACCCATCACACAATCAAAAAAAAAATCGCTGGACAGTGGTTGCATGTAATATTACTAAGTAAACAAATAAATTGTTGGATTTACTTAAAAAAATATTTTAAAATATATTTTTTCTAATAAAGTAATGTACGGTTGAACATAATAGCCTATATGGAACTTACTCCCAAAATTCCGTATAGTTTAAGCTATTTGTGATATCAGACATTTGACTTATCTGTTTTAAGCATCTCTCCAGTATATAAGCGCCATTACGTGGTGGGCGAGGGAGGCGCTCGCTGTTGGAATCGATCATAAACGGGCGCCCTAATCGGCACCGCCCATCATAAGCAAATCAGAAGATCCAAAAACAAGCATGGCTCACTTGGAACCACTCGCTGGCGTTTGACGTCATTCAAGAGTGCTTTGCCAACTTTCGCCCTTCGTTTTTTTTAGTGCAAAACGAGTGCACCATACAGTAATCCTACTGCTGGGGTTGAAAACCAGTGTCGTGTCATGGTTTTGGCTGAACTGCTACTCAATGGCCAGTCATCACATGGAGGTCATGGCCATGACGATGGGTGGTATAAGAGTCTCGTACATTCGCAAGCTGTTGACCCTAATGGTCGAAGGGACTAAACAGAAATACTGGAGAGACGCGGTTGTGTGGTCCACCAATTGTGTGATCGCGGGAAAAAAAACATTTTATAACGTGTCCTAATTAATATGCCTAAATGGTCAGTGGACTGTAGTCAGTGTAGCTGGCGATGGCGACTGCTGAAGGCCGCGATACCTGAACGCGACAAATCAATCTGTGGCGTCCTGCTTCCGTCTGGCCCGGCGCGGAGGACAGGCCCCGGAAACGGTGGCCCGTCAAAGAGTGGCAGCCTGTCACCCTGCTTTGTGGGCATTTAATTTCCCTGAAAAGGTCAACCCTGCCACCGGGAGTTTCAGAGGGGGGGATGGCTCTCTCTCTCAATGTGACGCTCTCTCAAAATGCCACTAGAATTTAAAGAGCGATAAAAGACAATTAGGCCTGAAGGGGACGGTAGGCCGGGCCTTTTTTCCACAAGAGTTGCTGTCTTTCATTTAAAAGGAATGGGCGTTATTAATTCATTTTGCTCTCTCACCCCCATCCCTTCCTCTTCGTCTTCTCCTCCGGGAAAATATTTAACATGACAGCAGCCAGCCTGAATAGATAAACACATGAGGGATATTTCTACTGTATATCAAATCTGTGTGGGAGTACCACAGGCAGCTCTCAAGCCCCGTTGAAGTGGAGTAAAGAGTTTACCCTAAGTCCAAATCCATAACTTCTTTCTTACTTTTTACAAAACGTGTAAAAGGCACATTTATCAATGATCAACAACATTTTAGTGGCTTATGATTCACAATAAAAAGAGTCCCCTGTAAACACTTCATAAAACTTGAAATATTGAATTGGTTTTATTCCAGTTTCTTCCGTGTAAATTCAGGCCCCTGGACACCATGGGATAATACCTCAAACTGCCTCTGTAACACTGACTGGAAAGTCGGCTGTAGGTTGAATTCTTAGCTCTTTTTTTAACGTATTTCCGGGGTATTTGACCCATGGATTCCCAAGGTCAGAGCTGATGGTGTTACTCCAGGACCATTAAAGGGAGATATGTTTTAAGGTTGCCTTGGTAACACCCAAGAGAAACTGATCAACAACATTTTAGTGACTTATGATTCACAATAAAAAGAGTCCCCTGTAAACACTTCATAAAACTTGAAATATTGCATTGGTTTTTATTCCAGTTTCTTTTGTGTAAATTCAGCCCCCTGGAAACAGTTTTAGCACTGGGATAATACCTCAAACTGCCTCGGTAACACTGACTGGAAAGTGGGCTATTGGTTGAACTCTTAGCCTCCCGAGGTATTTGACCCATGGATTGACCCAAGGTCAGAGACTCAGAACTGACTGTGTTACTCCGCGACCATTAAAGAGAGAGAGAGGTGAGAAGTAACATGGTCATTCTGATCCATTATTATAATATACAATTAGAATAATGGAACCATGGAGTGTTTAAATATGGCAGGTTATTGATGATTGATTTCCAAGGTGGCTAACATTACCCTCATTGGTAACACTTTATTTTGAGTGTCCCATGTTGGCAATCAACTTGATATCAACTGAATGTTGAGATACGGCAAACAGTCAGTTTATACTTTGCTGAGTGTCAATAGAGTGTTTCTTGACAAGAGTGTTGAGTGTCACTACAGTGTTTCTTGCCACTCACATCTTTGTGGAGTTTGTGGACAATCACTTGACATGCAATTGACTTCAAATTAACACTGAACTGATGTTCAATTGATATCAGTTGATATCAAGTTGAGTGTCAACATGGGACACTCAAAATAAAGTGTTACCAAAATTTCAATTATACTTATTTGAATTTTGACACCCTTCTCATGGCCTGACAAACTCTTAAAGTTAGAAAAGAGAAAGTAATGTGATTTAAAGACTATTTAAGACACTCTGAAACTCTAGTGCCTGTCAATCACCTATGGTGTCAGAAGCACGTACGTACATTGACGTCAATATGTTGGGCTATATTTATTACTGAATGTCTGAAGGCGATGCTGACTATAATGACATCCTTCTCTCATACCAGGTGGGTACTTCACAACGCGGGATTAAGGAGTTAGCCAGCTCATTTTTGTAAATATTTTTAATTTGATGACATCCGATTGGACGAGAGCCAGGGTTACTTCAAAATATTTAAAAAAGTTAGCTGGCTATTTTGTGAACTACCCCCTGAGAAAGGTTTACAGAATTACAGACATTGCAGTGCGACTGCGTGGAGCCAGCGGAATGACCCGATCTGATGTAAGGACAGTGGTGATTCACTCTGTACCTCTTTCACAGATGACTGCATGAGAGGACTGGCTCTGGTCTTGCTGAAAATGCACTGATGTGCTTTTGACCGGCTCCCACTGCTGGACAGTGCTATTCCTGGACAGTCTTAACACAACGCAAGGTCAAGGTCTTCTTGTCATGGGTAGTGGCTGTCTCTTTTTGTTTTCTACCTTTGTTTTTCGTTTGGCGTCGTTTGAAGCTCTATCGGATTTTTTCTTCCGCCGTCCCGGTGTTTGGATCTCTCCAGGTCATTATCGCCTACACCTGGGTCTGGTTTCCGTCGGCTATAAATAGAGCTTGACTTCCGCTTTCCGGTGCTTCTATATTGACGTTGCAGTAGGTAGAGAGCCGTATAGGGTTTATTAAAAAGAATAAAGAAAAGAAAGAAAACAAAGAGGCTTCTATATTCTGTCAGGTTTGGGTTTAGAAAATAGAGAACCAAACGCGAAAGATAAGGATACAGAAAGCGTATCTAGATTAGATACGCCACAGAAGCGGAATTACACCGCACTAGTAAAATGGGAAAACAAAAGCGGAAACAAAACTTCCTAGCACAAGGCTAAATCAAAACAACCTCAAACGGAGGCGGATAATCGCTAAAACAGCGAGAAACTAAACCAAAGAAATGACCTCACGCACTAATTGATCTGCGTATATCAGAGGTCGAGAACTGAAAAGAAATAACCACAATAGCAAGCCTGTAACTACAGCTCTTTGTTTTCTTTCTTTTCTTTATTCTTTTTAATAAACCCTATACGGCTCTCTACCTACTGCAACGTCAATATAGAAGCACCGGAAAGCGGAAGTCAAGCTCTATTTATAGCCGACGGAAACCAGACCCAGGTGTAGGCGATAATGACCTGGAGAGATCCAAACACCGGGACGGCGGAAGAAAAAATCCGATAGAGCTTCAAACGACGCCAAACGAAAAACAAAGGTAGAAAACAAAAAGAGACAGCCACTACCCATGACACTTCTAGTCTCTAAAATCAAACTCGCATCAATTGTTGCCTGCAGATGTTGTTTTATTCTCATAATCACGTTTTATTTATTGCATCTGCGCCTTAGTTTATTACAACCATGCATATGTGCTATGTGCATCTTATAATAATAACAGCTAATAATAACCAACTGCCCAAAGGGGATAAATAAAATTTAATTGAAATGAATTTCATTTAAATAAACTGAATTGAACTGAACTGAACTGAATTTAATTTAAGTTAATTAACCGAATTGGTTCAATTTAGTATTTTGGACAGCTTGTGAAACAAAAACAAAATACTATTAAATTATTCCCGGGTCTAGGTCTGCTCCCATGTGTGTACCATAATATAGACTGGGCATTGAGTAGCAGTTCAGTCAAAACCATGCAACACTGGTTTTCAACCCCAGCAGTGGGATTAGTGTATGTTATCTGTTTACAGCAGCACCTGGGTTTGTGTTAAATCAGGATATGATGATATGGAAAAAAAAAAAAAGAGCATCCTCAGTCCATAAGACCACAGTGTATTTGCCATTCTTCACTCTTTGTGGCCACAGATTCTGCGTCACTCCAAAAACAATTAGCCCATGCTAATGTAGAGATTGTGCTAAGAGACGGGCCGGGCGCATCTTCACCATGATTCACTGCAGCTTTATCGGTGCGTACAGAAAGTACAGGAAGAACAAGCGTTATGGGGACTGACCCCGGGTCTGTGCAGACAGCGCCCTTTTATCCCCAATATGCAAATCACACTGGCTTACTGGCTAGAACCAATCGATCACAACGAAAACACCCAACCGAACAGGGCTATTTTCTATTAGGCCCAGCGGTGGCTAGCTAACTATGCTAACCACCACTACACTCATTTCTTGACTGCCAAAAGGCTGTCTTCGGTTATCTTGCCTATCACATCCAGGTGAGCCTCCAGGGCATCGCTGTCATGCAGTGGCCATCACCTTTTCTCATTAGTAGCTCATACAGTATGTCGTCCATTTATACCCCGTGCCTTCATGGGTCAATGACCAACAATCTAACTTTTTTTTTGAGACACTATGTTTGTCCTTTTTGCTTTCACAAGCATTCTGGCTCTTGCTCGAGCACTGTGTCATTGTGTAACTTACCCTTTTATGTTTTGTTGAACTAATCTGTTCAGTGGTCTATACAGCTTCATTCTAATTTTGTACATTACACATTAGATTCTGCTAAACACTGTTTGAACTGCAAAAGAAAAATGTAATTATATATAATTTATATATATACTTTTTTTTCCTTGTATTTATTTTTTAATTTTTTGTAAAGTAATAAATAATAATAAATAAAATTAATAAATTAAATGTGGAAAGATGTCATGTGAAGCCTGTCCTGTTTTTGCTCTGTGGAACTTCATGTTTTTGGCTTTTATACAAAGGATTGGTTGAATAATCAATTCTGCATTATTCCATAAACACCTGGCTGTGAAATAGTGCCAGCAAAAGTTTAATCACCAGTCTAAATTAATGAGCTTGAATGGTCTGACTCAGTGAAAGAAACAAAGGTTTTTTTCGGACATGGACAATGTAGATTTTTATATATTTGGAGAGGACAATGATTATGAGACTATGAGACTGATTATAGCTTGACTATGCTTATAGTTTAGCGTCTGTTTTGAATATAATTAAATAGTTGGCTATCTAGCTATCTGTGAAAAGAAACATGCTGTAATTAGATTAGATCCTGTGGCTACATATGTAACAGCTGCGATGTTTGAGATTTCCCCGAATTTGGAGGTTAGCGATTTCAAGAAATAATCAATAAACAGGCAGCAGGGGCAACCGTTGCCGGGCGAGGTTGTCCAATGCTCTTGACATCTGATTAATAGGCGAAGGCCATATGGTGCGCACTGTACATGCTGCCCATCTGGCTGTGAAGCTTTCCTGCTCTGTCAGCACATCGATGGGTGGGGAGCAAGACGGAACCCCATGGCAGACATTTCCACATTCACATCTGCATAAACGCGGAATATTTACCTGGCTTCCTTAAAGGTAAAAAAAAAACCTCCAGAAAATATACACTTTATTTTCTGAAGACTGTAGCACAAACACCCAGAACATGATATGTGTAATATCCTGTGAAACGGGGGCAGGTCTGCTGCAGGTTTCAAAATGTCCGCAGCCGTCTGAGAATGTACGGATTTAGTATTAAATGTAGATGCACATTGTCTTTCATGCTGCTCTTGCCAACTTTAAAATTACTACTATCTTTGTCTCTGTCAATCTATCAAACTGGCCAGTCAATGTGATGTTCCTAGGAAAACAATTATTTAACTTGACTTTGAAAGCCAGTGTATGCAACCATTTTCATGTTTCCATTTGCTTCAAGCTCCCATAGTTCATTGCAAAGTCTCTGTGATGTCAATGAGATGTTGTTGCTATTGAATTGTTGAAAGGCTTGATGGGAATAGTATTACAATGCCAAATTGGGAGATGTACCAAGCAGGATTTAAGGGTTATGAAAACAAATAAAACTGTATTTGGTGTTTGTTATTAACACAATGTAAGTAACAACATATTTGACAAAGTTTTTGGCTCGCCCCGTTCACGTGGTGAGAGAATCGGCCTGGCAATCTGCAAACATTTCAAAGCTGAAGAAACGAGAGGACACATTTTGGCTGAATTGATACGTTTTCAATGCCTTATGTACTGAATTAATGGAGCCTTTCCATGTTTTCGGGTTTTATAGTGAATAATAAATTATTAGTGAATAATGGCCAAGCAAAAAGAAAACGTTGAAGGGAAATACTCGTCTTGTCTCGCGGAGACTGAACTGAAGCGTACAGAACGGTCCATAAGACGTGACATCCTATAAATCCAAATGTGACCGAACGCATTGCAGCCCAATGAGGCCGATGAAGGAAGGAGGCAGATGCACTCTACTGATGAACACTCCAGCCTTTTCCCACGCAAATTCAATTCAGTTGATTTGCATGATTAAAGGTCACTTTCAGAATTATTTTTCCGTATTTAATTTATTTTTAAACCGCTCAGTCTTTGGAGGGAAGGTAATTTGCACAATGCTGGTGGTAAATCCATGCTGCACTGACGCTTCACAGATATATTTCATCTACCATTGTGAAAAAACACTCACGGTCTCCGCGCCAGACCGCGTGCCGGAAGAGCGGCGCGTAATGTGCCGAGACGTCCAAGTGTGGCAGCTACTCAAGATGGGCTGTTTTTGGAAGCAGTTGTAAATCTGTGGGTGGTTTTGAGTGGCTACATGGGAGCTGTCTGTAAACGGCAGCGTCTAACTTTGAAACCACCCACCGTTGTTCTCACTAGGGCCCACACAATGAGCCGACATAGATTTGTGTCAAACTTTGGAGGCGTTTTGCCGGCGGTCCAACTCCTTGAATGATGGCCGCATTCTTTTGCTTCTTAAAGGCATCTATTTTCCTTGTGAAACCTTGTCGTTTTTTAATAAATTAACCAACATATCAGACCTGTATACAGGCATTTGGTCTGTTACCCACACAGAAGCTTTGATAATAAACATACATGTCTGTCTGAAGCAGGGAAGATTGCTTTGTAAATTAATTTAGGCTTCCTAAAATGAAGTATGCCTTCAACACAGGGTCAAAGTTCTGACCCTGGCCTACACTGCAGCCAAAAGGTCAGGCCCTCCTACCTACAGGACTTGATCCAGCACTACGCTCCAGCTTGTCCACTTCGCTCTGCTGCTGCAGGGCGACTTGCACTTCCCTCCCTCCGTGTTAACGGCTCTCGCGCGTCCCGACTGCTCCGCTCTAGCTCTCCAGTGGTGGAATGAACTCCCCACTCCGCTGCGCTCAGCTGAAACACTGTCTGTTTTCCGCCGTGGTCTGAAAACACACTTTTTCAGACTCCACCTTGACTAACTACCTATATAGGGCCAATTATACAGTACGTTTTCTCTGTTTATTTTCTATTTGGTTTTGCTATTTTATAGCTTAGAATGTATAGCTAACTGTATTATATGCTCATTACTAGCGATAGCTCCTGCGTTGTGAGAAAGTAGCGCTTTGTTGGATTTGCTTTGTAGTTGTATCAATGATCTTCAATATGCACTTATTGTACGTCGCTTTGGATAAAAGCGCCTGCCAAATAACTGTAATGTAATGTAATGTAACACAAAAACTTGAATAAAAGGTAATAATTTAAGTAATGGCTATCGATACCTGTTTGTCTGAGAGTGGGTTTTTATATGTGTGTGTATGTGCGTTTGTGACTGTATGTGCTTGTGTGTGTATGTGCATGTGTGTTTATGATTGTGTGTGTGTGTCTGTATCTGTGTTTGTGACTGTGTATGTGCTTGTGTGTTTGTGATTGTGTGTGTGTGTGTGTGTGTCTGTATGTGCATATGTGTTTGTGATTGCGTGTGTGTGTGTGTCTGTATGTGCATATGTGTTTGTGATTGCGTGTGTGTGTCTGTATCTGTGTTTGTGACTGTGTATGTGCTTGTGTGTGTATGTGCATGTGTGTTTATGATTGCGTGTGTGTGTGTGTGTCTGTATGTGCATGTGTTTGTGATTGCGTGTGTGTGTCTGTATCTGTGTTTGTGACTGTGTATGTGCTTGTGTGTGTATGTGCATGTGTGTTTATGATTGTGTGTGTGTGTGTGTCTGTATGTGCATATGTGTTTGTGATTGCGTGTGTGTGTCTGTATCTGTGTTTGTGACTGTGTATGTGCTTGTGTGTTTGTGATTGTGTGTGTGTGTGTGTGTCTGTATGTGCATATGTGTATGTGCTTGCATGTGTGCAACTTTTTCCCATTTTCCAAGAATGTTTCACTGCAGCCATTTTCCTGTGATCTGCACCTGTGGTGATCTGCCTGTGAAGGTGCATGAAGCATGGAAAAAAAGCTAAAGCAAAAGTATTTCTCCATACTCCATACTCCATACTCCATACTCCATACTCGGACTGTGGTTCCTTCATATGCCCTTACCGTACAGCATCGCAGCCCTCTGCATCTCCACTCTTTTAAGATTCTGTGAAAAGCCTCGGTTCTAAATAAGATCAGACATTGGGGTCAAGGGGAGGTCACAATGTCTTTACAAGAAAATCAGACCTGGTGAAGGCTGAAATATGTGTGTATCTATAGTGCAACACACACGTCTCTATGTTACATTCCTTTCCTTTGATTTTGCCATCTTACATTCATTCAACCTTCCACGTATTCCTCTAAAGCTTCAGTTCTTCCGGCCCTATTTTTACAAGCATCCCTCATGAAAAATGCATTTTGAAAAATATGAACCTAGTTATTGCTGATAATGTTATAAACAGGGCCGCAACCCTTACGGAAATGGAATACACTTGAAAATGCATTGGAATGAAATATATTATACAGAAACAAAACTATATAACATGTTGTTCCCACTTAGTAAGGACAGAAACTTCCAAAAATGAACAGCAACATCGTATCTTCAAATAGGCTCACTTTAATGTTACAAACTGACTGCATTTGTCAAAGTAGAATCTTACATACGGGCCGACACCCCTTTTCTTTCTTTCATTAATGAGATAATTGAGAGCAGGTGTGTCACTTTATCTGGTAAATCACATTAAAAAGATATCTCATCAATGGTCAAATATGCAATTCATGGGGTGGGGTGTCTTGTTGAATTGTACACCCTAAAAACAAGTAGCCTTCCATTAAAGAGAGACCTCTGATTACAGGATGCAGTCTTCCTTGTTGTGAGGTCACTACTGTAATGGACTACCGGCATTCCCTGGATAATTATAATGGGATAACAGGATACTGTGATCATCACATAAACCTGCCGGGATTAATGCTACTCTGCAGAAGAAAAGGTCACTTTATGTTTTATTATTGTTCTGATTCCTCAATCCATGAGCCTGCTCATGTTTCATAGCCTTGCGCTGCCAGGGACACGAACAGATAGCATATGAGAAATCTTCTGTCCTCATCCACTCTGATAACAATAACACAAAGCACATATTCGTCCTTATTCATTTCAGGCACCAGAATACACTGTCTGAACGAGGGATTCAGGGAACAGGTGCTTTAATCGAGGCTCAGATCACAGAATTATCTTTGCCCCCGGATAGCAGTTGTAGACATGATGTGCATGCATTTAACAGATAACAATCCGCCATCCCTAACGCCGCGGCACACCTCGTTGAAAGCTGTCCTCGTGCATGGACTATATTTAAAAAAAAAAAAAATAATAATAATTCTTTTGGAGTTTTTTTTTTCATGCATTGGGTAGATTAAAGGTTGAATGCTTGTTTGAACATGATGCTTAATTCCTTTGACGCTGAATTCAAGTGAAAACAATCAGATTAGCATCGCCTCTGTGATGGGCAGCTACTTGGCAGATAAGGCTTGTGGCTTCTCAAACCTGCTTTCCTGCAGTTGTTTACCTTCTTGAAACTGAGCCCCTTCTGTCGTTCGCTCACAGTCCACAATGTTGTCAAAGAAACTGCAGGTGAAAATCTTTGAATGGCGGAAATGGTGAATCACTATAACTGTTCTAACTGGTGAATCACTAATCACCTAACTGGTGAATTATTAATCACCTAACTGGTGAATCACTAATCACCTAACTGGTGAATCACTAATCACCTAACTGGTGAATCACTAATCACCTAACTGGTGAATCACTAATCACCTAACTGGTGAATCACTAATCACCTAACTGGTGAATCAATAATCAGATAACTGGTGAATCACTAATCACCTAACTGGCAACTCGCAACAGCTATTTCACGAGAAACCGTTGCTGGTCTCGTTCACTTTTCTTCAGAGGAAAAGTTCTGTGGGAGCATTGGGAGGGCTGTGGGAGCATTGGGAGGGCTGTGGGAGCATTGGGAGGGCTGTGGGAGCATTGAGAGGGCTGTGGGAGCATTGGGAGGGCACCATTGCCTTAAAGGAAGTCATGTTCTACGACGCACAAAATCCTGGGCTCTAAAACGCCTTTTGCGCTCGCCTCACATTTAAAAATAAAAACGCCCGCTGAAGCTTCTGCAGCTGCAGGTTTCAAAGCAGCGAGGCTTTCTGATCTTATCATATTAGTTGAAGCCAAGCTTTGCATGCTGCTTCTCATTGAGAAACCTTCAGATTCCTGAGAGAATATTGTTCAGACTTGTTTCTTCATCTTGTTCTGTTCCCTAGATTTTTATGTTCTCAAACGTCAAGTGTCCTATAAATACCTCTCTGCATATTTTGTTATTATTATTATTCTTTTTTATTTGTAGCTCTGCAGATATCTATTCTTTTCCTACAACTTTGTTAGAAAATAGAAGGAACAGAAATACAGACAGAGTTTAAATGAGCAGACAGAGGCTTCAGATTGTAAGAATATGGAAGTGAAATGTACGGGATTCTGTTCCAAATGAACTCAACCTGCGAGAGGCACACAGGAAAATAAACCAGGGTGATATTCTCCCTGGTCTTTTTGCTCTATTTCCTGTTAACATTACCCTTTCATCGTGACATATAGCTAACATAACATTGTTGTAAGCTTGACATAGCGCCTGTCATGGCCCTTTAGTAACATTTCATGAAAGCCTACAGTAGGTTATAAAACACTATTATGACTCATACAGTGACATAGCATAGCGACCTTTGTCTCGTTCTAAATTATTCTTCTACTCCGTAATTATAAAATTACATTTTGTCCTAACAGATGACATATTATTGCTGCAGCATGCGATATCAGATGTTAGATTAAATCGATAAATTATGTGCAAATTGTTGTTGTTGGTTTTATTGTTAAATTAACTGTTGAACTGAATTCATATGGAATTTAGAAAAATTAATTCATGGTAAATGGGCATTGTTTTCATTAATACAATACTCGCTGCAAGCAAATATAATAGTTGTGAAGCAAAGAGGGAATTAGGAATGTACCTTTAGTGCCTGATCACAAGAAGTCTACAGCAAGCAAAGTGCGCTACGTCACGACAAGTCATTAAGCAATGAAGGTACGCAAGGACCCCAAGCTAATAGATGAGCCGAGCAGATCGTATACAGATGAGAGGATACACAAGGCCAGGCCAGGAAAGAGAACAAACAGCAGCTTTCTGCCCATCGAGAGATAGTCCATTGGCATGGAAACAAACCGTCTTTGACAATGAGAACTCAAGAGAGACTGGCTCCGTCGCTGCCGTGTATCAAACCGTCCCGCGGTGAAATGGCTCTGCGGAATAATGCGATTACCCCACAGGGGCACCTTGATGGCGAGCCTTAGGGGGGGGGTTGCCAGTTCTCAGTTATTATGTCTCCTAATCCCTCACAATACCACCTCCAGAAAGTGTTGACCTCTGTGCGTCACGGGTGCTGTCAAACAACAAAAGGTTCGCAAACCTTGGGGACACAATAAAGAGGCAATCTCTTCTTCTGAGCATTAGGTGTGGAGGGCATACAAAAAATGTTTTTCTGTGTCTGTATTCCAAGGATCATACACACATGCACACGATACACACACACACACACACACACACACACTCACACACACACATACATGCACACATTGGTCTTGCAGAGAACAACTCACTGGGGAGTTGGGCTTTATTTCTGCGTGTACCGTTTACAGCACTGCAGTTGTGGCGGTTGGTCCCGTTAGACACGCTGGAGATGCGCTGGGTTTTTTAAGGCCGACACCGCCCGCCGCGGTAAAGCTCAACCCCGTTTCAGGCCTGGCAGCTCAGAGAAGACGTGTTACCGTGAGCCCTGCCTCCATTTTATCTGGAATAGAATCAAAGCGGCGGCATTTTGGAGACATGCAACCTTTACAGAGGAGGCCGTTTTCCGTGTAAAAAATAACATCCGCCGGGCCGGATCCGTAAAATGATCCTAGCTGTGCCGGAGCGGGCAAAAGATCAAACGGCGGCAGCAGAGGTGAGCGGGGCGGGCTGCAGAGAGACGATCAGATGCGCGCCGGTCCACCCCGAACAGCAGGCGCGGAGTCTCCATTGATCGGCCCAGCGCACTAACCGCTTGTGCGCGTGGGGCTGAGCCGTGAGAAAACGTGTTAATGCTAAGATTAAACAGAGAGGCATGTTTGCCCGTCTGTGATCAGGACCGCCGGCGCTCTGCCAGCCTTAACTCTCCAGTGACACGGTCACACCAGAGTGGCACGTGGGTGCGGGACATCGTCATGCTACAGGAGCTTTATAAATAAAAGGATCAGAACAGTCAGGTGATTTTTAAAAATTACTTTATCTCCCAGAAGTCATAGAGACTCATCATTTGCTGCTAAACATTAAAAGCCTTTTCGTTTTACTTGTCATAACATTTCTGAAAGCAACAGGATTAATTAAGCAGTTTTTTTTGTTGTTTTTTTGTTCAGTTTTGCTTCCTGTGCATGTAATAAAGCTCATGGTGGGAACGGAATTGAACATCGATCCACTGCAGCTAACGGAGATTAGCGATGTTCCTGTTTGGTGCTCCCGGTTCAGCCCCCTGCATGAACAACATCTCCTGTTTTATTTTTATTTATTTTTTGTCACAGTTTTACAGTACAGTGTAGACCCTCCCTTTTGATCCTGCTTCTGCTTTTTAACCGAGCCTGACGCGTTTGCCGCCCGGCTGACCCACGTCACAACTCATTCCCATCATGCACTGGTGTAGCCTTTAGCCCAAGCTCCATTCCAGCGTTAGAGCCCTCTGAGGCTCTGGGCGTCCTGCACATGTCATTTGGCAATGACCTCAAAATGTCAAATGCAAATGCAAAATGCAAATCCAAGTGCAAAAAAAAGAAGAAGAAGCAACCGAGCTAAAAAAAAAAAAAAGCAGTCCCAGAGTATCTTCCAGTGACAAGAATGTATACCGTGCAGTCGTGCACTCACAGCCAGTCCAATCAACGATGCATTTTTAATATTGCATTTTGAGGTCAGCCAAAATTTAACTGCGAGTCTGTCAAATATTTTATAACATATTACAGTTATGTTCTGCATGGATTTTATTATTTACACAGTCACTGTAGAGTATTAAAGGAATTAAATCCCTCCCTAGAAGGAACTCAAGGCAATAAGCTTTGTTTACACACATCCAATACAATGTTGACAAATCGGATTTCTGTATATCCGATATTTGTGGTCGTCTGTTTGCACATGTCCTGTAATGTACTGTAATATCCAATTCCGTGTGCTTAGCCAGAGATTGCATTACTCCTATTTGGTAGGCTCAGCATTCCATATGACCTCATGACTACCTCTATGAAAGGGTGCCTAGTAACTCATGCATGCATATTATGGGATGCCGTTTGGCATACTAGAACATTTATGTTCAATTTGATGGAATAAGTGGAATCCATCTCAGGTGATGCGCATTTGATTTGATTCATAGCCAATTTTCTTTAGCTTAGACCACAATCATAGACTGGGCTCTGTACCGGCTCTGTACCGGAACTGTCATAAAGCGGCAATATGGAAAAGGCGAGTGTAATTGGGGCCAAAGAAAAGCCCTGAATAAATGAATAGCTGTGGCTGGGGGTTGCTTGGTAGCTCACTAGGTGAAAGTCCCGCTTGCGGCGCATGAGCGAACACCACAATCCGGCCCGTGCCTTAGTGTCGACTGTGACCGGCAGAGCTGCAGGGGCGGCGTACGATTGGCTTTGCGTCGCCCAATGGATTTATGGGAAGCGATGCAGTCGGCGGGGATAACAGTGCTCATTGTTTGAGCGACCCTTGTTGGCCACCCGGGCGCCCATGGCTTGATCTCTGTGCGCACGTATAATTGGGTTTCCTCCGCCCCCCGCTCTGCACATGCCCGGCTTGTGGCCGTGGTGTGAAAAGAAGCAGCTGGCTGGCACCGCGTGTTTTGGTGGAGAACCGCGAGTCTTCGCTCTCCCGAGCTGGCAGCAGGGGGCGTTTCTACATTGTTTGCGCATTAGACATTTCGAATTTGGGTGGAATTGGAGATGCTAAATAAAAAAATAAATAGATAATAAAAAAAAATTTATGTTAAAAGCTGTGGCTGTCAGACAATGTCCAGAGATCAAAGTGATGAGATGAAAGATGCTGAGTGGTGGTAATGGAATTCACAGTCAAACGAACTTGAAAGGGCCCCACAAATGACTTTAGGTAATTGGCGGTAATTGAATAACGTGCGAGAGAATTTCTGCTGGCGATCAAGTTTGTCAATGCGCTCGAGAGAGAGCACTGTCAGACAAGCTGAGTGACTCATCTGTGAGGTAAGGTCAAACGTGTCATTAGGTAAGAAAATACAACGCGCAGCCAGTGAAAATAAACACACACACGGGGTCACCTTTGTCACTTTAGGAAGTAATCTATTTTTGGCGTACAAGTCCACTGCATTTCCAACCCAGTCGACTGATGCTCAGTGGCCTTTTTCAGTTTCCTAATGAGCCATTCTGGATGTCATGCTCATCATTTAGAACATCTTTATCATATGAAAACACTGTAAAATACATGGCAACATATACATTGAGTGGACTCTTGTGTTTCGTCTGTCCAATCGTTCATCACTGTGCAGGGCTGATGGCCAGAGATGGCACCGGCATGTTGTGGATCTGATTCCAGACCATCCATCATGCACTGGAACGGTGCCTTATTATGATGAGTCACCCACCCAACAACCCTCTAGTTGGCTGGTTTATGAAAGCAAACGAAAGCAGACGTATATTTTGTGAGTTCTTATGCAGTCAAGAAAGGGCTTTAAAGATAGTATCATGGTTACAGTCAAACAGAAAAATGTATCATTTTGACAATATATACGGTATATTCTTCTATAAACTATATAAACTGCCATGTTTTTCATACCACAAGTTGTTTGTTGCAAACAAACTGTGTTTACAAAGGTTTCTTTAAACATAAAAGGAACATTTATCTTTTTTTTTTTTGAGCGATGAAAACCTCTGTGAATGTCTGTAGTCCATGCAAATGGGCTGTGCACTGTTTCCAGGGGTTGGCCCCCAGTGCTTTCTCTATGAAATAAACCAGACAGGATTATTACTGCCATCATTCACTGGGGAAAAGACTCTTTTAAAATGTCTTAGTGCATTTCTAGGAATTTAATAACAAAGGACATTTATACAGAAAATGTATTTTTATTATTGGAGTGCAGCTTTAATCTGACTTGGCTATTAAACATCAGCAATATATTATGAAACATTAAATTAATAATGAAAATAATTTATAAACAAACATTCAAATGCATCCATGTATGATTATTATAGCATCTTTAACAGCAAATGGCTTCTATATACATATATAAACAGACATATCTATTTATATGTACAAGAGAGAGACGGAGATACATTTATTTTCTATCTAAGACATTGTTTACAATAACAACTATAACAAAATATATTAAGCACAATATAAACAGCCCAGAAGATATAACCAAATATTACTTCTGCAGCATGTTGTAACAATATAAATGTAGAAAATTTAAAATAAACAATTCAGGGTATAAAGAATAATATGGGTCAAACAGAGATCAATACTTAATGAAGGAAGTAGAACAATTGTGCTATTATATTTTATGATGGTAAGTATTATGTTACCTTTTAGCATGTAACATTATCCCTAAGAAACATTGAAATGTTGCTGTTATTTTATTGCTCTCTGTTTAAGGGTCCAGCCACCACATCCTTTTATTAGAATTATTTTTCTTAATAAATCTGTTACAAAACTTGGTGGCTTGTTTCGATGGCTAAACTCTTGCATCACTTAAAATATAGCAGATATATAGCAAAATCTACATATTGGCCAGCTGGTGTTGCTGATAAAATTAGACATTTATAGGCTCAGCCCATGTGCCCTGCTTGACCGCATGATACAAATAGGTCCATAGGTCACTCTCCTCATGAGGAAAACATTTTGCCTCAAGAACTTCTGCCATATTGGAATTTAAAAAAAAAATCTGAAATACATGTATATGTCATGAATATGACTCTTTCTTCAAACCTTGACTGATTTGCACAAAATGGACGTATCTTTGTGCAGGCGTTACTTTTTTTGTGTTATGTCAAAACATGATTGAATGGTGAGCCAATGGACATTCAGTAGGCATGGCTTAGATACAAACATGCTTGTAAGTCCATAATGGCTAGACCTAAATTGATGAAGTTTTATAATTAGATAAATTTGCACACGCCAAGATGCCAACCATAATCTCAATCAAAGCACATGGTGGCACTATAGAGGTCTATATTTTGAAAATATATATCTATATTTTCAATAAACATCACTGGCCCCTTGTATAGATTTCAAGCCTACTGCAGTGCTCAATTTCCTCATTTGCACATATATCTGTGCCACCATTTTTGAATTATATTATCCATTTCCTCTTTTCTCAGTTTGGGCCAAAACATATCGATAATTATTATGAACCTTGACAAACAGATGTAAAAGGCGGCAGTGTAGTATAACCGTTAAAGAACTGTCTTTGTAACCGAAAGGTTGCAGGTTCGATTCCCAGGTAGGACACTGCTGTTGTACCCTTGAGCAAGGTGCTTAACCTGAATTGCTTCAGTATATATATCCAGCTGTATAAATGGATAATATGTAAAAAAAAAAAAATCGCTAAAAAGTTGTGCAAGTCGCTCTGGATAAGAGCGTCTGCTAAATGCCTGTAATGTAATGTTATCACCATATGACCACTGAGCCTTGTGTATTTTGGATTTTCTTTCAGTGAAATAACTTTTTTTTCCGTTAAAGGTCATAATGGCCACTGACTGAATTTGGCATTGACTGGCCACTTGGTGGCACTGAAATGAGCAGTTTTTAAACAATCGTAGCACAGAAGTCACAAACTTACTGTATTACTGCTCAGAAGTAAAAGTACTAACACCAAGCTCCATTTATAGAAAATTATGAATTGCTAATTCTTTTTAAAAACCCATTCAATCAATCGAAACTCAGACAGTAGACCAGGTGCTTGCACCTCGGGGGAACTGCTGCTAAACCTACGTCGTGCATAGTGTTTCATATTTGATGCATATTGCTCTATAAAAATAGGCAGTGGATTGATGTGGGGAGGCATTTAATGCATTTCCACGGGGTTAAGAATCTAATTACGGGACTGCAAAGTGGTTTTCGTTGGGTTGTTGGGTGGGGAGAAGTGCCCAGACGAACGGAGATCTAATAACATGGACTATAGAAGAGAAGCCCTGCGTGGATGTCGGACAGCGAGACGGCACACTCAGGGACAGCTGGGAAAATGTTCATCTAGTCAGGAGAGAAAAGGCGTCGATCCTTCCCAGCGATTATATTCACCAAGCTCCCCTGCTGAACAACGGACTGCTTAATTCTGGGCTTAAAATCCGGAAGGCAGCTTAGCTCATGAGACTGAGAAATGGGCTTGAGGTATTAAGGCTTGTGAAGTGGCCTAATATCCTGTTGAGACTGACAGCGCCTTAGTCTCAGGTGAATTACATTATGAAAGGCAAAGTTTTGTCGAACCAGGGTCCAAGGAGGTCACATGCGTCAATGCAGAATAACCTAAAAAACAAAAAAATTTTTAAAGGTAATTGTTTCTATCGATCAAATATCTAGATGCAGGAAATGCATTTATTCAGTGGATACAATTTCTACAGAATTCCACATATGCTTCAGTAATTACAAAACGTATGACATCAAAACCTTTGAACCTCCGTAGAGGAGTAGAGCCCATTATCTCCTCGACTGTTATTAGTATCTATAAAATCACTGCAATTTCATTGCAATTTCACTGCGGGTTGCTAAAATAAAAACCTTTCTGGCATTGTTCCTGGCTCTATACACCTCAAAATAATCCAATTTGCAAATAAACCATCTGTACTTTCAGATCTAGATTAAGAATGCCAAGTGCATGATTCAGTGATTTAAAGTGCACCCAAATCCAAACAAACAACTTTTCCATCTTAGATTCATGCTTCTACTGCAAACAGGGCCTAGAAACATGGAACTGCCTACCTCAATGGTTCAATAGCAAACATTAAAAATTAATGTTCTGCCCATAATGGAATTCCTTTTTGAAAATTACCCTCATTTTTCATCTCATTTGGGCTAACCAATTACGACTGTAGACCTGTCCCATTGTCACAGCATGTCTGGCTGGTGCAGGCATTGCCAGGTGTGGTGGAAGAGCAAGGGTTCCGGAACCCTGTAACAGCTACAGCGAGCCGCTGTCCGCAGCAGAGCACAATGATTGGTTGAACTCAGTGAGTCGCTGGTGCCATATGGTTAGCTATATGGTTAGCCCCGCCCCTTTTAATTTTTTTGCAAAAGCTCACTCACCCATCCCAAGGGCCATGAGGTGAAGCCCTGCACCCTACACATGCTCCCCTGCCACATAGGCCACACCCAGGAGTGCCATTAGAATAAAAACAACTTTTTCTCTGATGCCCAATATTCCCATCCTCCCAGCTCTTAAAATATCAATCAATAAATTCTACTGGGAACAAAAATTGCTATTTTTTTTCACAAAGCACTAAACATAATTGAAATGATATGCCTCTAAACAGAATTTACGCTGTGATTAGACACGGAAAAGGCTAAATTGCATGCAATGTCAATTTGTCACGGAACATAAATGAGCAAACTCATGTTTCCAGAAGCCTCTTGATCTGGGCTGGGCTTCTGAAGGTTAGTGTAATCTGGTCTGGTTTTCTGAAGGTTAGTGTAATCTGGACTGGTTTTCTGAAGTTTAGTGTAATCTGGTCTGGACTTCTGAAGGTTAGTGTAATCTGGGCTGGGTTTCTGAAGGTTAGTGTAATCTGGGCTGGTCTTCTGAAGGTTAGTGTAATCTGGGCTGGTCTTCTGAATATTGTTGTAATCTGGGCTGGTCTTCTAAATTTTAGTGTGTTTAGATCCATTTTTGCAATGGATATCGACAAACAAACAACAATAAACTGCTTAATTAAGCCAGATCCATATCTCTTCCAGTGTGCAAAATTAATTGTTTGCTTTCTTTAGAAGAAAAATATTTATTTATATTTTATTTAATCTATTTTTATTTATATTTGCAGTGTACAGCTATTTCAACATCTGAAGAGATGCGTATAATTACTTCATTGGAAAGTGGTAGTCACAGAAGAAATGCACTTTCCTGGTTACTATAAATGTATCTGTGTGCTCTGAATACGATTATGATTAAGAATATGATGTGAAAGTTCTTTAAGCAGACAATTCAATCAATGCACAAATTCGGTTAGCCTAAAATTTCAGAAACAAATTGACCTTTCCTTGGGCTTTATCTTCTATAACTGTTTGCATCGCTGCCTCTGTCTAGTTTTATCTAACAAGCGGTTATAATCTCAGGCAAAATACCAGAGCCAGTGTTCTTTCCAACATCAGACAATTTTGCTCATTCCCTTCCGTTTTGTGAGATTTTACGATTCAAAATTATGATTGAAGCAGCCAATTATCTATGTAACTTAAAGGAGAGCTGTGAAGTTGCCATGTGTTTTCAGTGACACATTGATATCATGTTGTTTTACTATACGCAGCAAAGCTTTTTGATTGGTTAATTCAAATGAGTGACATGCATAGTACAGTATGTGATGCCTAATCCCATTGCTAGTGTTAAGCATTCATATACTTCACAAAACATTATTTAATCCTCTTGCCCAGTGGTGTGAAATATGTGTTTCCTGCAATCTTTCTTATTCCGCTATTTGAAAGAACCGTGACAACGGTAAACATCTGCTGTGCATGGGTCTGTAAACCAATAGGGTGCTAGAATGACAGGCACATTTATCAAAATCTAACCACGTACAGCATAGACACGCAAACTATGGGGAAAATATCACTTAACTATCATCTGCACGCTATCCGATCACAATCTACTGCCATTAAAGCACTTAACAAGATAAAGACCTTGAACTGGTGAGTGGCCAGTATGCTCCTACTATTTTAGTCCTGACCTACATATCAGGGTCCCTGCGTTCCCTCTTCATCTTCTTGGTGTGTGTGTGTGTGTGTACGTACATGCTTGTGTGTGTGTGCGTGTGTATGTGTGTGTGTGTATGTGTGTATGCGTGTGTGTGTACGTGCATGCTTGTATGTGTGTGTGTGTATGCGTGTGTGTGTATGCTTGTGTGCGTGCGTGTGTGTGTGTGTATGTGTGTATGCGTGTGTGTGTGTATGTCTGTGTGTGTGTGCGTGTGTATGTGTGTGTGTGTGTGTATGTGTTCGCACATTCACACCCCTGGCATTCCACCAACTGGGCAATCCTCTCACTGTGTTGTAGGCTGCGTATATCTGCTGCTGAATTATTTAAGTGTTGCTCTTTCCTGGGTCGGCCATTTTGTTTTCCATACAGGATATTAGAGTTAGGATTTTTCTCTATAAGAGCAAAGCACTTCATACTAAAACACACACTGTATGTGGTAATGATCACACATCAGATTGTGTCACCCAGCTTTGTCTAGGTCATGCCTGTGACAGATGATGTCGTGTTCAGAATAACTTTTTAAATGCAACACCATTTATTTAGTATTTATTTATTTTACTGGAGGAAAATTGGCCCTGTATACGCTTACAGCCCCATTGTTCTCTTGTCACGGCAGAAGGTCTTTCTTTTTTCCCCCCATCTATTTTCAGGTGTACCTTGGTGTAGGGCATGGTCAGGGTTTGTAGAACAGAACATATTGTAGCCATTTCGCTAAGGGAGAGGCCAGGCGAATCTTGAACAAGCTTCATGGTAACTTTATTGAATGTCATCACTTGTATTGTACAGAACAGAAGGCTTTGTGCAACAAATGTGCTACAATATGTTCTGTTCTACAAACCCTGACCATGCCCTACACCAAGGTACACCTGAAAATAGATGGGGGGAAAAAGAAAGACCTTCTGCCGTGACAAGAGAACAGAACAGAAGGCTTTGTGCAACACTGACACAACTATAAACAGGTCATACAACATACACTTCTATCATAAAGTATTAGCTATCCATAGCCAACATCAAGTCTAGTTCACACAGTAAGCTATGGCTAAGTGTTAAGGCTAAGTCAGTGAGCTATGGCTAAGTGTTACGGCTAAGTCAGTGAGCTATGGCTAAGTGTTAAGGCTAAGTCGGTAAGCTATGGCTAAGTGTTAAGGCTAAGTCAGTGAGCTATGGCTAAGTGTTAAGGCTAAGTCAGTGAGCTATGGCTAAGTGTTAAGGCTAAGTCAGTAAGCTATGGCTATGTGTTAAGGCTAAGTCAGTGAGCTATGGCTAAGTGTTAAGGCTAAGTCAGTAAGCTATGGCTGAGTGTTAAGGCTAAGTCAGTGAGCTATGGCTAAGTGTTAAGGCTAAGTCAGTAAGCTATGGCTATGTGTTAAGTCTAAGTCAGTGAGCTATGGCTAAGTGTTAAGGCTAAGTCAGTAAGCTATGGCTATGTGTTAAGGCTAAGTCAGTGAGCTATGGCTAAGTCTTAAAAGAAGTGAGGCCCGATTACAAGAGACACGATAAACTACCATGTCTAATTATGTGTGCCGTGTTGTTTGGCTGGATTTACTCTTCTCCCTCCCTTAGACCTGATGCAAGATGCGAGACCCTGCGGAGAAATGGAGGAAGCAACCGTATGAGAGTCAACTGAGGTATTCTAGTCTTGGAATTGTAATTACCTTTATGCCTTTGTTGTTTGAGAGCTGATATTTCAAGAACAGTAGCTGTTTGTCCTCTCGGGTACAGGGGGGTTGGTGGGGGGGGGGGGGGGGGAACTGGTGTGGGTTACACTTCAGAAATAGACTGTAGACTACTATTTTATTTTACTTTTTGTTGCACTCTATTTGGGCCTTGAAATGACTCCTCACTAGGGTCACTGTCTCAGTGTGTTACTCTCGAGCCTGGACAGGACTACATAATCATGATTTTTGCGAAAGAGCAGCATACTATCACAGCTAAACATTCATCATTCAGAACCTCTTTGTTTAAATTGGTTTCAAACAATATTCAGCACAGGGTACATTTCCATGCCGGTATCTTCTTTGCAATGTATCAAAGCCCTCTTCCAGTTTACCCACAATTCAGCAGAACTCTTTCTGAGAGATGGTTTTTGATATTAATTGTACATAAGAGAGTTTTTGGAAAGAAGCTTTTATCAAACACAGGCACTTTCAATGTAGAGGCAAGAGCTATATAACCCCCTTCATAAGCACTACATAGACATTCATAAGCACTGCATAGACATTCATAAATATTTGTGTCAATACCCACTAGGCACATTGTGTTTGTGACACTTTATAAAGCGTGCATGAAGGCGATATGTACAGCTTATGAAGCACAATTCATAGAAAGTATTACCCAAATGTTGTATTAAATGAAATGACTATACAGTATACAGTAGTGTGTATAGTACAGTATATATTAAGACATTGAGCAGCATTGCCATTCAGTCTATTAATGAATGAGAACATTATACTGAGGTACTATGTTAGAAGCTTGCATTCCTTTTAAGCAAAACACAAAAATATGCCTCCGCTTGACATATTCACTTTTCTGACAAGTAAATAATTCTTGTTAAAGGCATCCCATATATATTATATTATATTATGATATATTATATATTCAGAGCAGATGTATTCAATTTGCATTCAAAATGTTGTGGTTGCAATGCAGGGGTGTGCTTTTAGTGAGACAGACCTGGTTCTGTTATGTAAGGAAAATGGGAAAATTGGCAATAATTACAGAAAATTGTAAAATGGGGATAAACAGATAACTGCAAAGCTATTAATTTGTGCTGTTATTTACAAAAAGCAAAACCATCTAAGTGTTTTTTTTTTGGTGACAGAAATTATTTGTGATATTGAAATGCATTAAAACTTAACCCATTCATTTTTTCTGCATGGACCACAGGCGATTACATATTGTGTTATGTGATTACACATCATATGAAAATAACAGCAGAGATGTTGAACGTGTGTTAATATGTATTTACGTAAAAGTCTGCCCGCGCACCTGCATGTCACAGCCGAGTACATCTCAGATTATTTGTTTTGACTGGTACGTAGCCACACGCTTTTGGACTGGCAGGGTAGGGGGAGAGTTTGGTTTATTACAGTTTGTGAGTGGATGTTGCAGGAGTACGTTTTGACAGAATTGGTTCATAATGTATTCTTCCTTTGCCACATTCACACGGTTGCATGTTTAATTCTTTGTTTACGGCACCGGTTGCCCTCCCTTCCCACGGTGCCATTTGGGGGATCTGATGCACGGCACGCTAACAAGCCTGCCGTTTTCTGATTACCTCTCCCTTAAAGGCACAGTGTGGCATCCGCTATCATGTGTACGGCCAGCAGTGCCCTTCCACTTCTCCACACTGTAGAGCTGTCGGGAAGTATGGAGCCCTCAGATTAGCAACTAACTAGCCAGAAGGGCCTAATTGGGAGGGAAAAAAAGACGGGGAAAAGAAAGTTGCGGAGAGCTGTTTTGTCACATCTGTGCTCTTTGATGTTTCTGGGTTCGTGGTGTTTAATTAACGGAAGCAATCAGAAAGAAAGTGGGTACCGAGGCTCAGATGCTTTGAAGTGAAAATAAATGGCCTCATAACCCACAGGCGAGGCAAATGCTTTAGCTAGCCATAGCAACTACAGCACAGAAGAAGGTGTAAGACATTCAGCAACGATATTCATCAAAAGGCTGACTCAGTGTGTCCGGGTGAGTTCTACAAAAGTATCCCGCTGTGCTACCGAATCACTGCATTGAGTGAGTCAGGACACCCGTGGACCCATAGTGACATTACTTTAACAGCATGCTTTGGCCAAATGGTGTTGTGCCACATGTAATGCATAAATAAAGCAGATATCGGTCCGGGGGACCGCTGACTATCATGGGTGCAACACGTGGAATTTGGAATTCAATTTTGATGATGCCCGAGGTTACTGCCCTTCACGCCTATGCCTAGAATCGGCCCTGTTCATCAGATCTAGAATCATGAAATGGAGAAGCTATAAAATTCTCCAGTCTTAGGCGAAGATGCACTGGGTTTAAATATTTGAAAATATGGAATAAAATCTTTTGGCTTCTTCATCTTTTTTATATAAAACGTTTTCCCACTCCCTCTACGAGACTGGCCTCACATTTTAAAGTGAGCTTCTCACCCACTACACTGAATAACAATGAATATCGATGAGGATTATCAACATTGTAACCAACAAATATTTATATCATGTAAAAATTGTATTATATTCTTGGTCCATCATTATCACCATTGCAAAAGCAGAAACAGCACTTGGGATCAATTCATTGGCACAGTGTCAATACAGGGAAGTGACATTAGACTGCAAATGAGGCTCTTTTTCAGCACTATAATTATAGCTTGGTCTTTGCACAGTGAACATTACTTCTACCTAATTTCTGAGTATTTGATTGAGAGAAGCAAGTTAAGCAGCATATAAAATCTCCAAAAGATCCAGCCCTTTCGGGAAAGCTTTGCCTCCTGTTTAATAAAAACGTATCTCAGAATCCATAAACGGCTTCCACTATCCGATAGAAACCAGACGGAATTTTGTTATAGTAATACCGATAAGAAATGTTGGTCGGGTCATGCCATAATTACCCTTAACAGAGCCATTCTCTAAAAACAGGCCTGCAAGACTAACAGCAGACAATGGAAATGTATTAGGAATGAAGAGCTGGCAGCCATATGACCACTTGCCATTTCACTAAACCTTAATCAAATAGAAAAGCAGCTAAGGCTTTGACTGAAACCTTTTGAACAATTTAAGCACTTAAACTCAATCTAATTTAGGGGGAGCCTTGTGCAGATTGTTTTACGCAACACAATTAGGACACACACACACACACACACACACACACACACACACACACACACACACACACATGCAGAAAAAACCAAACCTGCTTCAGTTCAAACCCTTTTTTGGTAACACTTTACCAAAAGGATACACTGAGTAACATGAATATAATACTGTAATCAACATTAATAAAATTGTTCATTAATTCTCATGGAATTTCTTTCCTTATCTCTGCGTTTTGTATTCCTTTTTTCTTTTACCGGTAATCTATCGGATTTTTCTGTGTTCCGCTACGGGGTTTTGCTTTCGCCTCGGTGATTAGTGAGTTCACCTGTCCTGCATTTCCGCTCGCTACTTATACCCCGCTTCCTCCTTTTCTCATCACTTCCATGTTATTTCATGTAACATTCTAGCCAGTAAAGGTACAGGAAGTTGTGCTGCTATCGACCGCTTTGCTTCACAGTGCGCTCTTTTTTATTTCAGAGCAGAGGTTTTGGTTTATTTGTTTTCCACTCAACCATATGAGTGCTCTCGCCCCAGGGTTTAGGGTTCTTTTATTTTTTTTCCCTTATTTTCTTTTTGTTCACTCCACAACGGGAGTTAGATAAGCGTGACTACTTATTTATTTTGTTTTGCTCGGATATCGAGCTTCTCGCTTTTTATCGCGAGGTTATTTGTGTTCTCCTTATTTTCCCATCCACTACGGATTATTGTCCATCTTAGTGGTGTTCGTTGAACACTTTAAGAGTCCTTATCTGTCGCACCTGGACCTCCAATATTTCCTCCGTGTCTCTCGCATAGAGATCCCCTACATTAATGTGTTCATTAAGGTTTATGAATGTTAACTAAGATCAACAAATACATTCATAAATGGTTAATAAAGATTATAAAGATCATACGCCCAAAAAAGTTCACCAACAATTTGAAACAAAAGAGTTTCCATATTGCTTTCAGGCTATTATTGGTTTATAGGTTCCAGTGACATCATCGTGTTTTTGAAAGAGGGGGGTTCAAGATCACACTTATAAATCAATTATGTCCATCATGATAAACTATTTTGTTATGACTTTTTCGTAGAGGTGTGGCATTTTGTTGAGAAACATAAATATTAATATATTCATTCTGTATATTAACAAAGATCTTGCAATTTAATTAAATGGCTTAAGTGGGGATTTCTATATCATAGTTAATGCAGACTAACTAAGTATAATCTTCAGTAACTATTTATTAATGTATTTGCTGATCTTATGTAGCATTCATAAATCAGAATAAATACATCAATTAACTGTTCATTAATGATAATTAGTGTATCCTTATTGTAAAGTGTTACTCTTTTTTTAAAGGTCATTATTTAGATGACATATGTTACAATTTAATAACATTTTCCATCTAAATAATGCCTTTGAACAAGATCTGGTGTTTCTCTCCAATTAATAGGATCCAGTCTAGATCTTCCGACAATTGAACCCATAACATCTTTTCAGTTCTGCGGCAGTTTATCGAAATCAATCTTGTCAAGAAGGTAAAATAAAAGTTGATTACCTATCATTTCATAATTATTCTATCATCATCCGCCAAAAAAATTAACAGCATTTCCGAGATGCCGTCAACAATAAAAGCTGAGCTGGTATTCCCTTGCTATTATTCTAAACTGAATTATCTGATTAGTCTGACAGTTCAATTAGACATTACTCCAAAACACCGTCATCATGTTCAGATGTACGCAGATTGGATTGAGAGCAAACAATGATTTTCACATCTGATTAAATCATGTTGTGGCGAGAAGCACTCTTTGCTTGTGTGCTCTGAATGTACATGAGGACAGTTTCATCCGGGTGGGCCACTGTGACCATCTCGGACAAGGCTTACGTTACTCAACGCCCGCCAGGTTCTGTGGGCTGCAGTGTCTGCAGGTATCTGCTCCGACCATGCACTACACCACTCCAACTGATTTCGCTAATGAACCTGCTTCCTGAACCAAGAAGGTCAAATAATTAGTGAAATCAGGTGATGTAGTGCATAGTGGAGCAAATACCAGCAGATGCTGCGGCCTACAGGGCCTGGAGTTGAGTAGCACTGATCTAGGATATAGCTTTCTGCAACACAAACTACCACTCACGGAAAAATATTTTTTTTTACGGTCCTATTGTCATTGCATTTGTTATGGATTGTTATGGATTAACCTCTGAAAACAGCTCTCAAATCATACCAGAGGGAAAATTGTCCCATTGAAGTGCTGGAATTGGCTTTCCCTTTTTATTGCTTTGTGCAAAATGGAAATTGTTGTTACTCTCTCTTTCCATTTTAGCTTGTCCTATTTCATTCATTCATTTTTGTTTCGCAAAACGGTCATGAAACGATTTTTGTACGTGCATGAGAAGAAAATAGGCGTTTCGATATTGCACTCCCTGGATGTGAGTTCCTTGTGAGGACATGGCTGGATCAGTGGTGTGCGATTACATGTTTGGAACTAGGCTCAATAGCTTACAGTGTCTACCAAGAATAAAGAATAAAGTTACCAAAAATAGAACAGATGGATTGTTCTGACTTGTAAATCTAAATCACAAAGCTGATTTCTTGGTTAGAGTCAGATATGCCTGATCTAAACTCACTGACAAATAAGTTTCTCAAAAACCACATCACGATAAACATTCCTCAAGTCAACTGAAAAAAAAACAAAAAAAAAACAAAACCTCTTTGTAAATTCGATGTGTTTGTATTGTATTGCGTGGATGTGTGTCCTATGAATTATTCTTTTTTTTTTACCACTGCTTTTGGTGCAGTGCATACCTGTCTCCCGCTGCTGAGAGTCGGGACGCCCCGTGCACGGGCGGAGAGTCACTTTCTAAAGTAGCCCCAATAAATCACGCGCAGGAAAAGGGCAGGGGGCTATTGACAAGATGGTCAAAGCTGATGAATGGCTAGCCTGGCTCTGGTGTTGGGGCTGCCACTGAATAAACGGCTTCATCTTGGAGGTGCCCTCAGTGAGAGGTGTAGACTGTGGGGTTCACCTCAGTGAGAGGTGTAGACTGTGGGGTTCACCTCAGTGAGAGATGTAGACTGTGGGGTTCACCTCAGTGAGAGGTGTAGACTGTGGGGTTCACCTCAGTGAGAGGTGTAGACTGTGGGGTTCACCTCAGTGAGAGGTGTAGACTGTGGGGTTCACCTCAGTGAGAGGTGTAGACTGTGGGGTTCACCTCAGTAAGAGGTGTAGACTGTGGGGTTCACCTCAGTGAGAGATGTAGACTGTGGGGTTCACCTCAGTGAGAGGTGTAGACTGTGGGGTTCACCTCAGTGAGAGGTGTAGACTGTGGGGTTCACCTCAGTGAGAGGTGTAGACTGTGGGGTTCACCTCAGTGAGAGATGTAGACTGTGGGGTTCACTTCAGTGAGAGATGTAGACTGTGGGGTTCACCTCAGTGAGAGGTGTAGACTGTGGGGTTCACCTCAGTGAGAGATGTAGACTGTGGGGTTCACCTCAGTGAGAGGTGTAGACTGTGGGGTTCACACAAGCCTGCTTTCTCTTCGGGGGTTATTGTAGCTAACATTGTGGGGCCTTGCCCTTTAGGCCTTACAGGCTGTGGTCCTGATCAGGATGGTATGTTCACACAAGCCTGCTTTCTCTTCGGGGTTATTGTAGCTGACATTGTGGGGCCTTGCCCTTTAGGCCTTGCAGGCTGTGGTCCTGATCAGGATGGTATGTTCACACAAGCCTGCTTTCTCTTCGGGGTTATTGTAGCTTACATTGTGGGGCCTTGTCCTTTAGGCCTTACAGGCTGTGGTCCTGATCAGGATGGTATGTTCACACATAGGCATGTTATACTTCCTCATTTTAGTTTTGTGTCACATTTACATTTAGAAACTCTTACAATGCACAGCTTACATTCTTATTACGTATAATCCCGTTTATTGGATACTGGATATTCGCTCATGCACTTCAGGTTAAACGCGGGTGTGAAGTTAAACCTGGGAATCTGACCTACCTCCTTGGAGTCACAAGTTCTCTAACCCAATTTTCTATCCATTTTGCTACACTGCTGGCAAAAGTGTTTATCCCGCTGTTGAAGGCTCATTTGCATCTCTGGGCCTGTCTCATGGCAGCAAAGTCCTCAGATGTTTCGAGACAGTGCAGACAAGCATCAGCATCCTCCGAAAATCCCCAGCAGTTAGCGCTGTGACCCGCCCGCTTTTCTACACAGCTGATTCAGAGAGACGCTGTTGTTTTCTACCATTTGACTGAGACCCTATTGAGCGATGAGTCTTTCAGAAATCCCTGCCGACCGAAGGCCATTACGTGTGAACTGGCAAGACTCCCTGTGCTACTCAGATACAATCAAAATACTCTGAGCAGTGTTGCGTGTATTTGAACATCAGCTGTGTCAGTGCCTCAAAAAGTTTAACGGGCCTTGGCTTGGTTGAAGTCGTTCAAGGTGCGGTCAGGTGACAGTTGGGTATTATGTAACTTTGCACTCCTGCTGAACTGAAGTACAGGCTGCGCTCTTAACCCATGGTGTTGACTGCTCTTTGCAATATATCTACTGCCTATAAAATTGGCAATAATGCTAACATAGTTAACGATATTCATAATCTGTATTGCACATTCAATTTGTTTTCTAATACAATGCGATAGACTGGTGGGATGAGACAGACTGTTTTACATAGAAAGTGTCGATTTCTGCATGACCCAAGAGTCAATGAGAGTCTTTGCATGCAAGTCACTTCCTGTCTACATGAACAACATTTGCTGGGGCGAAAAGCCTGTTTCGTATTTACCTACACTCCCCCCCCCCCCCCCCCCAGAGGAATCAAGGGAAGGATTCAGGCCAAGTTAAAATCTTATGTGTTTTTTGTTTTTACTGGAACAGTTAGAGTATATATATCAACCACCTGGTAATACAGCCTTGAAAAGCAATAATAAAGCTGCTGGCTGAAACTGCCCATGTCAAAGATTATATCAAAATAAGACGACTTGGACAATTCAGTGCAGAACTGATTATTTTATTTATTCTTCACAATTTTTGTATTTCTTCCGGAAAACTTTGTCCAAGTCTGTCTGCCATCGGTTTATTTATGGTTCAAATACGAACGTAGAACACAGCAATGCAGCTAACAGGTCCATCTAGACTCCTTATTTACCTTATAGAATAGAGAGTATCCATAGTGTTTACAAGTGAGTAATGAATGTGACGCAGTCGCGGCCACCTGGAGACGTCCGTGTGTTCCCAGGCAACGTGTAAAGCACTCGCCATATCACATGACCCCCGAGCGCACCACCTCAACTCATTTTTCACTCTACTCCCATCTGCTCTGCAAAAGGGCACGCTTTGGCAGGAGATCTGTTCCCTCTCCCATAGCAGCTCTCAACAAGCTTCCCAGTTGAACACTGTGTGTGCACGTATGTTTGTTTGTTTGTTTGTTTGTTTGTTTGTTTGTATGTATGTATGTGATTGTGCATGTGTGTGTATATGTATGTAATGTATGTGTGCATGTGTGTAATTGTGTGTATGTATGTCACAGGTGTGGGAATGGATGAATACTGTTTTTTTATGCCTATATACTTATTTCTGTGTATTGTACAAACTGTGCAGACATATTTCCTCTGGGAGGACAGTAAAGAATCAATCTATTTCTATTCTTATCTATCTAGTCACACCGTCCTGCAGTCGCTGTTTTTGAATTCTTCCACATTTCTAGTTCTGTGTGTGGAAGAAGGAATGGGCCCTGACTCTCCTCAGGAATGTGGAACAATAGTCACACTTTAAACAAAGTCGCCATCTAAAGGTTTTATGTAGCATATATAAATGTGACATAATGACTTCATAAGTCATACATAAGCAAATGTCATGCTTAATAAAGGGTGACATAACACCTTCATATGCAACATGTTATGCCAAATCCATCAGTTAACCTAGCATCCTACATAAGCATGTTTTATGTCACCCTGTATAATTTTTAGCCATTAGCCAGGGGACATTGTTGGTTATGTCACATTTGGCATAACATGTTGCATAAAAATGCTGTTATGTTTATGAAGCATGACATTTTCTTATATGTGAGTTCAAGTATCTCGGGGTCTTGTTCACGAGTGAGGGTAAAATGGAGCGGGAGGTCGACAGACGGATCGGTGCAGCGTCCGCAGTAATGCGGGCGTTGTGCCGGACCGTCGTGGTGAAGAGGGAGCTGAGCCGGAAGGCGAAGCTCACGGTCTACCAGTCGATCTACGTTCCTACCCTCATCTATGGTCACAAACTTTGGGTCGTGACCGAAAGAACGAGATCGCGGATACAAGCGGCTGAAATGAGCTTCCTCCGTAGGGTAGCCGGGCTCAGCCTTAGAGATAGGGTGAGGAGCTCGAACATCCGGAGGGAGCTCGGAGTAGAGCTGCTGCTCCTTCGCATCGAAAGGAGCCAGCTGAGGTGGTTCGGGCATCTGATTAGGATGCCCCCCGGGCGCCTCCCTTTGGAGGTGTTCCGGGCACGTCCAACTGGGCGGAGACCCCGAGGTAGACCCAGAACCCGATGGAGAGATTATATATCTCTCCTGGCCTGGGAATGCCTCGGGATCCCCCAGGAGGAGCTGGAAAGCGTCGCTGGGGAGAAGGACGTCTGGAACCCCCTTCTTAGCCTACTGCCTCCGCGACCCGACTTCGGATAAGCGGCTGATGATGATGATGATGATGATGATGATTTGTGAAGCCATTATGTCACGTTTGTGAAGGCTTTATAGATGCTATATAAAGCCTTTATATGGAGACATTTATATTCTTATGCCATCGCATGTCTGCTCTCAGTCACCCAATCACCACAGCCAGAGGACTTCATTATTTGGATAATGGGTGATTGCTTGTTTTATTGACAGACAGCATCTAATTTTTAATGTGTATTGATTTATTTGTGCGCAGAGGCCCTGAGAACTGCTTACTAACATGGGGTTTATTTTTGCCAACCCCTTTAATTAACGTGTGCAGAGTTCACACTGCAGGTAGTTTCACAGGCTTACATAGGTCCAAAGAACCGTGAAATTGATCCGGTAAAAAGGGAAACTCAGGATCCATCTAATCAACTGAAAAACAACATCATGGGTGGGTTTGCGAAGTCGGCAGATGTGGTTGCTCAAATATCAACATGGCATTTTTTTTTTCAACATACACCCTGAATTAAGTGGGCTGCATAAAAAATCCATTTGCATCAGCTATAGGGAAACTTCTTTAAGGGATGGCTGGATTTATTCTTATTGTGCTGTGGTTTGTCCATTCATTTTATTAGTAAAATTACGGCATACATTTTTTTTAAATAACTGTGGCTATGCAGTTCTACAATTTGGACCTGAACTTGACAGAAAGACACATCCTCACAGAATGGTATGGGAGTGTATTTTTCCCCCCATTTTATAATTAGAATTTCTTGTATTGCCTGAACTGAAATGGAGTTGATGCTGTTCATCTGCACGGCATAATATAACAAAAACTGCTTTCAGTCATTGTGGGCTTGGTGGAAGAGTGAGAAAAAGAGCGATCTTGATTTAAGAAACTAGCAGTTCATGAGATGTTTTCCCAGCGTGCAACATGTACCTTGGGTAATGGAGAGATCAGCGAGGCCAGGATCTTCACAACGGCACGGCTTCCATCTCAGGGGAAGGTTACCCTCAACATCGCACAGAGCCCTTTATCCGTTAAAAAAAGCCACGACCTTTCACCTTGTAAGTTCTGAGAAAGAACCTGCGCGGTCTCACTCTCGTATTCATCATGGCGGCTCTGGCACGGCGTTTCGCAATTAAAGGCTCCTGTCTGCCATGTATAACAAATGAAAAGCAATTTGTGCCGACGCCCGAGAGTCACTCTGGAATCCTGTACTGATGAATTGCCTCACGGTTCAGGAGCTCTCATTGTTATAAGAATGTGTCTCTCATGCGCGCTAGCCGCCATTTAAAAGGAAAAATACGAGCTTTACTCACAGACTGGTGTCATAACATGGTCATTTTAACCTGGGTCTACATATAATTTCCTCTTTCTGCCAAAGAGGCAGTGTTATTACTTTTTGGCAAGAGACACAGGGCAAAGAGATTAAATCTGACAGCTCAAGAGAAGCAACTGAAACCTAATACAGGGTCCCTGTACTTGCATGCTGCTGAAATTCATAAGCCAACATCTGACATGTTTTATATAATTAATCCATATTGGACGCCACTGGAATTTAGACACTTAATGTGCAACAAACTCTTGATTAAATAATGCTGGAAAAAAAATTATTGGAACAAATTCTTGATTAAGTAATTCTGAAGAAAAAAAAAATATTTGATAGAACAAAATGGCTGGAATAACGTTTTTTAGACCTTCAACATACATTATTGTGTGAGACCAGTCAGGTAAAAACCCTTCTTTGTTTGGCGACTCTCACTCCATTCTCGCTACAGTAGTATTAATTATTTCAACTTATAAAAAGTGGAATAACCTTCTCTCTTGAAATATAAAATGGCATCATATTTATGAGACTTTCTCTTGTGTGAGTAAGCTGTGCCTTCCAGTAGCTTTGCAGTTCTCTGAGGTTACATTTCACACTTCCATTAAAAGCTCTAAAAAACATCTCAAACCTCAGTGCCTCCAATGTTCCACGAATACGGCGCTATTAAAGACAAATTATTACATGAAACATCATCATTAAGGGAAATTATGTCCCAGCAGCAGATGCCCATCTGTTAAAAATCCCAGTTTGTTCATTTTAAGCAAATTAAAAGACAGACGATGAAAAATTCAGTGTCACAATAACAACGGATAAACAAATATAAATGAATGTCCTAGACTAAAATAGATTAATTCTATAACTCCATACATGTCTCATTACCATAGTGTACTTGGAAGTATATTGTTATTTTGCATTGCTCATATATTATTACGCTAGTATAAATCATGCTGCACACTTAATTGTAAATGCAGAAGAGTTTTAAGTTCAGTGCACTCTCAATTCGACAGCACAGCACGTTGTTTATTCTGTAACTATTGAAATATAAAGCAAAAATACAGAAAAGCTGATTTTATTTTGTTCATATAAATAAGCATTTCCCCCATAAAGACACTGAAATCTGAAGCCAGTTGCTCAGTTAATAACAGTGAAGGAGGCCATGATGCATCAGGTGGTGAAATGCCAGAGTGCAAAATGATATTCACACGTAATGGTATGACAGAACTACTGCTGTATAATGCTGCTTTTGACATTGAGACCACGGCATTACCGGATCACTGGATGTACACTTTCACATCCTCTGCCATTTCCTGTCAGTTTGTTCTCTTGTTCAAATGTTTGGCGTTATGTCTACACAGCTGTTTAGTTTTGCCAGTTAAATCCATTTTAATGGAATGATGTGATTGGGTAAATGTCACATTCCTGAGTCATACTTGGAAAGGGTAGATATTTTGAGTTCTCTGAATCCACACGCGTGACAGGTAATTTCATTATCTACTGACCCATGCATTAAGATTGGTCAAAGGGAGTACAACTCTGACAGGTGTCTGAGCATTTTAGTGCATTGCATTGTGGGTAGCACAGTGATAATTCTGTAAGGAGGCACAGTCTCTAGTAGTGAGAGTGCATAGAGCATGAATACTCAAATCTGGCCCAGGTTTTCTTTTCTCCCATATAATTAACTGAACAATTAGTGCTACTGATTGGCCAGACTGTCTTCACACCTAACTCCCTAAGGGAGGGTAGAAAACCTGTAGTTCTCTGCCCTCGAGGACCGTGATTTCAGTAGAGTATAGAAAATATAGGTCCCAAAGGATTTGTACAACTATTGGGGGCAATGTGAGAATTTGATTAAATGTTTAACTTCACATGTGGTGACAGAAAAATAAATGTTTTCGCATGGCATTAAGCTTTCTGAAACAGCAGGCTCTTTTCAAATTTCCTAATACTCATTAAGAATGTTAATTCCACAGCTCACCACGGTAATTATGCTCGCTAAGGGGCATCCTGGAAATGAAACATCCTCAGAAATGATATTCGCAGATAAAAACGATAAATTAATCTGACATTGCTCTAGCATTGCTAACAATTGCTAACACATTTTCCTTCCAAACGACTCAAAGGAGACTTCATAAATGGAATGTTTGTTTACACGCCAAGCTTTGCACATACTTTCAATCAAAAAAGTCCAAGGCGAGTGTGATAACAGGTCACAAATCGGTGGTATCCAGCTTTTTATCACGGTCACCCTTACCCGTGAAGGGTGGCGGCATTCAGCCCAGCGATGTGTCTTTCGTAATACTACAGCATTAATAGTGGAGGAGAAAAACCCCTCTTGAAAGAATGACTTCCAGAGACAGGAAATGTAACTCGTAAACATAACTCGTAAGCCGTAAACATTCCCAAGTCCCCCCCCTTGTGCCACAGAATATTTGGCTCCAGACATCAGTCTATGAACATTGCTGAAAGGTCCGATCCGCAATACCTGCATATTGTATGATACATCACGCGTACCTAAAAGCATATTATTTTAAGGTTGATTTAACCCTGCAAATCAACAGAGGGGAAAAAACTGAAATTCTGTTATGCAATATTTGGGAGAACGTCGCATTGTCCATAGAGGAGAAAGGGGTGGAAAATAAAAAAAAACAGAGGCGTGCTTCAGTCAAAATGCTACAAACACAAATAAATAATGAGAGACTATTGACGAATAATACTGGATTGTAACAAATTTAGCAATTACCATATTGATTCAATATGGCTTTACTTTGGAATTAAAACTCACGCTTACAAACAGCCTGGAATATTAATGATGTAATTGGCCATGACTTCTCCCTGGAATAATATTGGAATTCCCCAGTGACACATTCTGATTAATGTAATAACAGAATTACAGAAAATGTGATGGTTTTTTTTCTTTCTTCAGGCTGCGAGTATGGTCTCTTTTTTAAAAACCATTTGTTCTTTTCATGTAATTATTATATTCTAGATGCTTAATAAGATGTATTGATTATTATTATGAATTCACAAGTATGAATGGTCTTGAAAACAAGTAAATAAATAAATAATGAGGTGGGTATTAATACAACATGAATTGGAGAAAGTATTTTGGGGGGGGGTGAAGACATTCATATTTAATGCTCTTTTGAGCTTGTCGAGCTTTGCTTGACTGAGCCTTTTCCAAACCAAGCCAAGCTTAAAGAATTGCACGGTGCCACTGCAAGCCTCAGCACACCCTCAGAGAACAGGGCTGAGGTAAAGGAAATTTGGGACAGGCGTGATAGATCGCTTGGCCTCCAACTTTCCCCTCTTGGTGAAGTTCAGCAACCTTTTTTATCTTTTTTTTCTAATAGTAGCAGCAGAAACTAGAAACCAAACGCCCACCCAAAATTTGAGGTTTCGGAAATATCGACTGATTGTCATCTTACGCCTCACCTTGAGGAACACAACCTTTCGGCACTGAGCATACGCCACGTTAATAATTCATGCGTTGCACCTCGTTAAGAAACCTAATCTGCTGTATGCAGGAGCAGAACCTTCAGTGGATGGCTGAGTTTGGGTCTGAGGACGTGAGGTGACACTGATTAGGAAAGTCACTTTTACTCTGTCACTGCAGAACCTCAAACTGGGTCACTCGGTATTGTCATACAGTGGGGAGCAGGTATTTACACACATCTCAAATGTTAGGGAACAACATTTACTGCATAACTTGGGCTTTGTGATTTTTTATCTGTAATATATCTTGAAAAAACAACAATTAAGCAGCGGGCTCTATAATCATCTCCGTTAAAGATTCTAAGGGCGTTTTTACACTTTAGTTTGCTTGAGTTTGATCTTGCCTTGTTATAAATCTACTGTTCCCTTAATGTGCACAGGTAGAATGTTTAATGCACAGTGAATGTAGGTCTTATTTTTAACAGACTGGGAAATGAGAGCCAAAAACAATACGTTAAATTAAAATGATGCCAAAGCCCATATCACTAGTTAAACACATACTGTATACATAGAATTACTTACAAGCTTTTAACAAATTATAAGCAAAATACGCATTTGCCAAATGCATATGCAGTTATATAAATATTTTCAATGGGTTTCAGTTTTTAATATTAGTGTCTATTATGTGATTTAATAGAGCCTAGTGACACTTTAAGCTTAGTCTTCTGTGAACACTGAACATTATATATTGGCACCATTATATCAGCTCTCACAATTCACACAATTTTATATATACACACACACACACACATACACACACACACACACACGTAGGTGATAACTTGGGCATCAAAAGTTGAGTTTGAGATGTACATGAACAATGCATTAAGTGCAGAAAAAAAAGACTTGGAAAGTCCATGAAAGACATGGATTTGTCTTTCGTCAAATGATAGCACAGGGCCAAAAATGAATCCCTGCCCCCTACGGGCAGGAAAGACGAAATACTGCTGATTTATTCACTACACCACACTCTTTCTTTTCTTTTCTTCTTCCTTCTCTCTGTTTTTTACTTGGAGCTGCAGTGCAGACAGATTGATAGATGAGGCCAAGGGAGAAAAAGACCCTCGTTGGCTGAGCATGTTTTTTAATCATAACTCAGTGACACAGCGAGGCGCCCTCCCTCCTCTCCCCTTGTCCTGTCACATCAGAAGGAGGCGCTGGTTCTTAAAACCGTCGTTTCTCACTTGCTCTTAAGGGCCAGCTGGGAAACAATACTGTCATCTTGTCCTCTTGCGTGCGATCACTCATTTGTACAGTTATGTAATCCACACCGATTCTCACTTGTACTGCACGGTGCACACTGTCCTGGGTTTTCACGGTGCTTTCTCAATATATTTCTTTCTGTGAATTAATGTGAGTTAATTATGTATTCTCTAGTGTTCATATACTTCACAATTCTTATGTTTTGTGCTTCATACAGTGTTTTTTATTGCATAAATATTGATTGCAAAATTGAAACGTGTCATGTATCCTTATGCTCATATGCGTACAAATGCACAACCAGGATATAGTGCTTGTACTAAATTAATTTCATAAAGCATAAGAATTAGTTGCTTATATGATACACACTTGGCCCTACTTCTGGATCATTTTATGCAATATTTCGCAAGATTTTTCCAGAAGTCAATCAGGTTTGTACTTTTGATACTGATATTTTTGTACTCTGTAGTATTGCTGAAAACAGTTTACTGGCTACACCTAGATTCACATCTCAGTAATGCCAAGAGTCATTACTCGCATCAAAAATGCATTTGCTTTGGACTTTTGCATGTGTTTTTGCCTCTCTGGGCCACCGTAGTCTAGACTAAGAATTCCCTTACAAAAATATTGGCCTTCCAGCAAATTTGCAGAAAACCTTTGGCATTGTTGTCACAGGTTTGCGGCAAGCTCATATTTTCACATTCAAATTAGCTTTGTGGGAACTGCCATTCACTTCTGGCAAAGCTTTTAGTTCACCACTACTGGCAAACTCTGACAAACCTCTGGCAACATTTTGTGGAAAACAATTTAGTTAGGAAATGCGCTACATAGCTGCAAGTTTTGTAAGGGTTTTATAACATTTGATATTTAATATTTAGTATTTATCTGCATTATTATAATCAACAATTTATCATTTTCCTTTTACAGCGTGAGTAAGATTTAATTTTTATTGTGACATAGAAATACTGATGCACTGAATTTTATATCAGACTAACACTTGGTAGTATTTATTATTTATTATTTTTGGCCCACGGCTCTAAAATGGACGTCACAGACAGTTCTAAAACCCCTGTTGGCAATCTGAAAACAGACACAACTGAATAGCTCTTGGTCAACAAATTGCATGCATAGGCCACTTCTGACCAATGAACAGAACAACATTTGGTGATAGCCCAGGAGCCTGGTTACAGCAGGAAGCTTTCATTAAGCTAGGCATGAGGTAACATTTTTTTTTTTTTGTGCATTTTGTTCCATGACATTAATTTTACACCCTCCCCTGGGCCAGTTCCAAGTAAAGCTTTATGTTCTGTGATTACGCAAGGTGAATCGTGTTGTATCTGTTTAATGAAATAAGCTCTGCGTGTGATCATTCCCGTAGGACCTCTACTGCCGACTGTACAACCAGACATCTGCGCTTTTGGATTCCAGAAAAAAAAATCCCTGTCATCGGAGCTCTATCATTATCAATTATATTTATTCTTTCTGAACTTTATTTTCCTGCATTATTATGAAAATGTAAAAATGATGGTGCTTTTCGGGCATTCCGAGTTTTGGAAAAATTACAGCTTAACTTTACAACCTGATTAATTTCAAATAATTAGTCTATACATTTTCTTTAGAAATGTAACAACATGAATATACCCATTTATCTGGCTCCAAATAACTAGAAAATCAGATATGGTTTCTTCCACTGCATGGGGTCTGCATCTCTGGGCCTGAAGAGCCATGAAGTCTGGTTCAGACAAGAATTCAACATGTAAACCATCAATGAAATGTAGAGTATCATTAAAATCCAGCAGACCCTATGGATGTCCATTAAAAACCTGCAGACCCTATGGATGTCCATTAAAAACCAGCAGACCCTATGTATGTCCATTAAAAACCAGCAGACCCTATGGATGTCCATTAAAAAGCAGCAGACCCTATGGATGTCCATTAAAAACCAGCAGACCCTATGGATGTCCATTAAAAACCAGCAGACCCTATGGATGTCCATTAAAAACCAGCAGACCCTATGGATGTCCAGGACCAGCATTACAGACACGTACTCTACTGGTGTATAGGTCACTTTTCATGGTCTGTGGTTTGGGCAAGAAGTGGTGGTTAGAGTCAAGCTGATGCTCCTTAAAGGGGCAGTTCACCCAAAAACTTAATTTTTGATATCTGGAGTGCTATCTATCTATCCTGGTAGTATCGCTGAGAACTCGAAAAATCTGTGCACAACAAGCCCTGTGGATGTTTGTGAGTGACCGTGTCATTATATTTGTAAAGAGACGTCGCTGTTGATTTTTTTCTAATGTAAATATTTGGTGATCACCACAAACTTTGGACCCGTTGCGGTCCGTTATATCAGGGTGATATCACGGTGAGCTGCAGTGGATGTCTACAAAACTGGTTCTCAGCGAAAATACTAGACTGAAGCCAGAAAAGCCCCCCAAAAAACAGGAACTAAGAATGGCTGCAATACAGGCCAGGCAGAGCATCCCCAGGGAAGAGACCCAGGATCTGGTCTATGAGTCGCAGGCTTCAGGCAGTCATTGGCTGCAAAGGATCTGCAACCAAATACTAAATATGTTGAATATTTAAGATTATGTATAAAAAGAGGCATTATGCAGAGCTAATGGTTAATGCGTAAACCTTGGATGAACCGGTTTAAAACCAAAATCACCAGAGATTTGGGAATCACTGAAAAGATGGAGCTTTTCCAGAAATGTTTTTGTTGTTAACTATCGCCATTTTTGCTCATTTTGCAAAACTTTGCTGAACATTTGGTTCGACTGTAGGTAGCCTACGGACTTTTCACATGTTGTCAGCTAATCTGTTTATCTGATAAATGAGGCGGTCATTTTTCCAGATTGTTTGTTGAAAATATGCTTCTTTCTTGCGTTTGACCACAGAATATGCCATCATGCTTGGTAGGCCGTTGTATGCTGCATTCACGTCTTATTGGAGAGATGGTAGGCCGTTACTGGTGACATCAAGTGGGATAAATTGGAGTACAAAAGAAATTCAGAGTTCACAAGTAGCATGTATGGCTTGAAAGCTGATGTGAATGGTATTTCCAAGTTGGAAGCTCATAGCTACCATCTCTCCCATATGTCATGAATGCAGCATAAGACAGTTTTTAGTATCTAGTATCTAGTAAGCCATTATGGGGCTGAGAAATAAGAAAAACGCAGTCAGAGACAATAGGCCAAACCTTAGGCTTAAATCATTAATAAGAATGACGGCCCCGCCCCGTTAACCCCCAATGATAACCATAAATGTTGAGAAAATGGAGAAGTCTACCTTAAAACGAAGAAGAGAAACTTTACGGAGTGCGAAATCGAGACGCTCGTTATGGAAGTAGTGGTCAGACGGACTGCATTGTTTGGTGGAAATAGTTCTGTACGGGCTTAACAAATAAAATTATATTTTGAATACAGAGCTTTCCAAGAAAGCTGCTTTGCGGGAAAACCTGTAAGGATCTGAGATTTTGCCTGTTATTTGTATCTTTATTTTGTATGTATTGTTTATTCTTAGTTTTCACCTGACTTGTTTATTTTCCGGTTTTGCCTAGTTGTCCCGTGTCTACTTGTTTACATCTGATCTGTCACTCCCCGTTTACGTCTCTGTACCATTCGGGTGATCTCATTGGTGTTCGGGTTCCCTCTTGCTTCACACCTATCTCTGTGCACTTAGATTTACTAATTACCACTAACATACTAATGATAGATAAGATCTACTAACTCCATTAACAAACTAATTTGTATATACTTACTAATCATACTAACGGCAGGGGTGTGTATAGTTACTAATCTCACTAACATATTAGAGCGCACATTTTCATGCTGTTCTGTCCTTGCTAATCATTCTCAGCTGCATCTGATCTCTTCTTCCTGTCATCTTACTCTATGCACGATTTCCTGAAACTCCAGGTCATCTGTCATTGTGTATGTTTGGAATCCAGTCCGCGTTTTCCCTAGTTGTCTCTGTGGTTGTTTAATTGTTTCCCAGATGTATTTCATTGTCTCTCGTTTGGAACCCCGCCCCTCACACACCTGATTCCTCTTGTGTCATTAGTTACTTGTGCATTTAAGCCCTTTGTTACTTCCAGTCTGTGTCGGATTGTTGTATTTACTTTTCCTGTGCCTGCTACCTGTTTTTATGCCAGTGATCTGTTTCTGCTTCAGCGATACCCTTTTGAACTACTATTCTTTTGCCTTGCCCTTATCTGTCCAGTTTGCCTTTCCATTTTTGACCACGTTTGTATATCGACCATTCTCCTGCCTGATCCCTTTGCACTGCCTGAACTGATTCCCTGATTTGTCGACTTCCTGGATTGTCCCTCATTGCCCTATCGCCTGTCGTTTGTTTTGTACCTACCTACCTCTGATCACCTGGCTTGACCCCTGAACGGAATAAAGAACTCTTGTGCCTTATCCTGTGGTCTGCGTTTGGGTCCTTAACTCTACCACTACGGAGAACGTAACAAAACCAACAGCAGAACAATGAAGACTCTAGCAGCATGTGTTTGAAAGGACAATTCAAGTTAATCCTCACTTGTACCAAACCTATATTTCTAAGACATATACTTCATATACAGCAAATCTGTGCTTATTATTCTGGAGTAGTAAATGATCATGATTGAAATGATTTAACATCTGTATGGTATGGTATTAAATCATACTTCGTTACTTTTGTTAATGTCCAGCATTGCTAGACTCCTGAAATGTAGTGGTGTGCATTTCGTTTTAACTTCAGTATATTATAGTCACTCCTGTTGCTCCTTATATTTGATCACCCCCCCCCCACCCTCATTTCCTGTTATTTTCCTCAGGGGGAGGGGTGGGGATAACATTTCGAAGAACTCTGTCGAAGCAAGGAACAATGTGCTGTGTAATCTTTAATGAAAATCTTGTCAAAAGTTTATGTTGAAGAGGATTTGTGTATCGGTTTATTTGTTTGGTTTTCTTGCTGTTCATCTGAAGGTAGGTTTCATGTTTCGTCAATAAAATAACTAACTATTTACTTTCACTTTCACTGTTTAATGCAGTGTTGCCTTTAAGAAATACTTTCTTCTTATAAATGTTTTCCCTCTTCATAAGTTGTGAACTAGTGCTAGTATTTTTCACACACCAGCATGCACACACAATTTGCAATGATCTATTTTCTTTGTCTCATTTAATCTAAAATGCACATGCTGTATTCATAATTTTTACTGAAGTTATTTGAAGTACCACAGCTTTGTAGAGCTTTGACCATAAAAAGCAAACTTATTTGTGAATGTGGAAAAGGTCTGTGTGAAAATATGTTTTGAAGAGTGCTGTGGTCTTTTTTTTATTATTTTTTTTTTACTATTTTTTATTTTAAACTATAACAAAATCTGCACCTATTCTTATCTTTACTAATTCACAAAGATTAATTTTAATCAGCCTTTCTTTAATCTGTGTATAATTAACCATTTAAGTACCTATATATGACACACCTTGAGAGACACTCCTTCATTGCAGTTTGTGTTTTTAAAAAATGTGGAAAAATTGGCGGGCACCCTCATGCATTCATAGATTGACATCTATGACTTAAAAGACATACTCTACTTAGACACCTTTATTAATTACGCAAATCTAGGATGTTATGGTGTCTCCTCTTCTGGACGGTTTTATTACATCTCTGAAGAAACACCAGGGGGGTATTCCACAAAGCTGGATTACTGAGTTAGCGGGATAAGACTTAGAACATGGATTGTTTTAGGTTAGACTTTTACTGCTAGCTGTAATCTTGCTTTGTGGAATACCCACCAGAACACAAAGCTACGTGCTCAGCATGGCCACACTATACCACAGTCTGTGACACTTCCTTTTTGGTTTTTTTAGGCGGCTCCAGTTTCAAGTGGCTGTCAGCTTGTATACCAAGTGGCTTAGTCACTTGGTAGCAATATTATTTATGAAGGGGGGGGGGACTTAACGATTATTACGCATAACCATCAGATTTGTTGTTAAGCTGGAGTACATTTCCATTTTGTTCGAGGTATTCAATTTACTGTTGTGTTCAAAAAATAGCAGTACAGCATCAGTAACCTGATGAACCACTGTTATTAGTAGTAGTGATATTTCTGCATGGCAAATCATTTACTTGTAGATGTAGTAGCGTAATAGAAAAACAACAGACCCAACTGTCATGACGTGCACGCTGAGTTATTGACTCATTCATTGAAAGGGGCGTGTTCAAAATAATAGCAGTGTGGAGTTTAATTAGAGAATTAATTAATTCTGTGAAAAAACAGGCGTCATTAATTGTACTTTATTAAGAAATAAGGGAAGCAAATGTTTCACACATTGTTATAAAATATATTTCCTTCTGAATTGCTAAGTAAAATGGGCCGTTCCAAACATTGTTCGGAGGAACAACGTAATTTGATTAAAAAGTAGATTGGAGAGGGGAAAACGTATAAAGAAGTGCAGCAAATTATAGGATGCTCAGCTAAAAAGATTTCAAATGCTTTAAAATGGCAACAAACACCAGCAGAAGAAAACAAGCAACTACTGTTAAAACGGATCGAAGAATAGTCAGAATGGCAAAGATTCAGCCAATCATCACCTCCAGAAAGATCAAAGATGATCTAAAATTAGCTGTAAGTGCTGTTACAGTCACGTTTGATCGAAGCTAAGCTATCAGCAACAAGCCCCCGTAAAGCACCATGGTTGAAAAAACAGCATGTGCAGAATCGGTTAAAATTTGCCAAGGAACACATTGATTGGCCCCCAAAAAAATGACGTAACATTCCGTGGACTGATGAGAGTAAAAACATTTTCGGGTCTAGTGGTCGTCGACAGTACGTCAGATGACCCCCGGGTACTGAATTCAAGCCACAGTACACTGTGAAGACAGTGAAGCACGGTGGTGTAAAAATCATGGTATGGGGACACTACGGTGTTGGGCCTATTTATCGTATACCAGGGATCATGGATCAGTTTGAATACATCAAAATACTTGAAGAGATTATGTTGCCGTATGCCGAAGAGGAAATGCCCCTGAAATGGGTGTTTTAACAAGACCCCAAACACACAAGTAAGCGAGCAACATCTTGGTTCCAGACAAAAAAGATTGAGGTAATGGAGTGGCCAGCTCAATCCTCCGACCTCAACCCTATTGAAAACTTGTGGGGTGACATTAAAAATGCATTTTCTGAAGCAAAACCCAAAAATTCACAGAAACTGGAATGTAGTTTGTTCATGGGCTGAAATACCTGTTTCTAGGTGCCAGAAGTTGGTTGACTCGATGCAACGCAGATGCGCAGCAGTTATCAAAAACAATGGTTATGCAACTAAATATTAGTTTTGTCATTTAAAGTGAAGTTAAATCTTGGAAAATTTCTTCAGTTTATACAGTTTGAAGAGAAAAATGTCGACACTGCTATTTCTTTGAACAGATTAATATTCCTTTTCTTTGCTTCCTGTAAAAGAATAACGCAAAAAACTTGATAAAACTTTGTTAATGCTTTGATTTGGAATTGAATGTGTAATGTTTCCACTACATTTGAAATATGGAACTAAAAGCTATTAAAAAATATTTGCACTTTATTCACTTTTTTTTACGCACTGCTATTTATTTGAACATCACTGTAGCTACGCAGAATGACCTCCTAACTGATTTTTGCTTGGTCTCCTTAAAAAAAAAGGTTAAACAACATGTCCTTTGTCGTGGTGCTTAACAACGATAATCTATTAACAACTTATTTTGATGGCCTCTGGGCTGGCAGTGACCATTTTTTGCTGAGTATGGTCTCTCACTGTTTGGTTTGTTTTTGTTTGCTGGGTGCATCGTTAGATACCTTGGAACAGATAATTTTTTGTCTTTAAATGTTGTGTCCATTAAGGTTAACCTACAGTATATCTATAGGTTAGCTATGTGATAGTTTGTCTTTATCTTGGTGGCACAGCTTTCAATGAACTGGCTTTTCATTGTAATCTTAATGTAGAGTTGCAGTGCTTGAAGTGGGCCGGAACAGGGATTCTTCTGGATGTCTGGACTGTATTCCTTTCTCATTTGGTCACCCTAGTTTCTGCACTTATGTTTTTCCACTTCGTGCACTGGTCAGTTGATCAGGGTTGATCCACCAGGGTTTTCTGCTTATCAATGGAGATTTAATTAATAATTTGCATCCTAGACAATAATAATAAAATAAATTTTACATGCAGAATTTATGAGGGGTTTTAGCCTGCAATACCAGTAGTGTTTAATATTCAGTGTTGAACAAGAAACCAGGGGATTGACTGTTTCCTGGATTCAGGAAATAAACATATTTTTCTTATAATAAGCTTTCAATGAAGATCCACAGGGGTATTTTACCAGCATCAAAATATTTGAAACACATATTTGACCCAGGTCTCTTGTGCATGGCTCTTTTAAACAGATATAATCAATAAGGATAAGCTGCTTATGAGTCATGTGATTTGTTGACCATCTTCAATTGACTATGAAACACTTAAAAATGTCAACTACTCCTCGACCATTAAGGCTGAGTGGCATCATTCCTACATGGAAGAAACATGGCTGCCATAAGGCAAGGCAAATAGTGACAAACTCTCTGGGTGGATTCCAATCGCTTATTTTATCCGTCCTCTTCACCTCGGTCCTCGCCTGACCCGGAAATCGATCGAGGTTCGCCATCTTTAAGGACATTCCAAACCACTAAATGTTCTTCGGAGGAGCGAGAAGTGGGGAACGAGGAGGCTCCCGGACGACGCTTCACTGAGGAAACATAAGTGTAGCTTTTGCAGAAGCCTTTTCTCAGAACGTGTGATGTGTATAAATTATCCATCTGCCACATCGCGGGTACACCCAGGCACAAATGGAATTTTACCGTTCCTTTCCATTTATTTTTTCTTTATCATTTATAAGCGCTAATCCATAATGACACTCATTTTCTACGACTAACAAAAGACACGTTTATTTATTTAAAAAATTGTCTAAAAAGGATTACAGTTAAGCACGTGAGCGTCATATCATGCTGATGCTTGATTGAGGCTCAATTTGCCTAATGGATGTTGCCTCGATTCCTCCGTCCGCGTATCTGATCCTTGCATCCTTTCCTCGTGTCCTCCATTGGGCAGAGCTAAGGAGCGAGAAAAGGATGTGAGGAAAGGGAGCAAGGAGTGAAAATAAGCGATTAGAATGAACCCTTTGAGAGAAGGTGGGCAGAGCTGACGTGCAAGCACATTTTTGCAATTAGGTGAATACAGCAATGGCAGTTCACTTTTAGATTAGACACAGTAAAGGTTCCAAACAAGGACACAGAAACAGCCGTGGGCTGTTTCACGATTTTATCAAGAAATGTCAGATCACATAAATGATTGAGCTGATTACTTAACTAAGAACAAAAGCTGTCGTGAAATCCAGTGTAAAAACAGCCTGGCCTTCCCTGTCCAGTCCAGCTCATTATATCCATGGGATGAGCACATTTGCAAAAAACAAGTGAGCAGAACTCGATGGCTGTATTATCCAAGAAGCCAGAGCACGAAACTGACTTTTTCACCGACTGGCCAGAGTGGCTTGTGGATTCTAAAAATCACCAGCCATTTTCAACATATTACCAGCCACATTAACTTTTACAATATAACGCAACCTGGTTGGTTATCTGCTAGCGTAAAAATCTTACCAACCACAATCAAAATTTTACCAGCATTTGGCTGATGGCTGGTGTTAATTTTGCTGCTGGCTACAAAACAGTTTGATGGGACTTCCAGCACAGCTCATTTTCTTATAAAACTGCTTCAAAAAACTAAACTCTCACCATTGCAGAATCTGAAGACATGGCAGAAATCTTCCTCCAAAAATGTTGAATTGTAAATATGGCAGACACGGAAAGCCCTGATGCCTTTGTTACTCTCATCCAATTGTCTGAACCATATTTGTGAATTTAATTGTTTCTTTTCTTTTCTTTCCTACAGGAAAAGAAAAATGTCGCAGAATAATACCGCGTATGATTATGAGAGTGATTATAATGACACAACTGACAGCAGCGAGGATAAAGTGAGAGAAGGCATTGCATACATGTACGTTATAACGTACTCCGTCATCGTATTGCTGGGGCTGCCACTCCACACGTTTGTGATCTGCACGATTACCTGCAAGATGAAAGAGACTGCAGCCACCATCTGGTTCCTCGGCCTGTCTGTCACGAACCTGGTCACCCTCCTCCTCCTGCCTTTGCAAATCGTCTCTGCCCTGGACGACTTCACCTGGCGGTTCGCGGGGGCCCTGTGCAAGATTTGCCCCTACGTGGCGTTCACGAACATGCACTCCACCGCTCTGATGTTGGCGTTTATCAGCGTGATCCGATGCCTCTCTGGCCCGATCGCTCGGTTTTTCTGCACGCATGGCGTATCCACGGGCGTGGTCCTGCTGTCTTGGGTCGCCGGGGGTGCCTTGAGCGTCCCGTCTCTCTTGTACAGGAATTCTGAGGACACGAGCCTTGGAGTATTTTGCCGTGACACCTATCGTGATACAGGAAACAGAGAAAAGGCGGTGGTGGTCAACCGTTTCCTTTTCGGCTGGCTTTGCCCCTTGTTTGCGGTGTTCGTCACCTCCTGCCTCATGTCGATGAAGAGGAACAGGGCCCTGATCAAGGCCTCCAAATCCTACCGTATCATTAGGGTCATGATCATCGCATATTTTCTGTGCTGGCTGCCTTATCACATCCTAATGTTGTTCAAACTTTACGCGGTGGCATACCGTACAGTTCTTCTCACGGTGGGCATACCCATCGGCACCGCACTGTCATTCTTAAGCAGCTGTCTCAATCCCATAATATACATAAAAATGGGCAGTTGCAAGAACATGGACTGGATGCAGAATGCCTTTTCCACAGCCAGCCCGTGGAACAACCAGGCAGCAAGCGAGTCAATGACGGGGGAGGATTTGTCATTACAGAATGCAAAAAGTGGAGTCCCTGAGCAAGATGAGCCATGATCAATCAACCTGTTATCCCCCCCCCAGCCAAATACTGGGTATTTTGTACTGTTCACATGCGTGTAACTTTCGATGTGTTTTCAGTGCATTCATTTGCATTCACGTGTTTCTATGATATTAACTTTAACTGCTCAATTAAATAGAGTTCCAAGGCTGCTATGAATGGGAATGGGTCTTGGACAAAAAGGATTGGAAACAGACTGATGAATATTTCTAATGATTAAAAATACAAGTCATATGTTGTATCTCATATTTAAGGAATGTACTTCTTCTCTGCTTTTGCACATGGAAGCGTATCATCTGTATGGCATAACCTGCCTGCCTGTGGCATGTTACAGGCCAGTAACGGAACTGCAGCTTGCAGAAGGCCTGGCCAATGGCCCTTTATTCTTTTTTACAGTAATATTGTAAATGTTACACATTCTGACTGTAATTCCCACTAACTGTAACTCAGTTTTAACGATACAATACAACAATGAGAGGACAAAGCACTTAGACACGTGTTAATTCATGCTTTTGAATATGCTCAACAGCCATAACCCTTATAAGACACACGGGGGAGTACAGCTACCGCAATGTAAGTAATGGACTAGTGATGGTGGTTAAGATGAATTTGGGGAAGGGACAGTTGTTTTAGTGAAACCAACCAATAACATCTGCTACTAATAAGTGAAACAGGAAGTAGAAAGAGCACCACTTGCCAGTATATAAATAATGTGTGTGTCTTTCAACATGTATTACCAGACTGACAACTGCATTTAATCATAAAGGTAAGGTTTAAAGTTTAGCCATATTATTTAATTTTTCATGGCACTTCATTTTGATTACTGCTGAATGCACTGGGAAACAGAATGGTCATTTACTGCTATTTTTGAAATGATTTAGAGCTTGAGTTTTGAAATGACTGTTAAATGTATTGTTTTAAACCAATTGACAGCTACGGCAAAATTGGGCACCATAATATACTGGATAGGAAGGGTGTGACTGAATCCTTCTTTACCTTTGAATTGTTGAATTAATAAATGTAATTAAGAGGCATACACATACAGAGTGTCTACCCAGCCACCAGTATTTGGTTCCCAGAATATCATAATATAGAATAGCATTAGAATGGTATTAAGTTTTGTTATCGCAATTTAAAAAATATTTTAATTGTGGGTGGTCCTTTGCAATATTTTTATTGGGAAAATTAGCAATGTTCAACAAATTTGTCATTTCAATAAATTGATATTGGATAATTCTTGAAAAATGTTAATCATACATATTTCTCCATTATGTTTTTTTATTGCCAAATGGTACTGGTAACCATCAGGATATATAACTATTATATATTATATATTATACAAATATTATAGCCATTTGTATGTGACATGCTGTCAGGGAAATTTCCCTATCTTGTGGGTTTGTGAACTTCTTCTGAAGTATCCCGTGAAAACTACTCGAGTTTTATACAAAGTACAAACTGAGAGTCTTTCAAACAGCAAGGAAGTTTTCCTTTAACAAGCTTTATTACTGCAGCAACAAACAAGGAGAGATGTATCACATACAGCTGCGTAGCATACACTCTAACAAAGGAATACTGTCCTCCTGTAGTTATATCCTTCTTAATGCAGCAAAAACCATCCAATCATAAGCGAATAATGTCTCAATACTCCTCCATTCCTTTATCTACAGAATGTGCTAATTGCAACTTTCTGTTTACTGCACCGGACTTTCTGTTCTAGCTTCACATTCCTAAGCCTTCAATCTCCTTTCACCAGACCCCCCTTTATAACTAACAGGTTTCGTCTGATTGTGTCAAAACCTTCCAGTAAACATGTGATCATACATTTTGGATAATAAACACCTCTATTTAATAGCTTTAATCATTGAGTAATGCATAGATTTAATTTTCTCTAACAATCCCTCCTTTTATTACCTTTAGTGATAAATATACATTAAAAAAGAGAAAAAAGACTTCAAACATGTGCCACATCAGCATAAGCTTCCTCTGCGTCATCATAGGGTGAATCTGGCAGCTCGCTCATGAGCGTACGCAACTCCTGGTCATCCTCAGACCCTTTATGACACAGAGGTTGATATTCTCCTCTATACAGTAACTGCGTGGTCACTCCTCGTGTGACCATATTACAACTATTACTAGTGCAGACATAATCCAAAAGAAAATGCGGCACTTGTCTCCCGGACCAAATGGTCCCGGAATCTGACGGCCACCCATTGACCGGCCCCTCATCTGGAATTTAAGTTGCATCTTCTCTTCTTTTGAACAGCTTGCAGTGGCTCGCGTGGACCCAGGAAGAGCGCTCTGCTACTCGCACAGCAGTCGTCGTAGTTAGTAGTATCTGGTACGGTCCTCGGTATCGGGGCTCGGACCACTTCTTCCGCTGGAAATCCTTCACCACCACCCAATCACCTGGCTTCAGCTGATGATGTGATGTCGTCTCACCTACTGGTTGGGCTGCTTGTACCTGTTTGGAAACAGATCGCAGTGCTTTACTCAATTCAACACAGTATTGCAGCATGCTTTCTTCCACCATGGTGAGATCGGTGATGCCTGCCGGTGCCGCCACTCCAGTCTTCATTGGTCTGCCTGTTAAAATCTCATGGGGAGATAAACCAGTTACTCTATCTTGTGTGGACCTCATTGACATAAGCACGATAGGGAGGATGGTCACCCAATCCAAACCTGTCTCCAATCCTGCTTTAACCAATTTGTTTTTGACCACTCCATTTGCTCGTTCCACTGCACCAGCACTGGCCGGGTGATACGCACAGTGGAAATGCATGTCCATGGAGTAAAATGCGGTCAGTGCTTTCATCAGATTATTCTTAAAATGTGACCCTTGGTCAGAAGATAATCTTTTCGGTATCCCCCATCGTGGGATAATTTCTCTGATTAGTATCTTTGCGACTGCTGTTGCGTCCGCATGTTTGCAGGGAAAAACCTCTATCCACTTAGAGAACATGTCTATTATTACCAAACAATACTTCTGTCCTCTACACGGCGTTAGTTCAATGAAATCCATCATTAAGTACTCAAATGGTGCCTGTGCTGCTGGCTGAGCGCCAGCAGTAGTCTTCACAGGTACTCCAGGATTATTGCAGGCACAAATAACACACCTAGAACAAAAATTTTTTGAGTGAGTTGTGTATGAGCATGTCCCTAGATCCCAGTCCTGTTCCATCATTGTTACCATCCCTCCTTTTGACACATGTGTTTTCCCATGTGTCAACTTTAAATAATATGGAACCAGACTTAGGGGAAGGAAAGGTTTTCCTGTAAGTGCTCCCACCCACAGACCGTCAACTTGCCGTCCCTTTATCTTCCATTTGGCCTTTTCAGTTTTATTAGCTGCTGCTTGGCAGTCTTGCAAAGTGTGTTGTGGGGTTTCTGCATCAATGTGGGCCAGCTGTAGTGAGGTATGTGCTGGCGCATGTGCGGCCGCTTTTGCAGCCGCATCAGCAGCAGTATTTCCCTTTTCTACCTGTGAGTCACCTTTTGTGTGTGCGGCACATTTACAGATGGCTACCGCTGCCGGCAGTTGTATAGCTGTTAATAGATTTTCTACCAGCTTCCCATTTTGTATTAGTTTCCCTGCACTTGTTAGGAACCCTCTGTGTTTCCAAATTGTGCCAAAATCGTGTGCTACTCCAAATGCGTACCTGCTGTCAGTGTAGATATTAACACTTTTTCCTTTCCCTAAACAACAAGCCCTTGTTAATGCGAATAATTCTGCCGCCTGAGCAGACAAATGTCCTGGCAGGCGGGCTGACTCACAAATTTTGTGATCATCTACAATTGAGTAGCCCACATAGCTCTCCCCTGTCTTTGAGTCTTTGGATGCTGAGCCATCTACATAGAATTCATGATCGGCATTAAGCATAGGGTCGGTGGTTAGATCAGGTCTGGGTGTGAGCACTTGTTCTAATACTGCCACGCAGTCATGTGGGTCACCATCAGCTTCTGTTGGGAGCAAATTGGCAGGGTTAAGAACAGTGCAACGCTGTACAGTAACATTTGCGAGAGCAGTTAGTATGTGTTGGAAATGTAACATGCGTGCGGCTGACAGATGGGCTGTTTTCTGTTTTAATAGAATTTCCGCCACCGCATGTGGAACCAACACTGTTAGTGGGCGGAATGCCACTAACGGTACAGCTGCTTCTACCGCCGCTGCAGCGGCGGCGACTGAACGCATACATCCGGGTAAACCCCTCATAACAGAGTCTAATCTGGTTGAGTAATATGCGATGGGGCGTTTTTTCCCCCCATGTTCTTGTAACAGCACTGCAGACATGTAGCCTTCCTTCTCCTGTACAGCTAGAGTGTAAACTTTTTCCGGGTTGGGCGTTCCCAGTGTTGGAGCCAATTGCAACTGTTTTTTTAAGTCTACGAAAGCAACTTCGGCCTCCGGCGTCCAAATTATTTTATCTCTTAACTCTAGATTCTTTCCGTGTATCAGGTCCTGTAATGGTTGTGCTCTTTCAGCATAGTTCAATATCCAACATCTACAGTATCCTGTCATTCCTATAAAGGACATCATTTGCTTTTTAGTTTTAGGACGGGGAATTTTGAGAATCGCCTCGATTCTCTCGATTCCCAACGTTCGTCCTGCAATGGACACATTGTGTCCTAAATAGCGCACCTCTTCCTGCACTATTTGTAATTTGGTCTTTTTTATCTTGTTCCCCTTGTCTGCTAGGAAACAGAGGAGTGCCTTTGTGTCCTCTACACATCCTTCCTCTGTGTCCGAACAGACTAACAAATCATCTACATATTGCACCAATGTGCTTCCTCGGGGGAAAGAGAAATGTTCTAAACATTCGCCAAGCGCGCTGGAGTAGGCTGCCGGGCTTTCAACATATCCCTGCGGCATTCTAGTCCATGTGTATTGTTTTCCCTTAAATGTAAAGGCAAACCAATACTGTGAGTCCTGGGCCACAGGTATACTAAAAAATGCATTTGCTAGATCGATCACAGTAAACCACTTGGCTGTACTAGGAATTTGTGACAAAACAGTTATGGGATTGGGCACTATCGGGGCTCTAGGAATTACGGCTGCATTTACTGCTCGTAAATCTTGTACGAATCTCCAAGATCCATCTGGTTTCTTTACAGGTAAAATAGGAGTATTGCATGGAGATCCACTACACGGCACAATTATCCCTTCATTCAGTAAGGAGTGAAAAACTGGAGTAATACCTTCCTCTGCCTCTTTTCGCAAGGGGTATTGTTTCTTACAGGGTCTAAAAGAGGATTTTGGGCAGACTTCCAACGGCGCAGCTCCTTTAAGGAGCCCAGCCGTTGCTTTATCTGTAGTCCAGAGTTTATCTGGGACTTGGCTTAATAACACTTCTCTGCTGCCATTTAGGAAGAACAGTGGCTGCGGCCTTTGTGGCCCAGCTTTCCCTCTCCAATGTGCTGGGGTTACGCATATCGTATGTGTCATCATTAGGCGATAAACACGGGCTGTGGGGGAATACTGATATTCCTCTTGACCCACTTCTGGCGCCGTTTCCCAATCTGTTATTGCCTTGCACATCTTTATCCATGCGCCTAAATCGCGCCACTGCCATTCAGCACTTTTCTCAATGGAAATATGAGGGTAGCTCTCATGTACTCTGTACAACAGCTTTTGGCGTTTTGTTAGGCTTACTGAAAGTGCTGTAGCTCTTTCTCCTACATATAGCCAATCAGTCGAGATAGTGTCATTCCCCAATTCCTCCCAAAGATCCCAATCCAGCTTTTCCTCCACTGCCATTGTTATATGTAGCCGCTCTGGAGACATTTCTTCTCCCGGAGCGGCACGTACCTTGTGTCTCCTAAAAAGCACCCCTTGTTTTATTTCCTTTGCAACCCTGCTATCCATGAATTCCCACACTGTGATCCATGCAGACTCTCCCTTTTCACTTCTTTGTTTTATTATCAAATCTTTATCTCTTCCGTGTATTGCAATACCGAATACTCTGATTAGGTCCCTTCCCAGTAAATTTACTGGACAGGCATGTGAGAAAAGAAAAGAATGTTTTGTCACTTTACCCTCACTCTTTACAGATAGTGGTTCTGTAAACTGTTCATATACTGTGCTTCCCCCTGCATTTACTGTGTGCATCCCTTTTCCCGATAATGTGAGCATGTTTTTTCCCCATGTTTTTGCACTTAACACAGATACCCCCGCCCCTGTATCGACCATGAAATCAACGGTTTTACCATCAATATTCAATTGCCAAATTGGTAAATCTGTTTCAGTACACTGCACATACATTATATTGGACTCACCCTCCTGCCGCATCCTCCATCCGCCTTCCCCCTCCTCCCGTCATTCTTCATCATTCTCAAATTGTTCTGGATTGTGAACCGCGCCATCTCCTTTAGGGGCATGGTTCCACTGCTTCTTGTCTGGACACTCCCTTGCCCAATGTCCTTCTTTTCCGCAAACAAAACAGCCCTCATTCTCCGTTTTGCCCCGTCCTCTGCCTCTGCCTCTTCCTCTGCCTCTTCCTCGGCCTCGGCCACGACCTTTTTGTTCTTGATCATGCTTCTTTCCTTCAGTCTCCAACTGTTTCACCTGGAGGTCGCTCAGGTGGACCATCTGGAGGCGCTGCCGTTTCTTTTCCGTATCCCTTTTTTCTTTTTCATTGTTCTCAGCATGATGTGCATGGCGTCGCACTTCGTCTAGGCGGGCGTGTTGCCAACCTATCAGCGAGCTCTGCACAGCTTGGCGTAAAGGTGCCCTCAGTCCGCTTAGGAAATACTGTGTCAGATAGGATTCATATGGAGTAAGGTTCCCTCCTGGAAAAGGATCCGGTTTTTCCAGTCCGCCATGCAATTCCATAGCTTCCTGTAATCTTCCTTCAAAATCATCCACGGGCTCGTCCGGTTTCTGGGACGTTCTTGTTAATTTCCCAGTGTCCAAACGAGTGGGAAACACCGTCCCTAGGGCAAGTTCCAGCGCTGTCATTTGTAGCAAATACGCGCACCCAGCGGCTTCCCCGTATGCTATTGCGGGATCAAACGGCTGGGCCGCGAGGGGGAGGCCTACCGGGTTCCCAGCTATGGCTCGGACTTTAGCCCATTTCAACTTTAGGTGCATTCTCAGGATGCTCTCCAAATCCGTGCTGCTTGGTCAAGCGCATTTGACCACCTCTATCAGTTTTGCAAAGAATGTCCTCCCCCCCGTGTGTTCGGGGTTTGGCAGGTCTCCACAGATGCTCTTTAGTTCATCCCTGCTGTAAGGCCGGTACACTAAAAGCACTGCTTGTTGTCCTGCCGGATCCGGACATTCTATCATTGGCATTTGGAACTGACTGGTTTGAGGGGGAGGGGTAATCCAAGTCGGGGGATCTGTCTGATCCCATCGGTCAAAGGTACTGTCCTGTAATCCTTGTAGTCCGTGGGTCCTTTCCCACTGCTCAGCGGCATGTCCCGCACAGACTGGTTCTCCTGCTACCGAGTAACACACTCCTGTCTGGTGGCAATGTGGGACCGAGCATGGAAACTGGCGTTGTTGTGGGTGGAATTGACGCCCAGAACGTGTCCCGCTCTCATTGTCCCATAGTGTGATACGTGGTCCGACAGCTGGGCTCAGGGTTGGAGGGAGCGCTGGAAACGTTCCCCCTTGGTGGCGAGGAGGTGAGGGCAGAGTCAAGGTGGGTGCCGTCGGTGCGACGGGGTCGGGAGGCGCGATGAAGACAGGTTCTTCTGGGGGAGGCGGACAGGATGGCGTGCAGTCGAGATCCTCGTCCAGTTCAGTAGATTTTTTCAGCATGTTGAGGGATGGATAAACAGAGGATACAGGGGTTTTAGGAATTGGTGCAGTATAAGCAGGTGGTTTAGTATGTTTGTTCGCACGTTTATCTCTATTCCTTTCCTCTCTTTCCCTCCGTGATTTTGCTTCTATTTCCCATAACTCAAACTCTCCAAAATCACCTTTTCTGCATGGATGCCTTTTCTTTTTACATTCTGACATACTCTTTTTCACTTCTCCTAACCTTGCTTCAGAAAAACTGCCATTTTCTGGAAACCCATGCATGTGCCATATTTTTATACCTTTTGTGGCTCTATCGCCATGTGAATTCCACATCAACTGTAGTGGTCCCCTGTAATCTGTACAGGAGGGCCCTTTACCCTTACCACAACTGTTTCCCATTTTTACAACTAGGTTAGATTTTATCTATACTTACTTTTTTCTCTTAAGATTTTCCGGTCCCAGACCGTCACGTGTTCTTTGTGGATTTTCCGGTCCCAGACCGTCACCCTCGTCAGGGCATAAACGCGCCCTGTGCTATTCCACAGTCCGTTCAAAAATCCACCTTCGTTGCTGTCCAGGATACCGCTCAGTTCGTCCTCCCACTTTTATTCGGATCTCGTATCGCTCCTCAAGTCCGGCGAAGGCGTCTTTTTTCCCTTCTGGTCCCGGACCGTCTTTAGGGGACTGCCCCTTCCTCCGAACGAGAGAAACGAGTTAGAGACCGTGCCGACTACGCCAAGTTACTGTCAGGGAAATTTCCCTATCTTGTGGGTTTGTGAACTTCTTCTGAAGTATCCCGTGAAAACTACTCGAGTTTTATACAAAGTACAAACTGAGAGTCTTTCAAACAGCAAGGAAGTTTTCCTTTAACAAGCTTTATTACTGCAGCAACAAACAAGGAGAGATGTATCACATACAGCTGCGTAGCATACACTCTAACAAAGGAATACTGTCCTCCTGTAGTTATATCCTTCTTAATGCAGCAAAAACCATCCAATCATAAGCGAATAATGTCTCAATACTCCTCCATTCCTTTATCTACAGAATGTGCTAATTGCAACTTTCTGTTTACTGCACCGGACTTTCTGTTCTAGCTTCACATTCCTAAGCCTTCAATCTCCTTTCACCAGACCCCCCTTTATAACTAACAGGTTTCGTCTGATTGTGTCAAAACCTTCCAGTAAACATGTGATCATACATTTTGGATAATAAACACCTCTATTTAATAGCTTTAATCATTGAGTAATGCATAGATTTAATTTTCTCTAACAATGCCCAGATAGATTTTTTTTTCTGTGATTTAGAACTTATTTTGAACAATAAATATAAACTGATTAACTGGCATTCCGGGGATGTAGATCAGGTTTAGGGCCAGTTCTACTAAATCTAAATTCTGGTTGATTTCAAACCAATTTCAGTCAAATCCAAAATGTCCTCCTATTTAAATTCCATTGATTAGATTTTTTTTTCCATATCAATTCTCTAATTTAATTTCCAGCTGAAGTCTTCTCAGTTAAAATTTTGAGCAAATATATGGAGTGAAATCATAGAGAGCGCAAAAACAGCAATTGCGAGCATATACAAAATGTAATGCTGTTCAGAAAGAAGAATCGCACTCTCGCCTCTCAGTTCTGTGTTACTCTTCCACCAGTTCTGTGCTTGCTTCTCACAAGTACGGCAATCTCGCTTCTCCGTTCAAGTGGCTCACTTCTCACATCTGCAATCTCTCCATTTTAGAAAGCTGCATGCTCAAGCTTCTTGTTTGTAACTAAAATATGTCAGGGATTAAGGTTAAGGTTTGCTAAATGCAGAGGTGGAAATTTCAGTGGTCAGAAAGTAAAAGTCCTGCCATGTGTTTCTTCCACCCATTAACTCAGCCAATAATTATTTCTACCTCATGGCTGAGGAAGAGCAAATCCAGGTGATTGGAACAAAATACTGGGGAAGACATTTACTTTCTGAAGCTGGACTTTCCACCTCTGGCTAAATGATCGACTGAACTATTGATTGTAGCCTCGTCATGATGACTTCCTGTTTATCTTATTTTCTATTTGTGTTTTTTGCTATTTTAATAGTTAAGAATGTATAGCCAACTGTATTCTATGTTCATTACTAGCAATAGCTCCTACGTTGTGAGAAAGTTGTGCTTTGTCGGATTTGCTTTGTAGTTGTGTCAATGACCTTCAATATGCACTTATTGTATGTCGCTTTGGATAAAAGCGTCTGCCAAATAACTGTAATGTAATGTAATGTAATCAATTCATACCACTATTTATCAATACGCTTAATTAATTTAATTTGTGTGATATTTAAACACACAACTACCTCTACTTTTTAAGTTCAGCGATATACCGTAAGTATTGAAGTTTAAAATGAAGGCTACAGCTAGAGTTACCATTTTAAGATAAATGAAACTCAAAATTGAATAGAACTGTACATGTTAGAATAAAGGAAGTGAACTATCCCTGTATAACTATAAATTATAATACAGTAGTAAGCCATCCCTATTAGCATTCAAGAGTCTCTGGATTTAATTTATACTGTATTTCCCACAAACCATCACTTTATCTGCTCTGCCGTACGCTAAAAGGGTTTGTGTGCTTACAGTTTGGTTTATTTCCAAACTTACCTGATTGGTTTAAACATAAAAGTAATTTTCCAACAATGTGTTTTGCTTTCTTACAGGGAACACTGGCAAAATAGCCATACAGACACAATGGACTTAGACGAGGAGTTAATGTTTTATGATTATGGAAGTGATTATGGTAATTACACCTATCTGAACTCTACTGGAATGGAAGAGGTTGCTTTTCAAGCAAACAAGTCGTGTTTTACGGAGGGATCTTGTGTGATCCTCCTTGTGGTGAATGTCATCATCTTCCTGCTGGGGGTTTGTGGGAATGGAGTAGTCATCTGGATCTCCGGTTTCAAGATGAAAAAATCGGTCAACACCACCTGGTATCTGAGCCTGGCAGTCTCCGACTTCATATTCTGCGCCTGCCTCCCGTTCACCGTGGTGCACCTGGCCACGTCTGATTGGCTGTTTGGGTTGTTCATGTGCAAGTTCACCTCCTTCGTCATGTTCCTCAACATGTTCAGCAGCATCTTCCTCCTGGTCCTCATCAGCGTGGACCGCTGTGTGTCCGTGGTCTTCCCCGTCTGGTCACAAAACCACCGCACGGTGAGAACGGCCTCGGTGCTGGTCGTGTTCGCCTGGCTCACCGCTGCTGTTCTCAGTATGCCTGCTCTGGTTTTCCGTGATATGAAAACTCACGACAACGGGAAGACCATTTGCTTTGCCGACTACAGGCGCGGCCATCGGGCTGTCGTTTTCAGCCGGTTCGTCTGTGGGTTTTTGGTTCCTTTTTCGATTATCACCTTCTGTTATAGCATAATTTTCCTGAAGCTGAAGAGTAACCGCATGGCCAAGTCCTCCAAACCGTTCAAGGTCATGTCCGCCCTCATAATGACCTTCTTCATTTGTTGGCTGCCCTACCACACCTTCACCCTTCTTGAATTAAACCACCACCACCACAACCTTGAGGTCTTAAGAACCGGGCTGCAGGTGGGCAGCACCCTGGCCTTTGCCAATAGTTTTTTAAACCCGATTCTCTACGTGTTCATGGGCAACGATTTTAAACAGAAGTTCAAGAACTGTGTGTTCTCGAAAATTGAGAATGCGATTGGCGAGGAAGGCCGGACGACCAGCCGATATCTCTCACGATCGAGTTCCATGGAAGGAAGAGCTTCCACCCACATCTGAAGTATTGCAGCTTCCTCTTTGCGGCAGTGTGTGAAGCACGCTGAGCCTTCATGCAACTGACACTCCAGTCCAGAGATCACTAATAATCCTGCCTTTAATCCTGCGGCGGAAATGTTAAATAACTAATTTTAACTAACTGAATGTCTGAACTGTTAAAAGCACTTTTTTTCTTTGACTGCATGGGAAAAGAAACAAAGGAATTTATTACGAGACTGTAACTTGTTCCTTTCTTTCAAACGTATGTTCTTTGGTGTTATGCACAACAATGATATTTTCATGTTTGTCGTGTCAGTGTTTATCTGCTGTAACATATTAAAGATATAAGTATTCATATTTGTTATAGAATGTTACATTGCTTCGTATGGTGCCTACAACAGGTGAAAGAACAAAGATGGATACAGTTTGCAGTTGATATGCTCTATGTGAGTTAATGTCTCCCATGAATGTATTCGCGGTTTCTCTGCACATATAGTTGTAAATAAGTATGCCTTTATTTGGTAAAAACGGTCACGCAGCTGATAATCACATCCCATCCACAGATAAGATAAGTACTCACAAAATGCAATATGTCCGGTTTGGTTGAAGTCTACAGGTCTCATGGCTCCAACGTTTTCTTTCCATTTGTCCAGAGGTGTAGAAGTAAAGTTAAGAAAGTAAAAGTCCTGCCTTGTTTTTCTTCCACCCATGAACTCACACAGCTGATTTCAGTAATTAATTTTTTGTTATTAATTATTAAAAACTTAAGTGAAGTTAAGTGTAATCTATCACAGGATGTGGATGATAAATGAATGTTTGTGATCATTGGTCCACTGCACCACTTCCTGTCATATAGTCACGCACAAAAACGGAACTGTTATTGGGCAGTGTGCTACAGACATGTACTTATTTAAACACAAAGATCACGCTGAGCACTCTCAAGAAAACGCATCATCTTACTTCTATTTCTCAGTTGTCTTGTGGTAAGTTTATATTTTCTTTTGAAAATGTTTTTTTTTTACCATAAAAATATTATTCACTTGAAATACACTTAGCATCATTGGCTAGATGTGATTTTATAAAGTAAAAATGTGAGATTAAAATCAAGCAAATGTTGAGGTCAGAAGTTTACCTACACTTAGGTTGAAGTCATTAAAACTAATTTGTTATACAAAGGTTATTCTATTCTATTCTATTCTATTTTTAACCACTCCACAGATTTCATCTTAGCAAACTATAGTGTTGGCAAGTCAGTTAGGACATCTACTTTGTGCATGACACAAGTAATTTTTCCAACAATTGTTTACAGACAGATAATTTCACTTTTAATTCACTATATCACAATTCCAGTGGGTCAGAAGTTTACATACACTAAGTTGGCTGTGCCTTTACATTTTTAATATTTGGTCACATATCCTTTGCATGCCATGACTTCCTGATGTCTGTGACCCAACAACATTAAAAGACTCTTGATATCTTATTTTCTGGTACTCTTACAAGCGATACTATAATGTCTCTGTATTTGAATGGATCTCTATGGGAATTGGGGGGTGAGATTAGATTTAGCTGCAAATTATGCTGGAACAGTATTACTTGTGTCACGCACAAAGTAGATGTCCTAACTGACTTGCCAACACTATAGTTTGCTAACATGAAAGTGGTTAAAAATTAGTTTTAATGACTTCAACCTAAGTGTATGTAAACGTCCGACCTCAACTGTATCTTCTTTAGTTATAAATAAATGTTCATGACCAGTCATTAAAAGTTCCACAAAAAAAAAAAATACATTTGTAGGTTTGGATGTTTTGATCTGTGTGCATTACATTTGTGCATTCCATCTTTGGCGTAGCACAGGGCTGCCCAACCCTGTTCCTGGAGATCTACCGTTCTGTAGGTTTTCACTCCAACCCTAACAAAGCACATCTCATTCAACAGCTGGGCTGCGTTCGGAATGGCTCCCTATGCGTTTTATAGTGCACTATTTAGGGCAGGGGTGGGGAACCTCATCTGCAAAGGGCCGGTGTGGGTGCGGATTTTTGTTTAGGCCCGGCACTAAGACACCTAATTCTACTTATCAAGATCTTGATTGAAGACCATGATTAGTTAATTAGTTGAATCAGGTGTCCTAGTGCTGGGCTAAATCAAAAACCTGCACCCACACCGACCCTTTGCGGATGAAATGCCCCACCCCTGATTTAGGAAATCAGCCATTTTGTAGGATGTACCAATTCTCAGTGTTCTCAATTGAGAATTCAGAAACCATCAAAATAACCATTTTTATAAATATTGCACTATAAAATATACAGAGAGCCATTCTGAGCACAGCCCTAGTGATCTCGAAATTAACACCTGCAGGACGGTAGATCTCCAGGAACATGATTGGGCAGCCCTGGTGTAGCAACATGAATACAAGCTATATATTAAACACATGGATATTTATATTTCAGATATGCATGCGGTTGTTATCTATTTATATGTTCTCACTGGGCTTCAGAGAGGCCCTGTCCATAAAGGTGCTCACCGCCTCTTCAGGCAGAGCTGTGTTTTCCCAGGATCAAGCCTTGACTGTGTCATTAATGAGTTAAAGGTGCTCACCGCCTCTTCAGGCAGAGCTGTGTTTTCCCAGGATCAAGCCTTGACTATGTCATTAATGAATTATGGATGAGAACGCGTAGCGGCAAAAATGTGTGAGTGCTCAGTATTATTGCAGAAAACAGGCTGGAGTTTAGACGTTGGGAGTGGCGTCCAGCCATAAAAGCGCCTGACAGGGTTGTGTAACACTGTGAACACTCTCCTATGAGAACAACGGGAAAAGCACAAATACTAAAGGGTGACCTGTGCCTAAATAACACTGAGGGGCCACAGAGGAATAATGATAGGAGTTCATAACAAAATTCTGTTTGGAGAATAGTTGTGAGGGAATATACAGTCAAGTTTGGTCCTGGGGGACCTCTGTGTGTGCTGTGGGTGATCATTTACCCGCTTAAGCCACATTATGCATGCCATGAATAATAAAAGTATAAGAAAAGTCCCATGTTCACATTGTGGTATATTGTAAACGATTGCATAAATAGAGGTTAAAACATTTGAACAAATGAAATAAAATTCTAATTAAAGATTGAGGTGAATCAATAGACTCATGGCCACTCAAATGATCCATTTGGTAGATAATGAAGACTTCAAAGACAATAAATGATAACAAGCTAAACCTGCATAGTGTTAAGGAAGTTTACCCAGTGCGCAAAATGCCACAAAATGTCGTTGAAAAGCCATTTAAAAGGCGTCCAAAATGCGTTTCCAACACAATTTAGCCATCCATGGATGACTGTTGTTCACTGGGTAAAAAAATAAATAAGAAAAAACACGTGTTCAACAACCTTAACTGAACAAGAGTTTTGACAAATACCAGCATACACAGGGGTCCCCTGGGACCGAACTTGAGAACCACTGCTGTATATCATTTCCTGAAACTTGTCCTTTGGACTTTTTTTTTCTCTTTTTATTTTAACTATAGATAACAGGAAAGGGATTATGGCGGAATCGTACAACAAATATGATTATAATTACGATGAAGATTATGACGAAACAGACACGGTTCCAGTGCAGAACAAGATTCTCTTAGCTCTCAACGTCATCATCTTCCTGCTGGGGGTTTGTGGGAATGGAATAGTCATCTGGATCTCCGGTTTCAAGATGAAAAAATCGGTCAACACCACCTGGTATCTGAGCCTGGCAGTCTCCGACTTCATATTCTGCGCCTGCCTCCCGTTCACCGCCGTGCAGCTGGCCACGTCTGATTGGCTGTTTGGGTTGTTCATGTGCAAGTTCACCTCCTTCGTCATGTTCCTCAACATGTTCAGCAGCATCTTCGTCCTGGTCCTCATCAGCGTGGACCGCTGTGTGACCGTGATCTTCCCCGTCTGGTCACAGAACCACCGCACAGTAAAAGCGGCTTCGGTGCTGGTCGTGCTCGCCTGGGTAATCGCTGCTGTTCTAAGCATTCCCTCTCTGATTTTTCGCGAAACATTAACTGGGATAAAAGGAACAACCACATGTTACAACAACTATAAAAACGAGAATCATCTGGCTACTGCTGTTAGTAGGTTTGTCTTTGGATTTGTAATCCCTCTTCTAATCATCACCATCTCATACATCATCATCATACAGAAACTAAGAAGCAATCACATGACCAGATCCTCCAAACCATTCAAAGTCATGTCTGCCCTCATAGCAACTTTCTCAATTTGCTGGTTGCCCTACCACATCAGTATCTTGATGGAACTTGACCATAAAAAATATGACAAGAGTGTTCTCTATATTCTGATTAATGTTTCAGTGATCGTTGCTAGTGCAAACAGTTTTCTCAATCCTCTTTTGTACGCATTTATGGGCAAAGACTTCAAGAAAACGTATCGAAATTGTGTTCTGTCCAAGATTGCAAATGCAATCAGTGAAGATACACACACATCAACAAGGGGTCAGTCCAACACTGTAGATAGTAAAGTGTCCACTCTTATTTGAGGTGATATTCCCACAGAAATAGTCAATAGTGTGTTATGAAGTATGAAGCTAGTCCAAACTAAAATGGCATATAATTCTGATGATCTGGTGTGAGTCACTTCCTCATCTATGAAAATGGAGAATGCAAAGTGTGTGGAGAGGAGGTGGGGGGGGGGCGGGTGGTTTGTAAATTTGACAATTTTTTTATTGTGCTGTTGTTGTTCTATACATTCATTTTTGTTTTTTGTTATATTAATTATTCATATGTTATTGGAAAAGTGTGATGTAGCTATGCAGATTATAACAGGTGAGCAGCTATTATAATTATAATCAGTGCATTACTGTATTTAATCTTAAGAACAGTATAACTTCAGTTTGTTTTTATAATATGCCTGACTTGTATTAGTCAATAGCCAATCAACACTGAAGTATTGCTTGCGTAATAAATGAAGACCACGTTTTTGGTGTAAATGCAATGTGCACTGTAAACGGCCATGGATTATAAATATCAATAAAGAGAAGCAAAAAAAATCCTTTTATTTTTATGTAAATTTATTCTCTTATTACCATTACTGATGTCATATTATCACATCTCACTTCATACTCCCTCATTATAGCGTATGTGTGCACAAATCCATTCCTATAAGGCCTGGTCCACCTACAGTGCAGTCCGTAAGTATGTGGGCAGCGACACAGTTCTCACTTCATACTCCCTCATTATAGCGTATGTGTGCACAAATCCATTCCTATAAGGCCTGGTCCACCTACAGTGCAGTCCGTAAGTATGTGGACAGTGACACAGTTCTCACTTCATACTCCCTCATTATAGCGTATGTGTGCACAAATCCATTCCTATAAGGCCTGGTCCACCTACAGTGCAGTCCGTAAGTATGTTGACAGCGACACAGTTCTCACTTCATACTCCCTCATTATAGCGTATGTGTGCACAAATCCATTCCTATAAGGCCTGGTCCACCTACAGTGCAGTCCGTAAGTATGTGGACAGCGACACAGTTTTTTTTTTACATATAGTGTCCCTATTTTAGGGGACCAAAAATAAGTTGAGGAATCAACATAATCTTAAATGAAGTCATCATATTTAGTATTTGGTTACAAATATTTTGCATTCGATAACTGCCTGCAACCCGTAGACATCACCAGATGCGGATCTTCCCTGGTGATGCTCTGCCAGGCCTGTACTGCAGCCATTTTCATTTCCTGTTTGTTTCAGGGAATCGTTCTGTTCTTGAGACTGACAAGCGGTTTACATCTTGCAGTGAACCCTCTGAGATCATGCTGGTGTAGTCTTATCTATATTTACATTTTTGACACATCTATACCTACATCCTGGAGTGTGATATTGATCTGTTTGATGGCTGAAAAGCGGTGTTTCTTCATAATTGAAAGTATTCTTCGCTCATCCACTACAGTGGTCCTCCGTGGTCTGCCAGGTTGTTTGCTATTGCTGAGCTCACCGGTCTTGCTTCTTAACAATGTACCAAACAGTTGATTTTGACACAACCAATGTTTTGGCTATGTCTCCGATCGATTTTTCTGATGTTTCCATCCCACGATGGCCTGCTTTACTGGCATTGACACTTCTTTCTCCCTCATGTTGAGACGACAGCAACATACTTCAAATGCAAATTACACACCTGGAATAAACTTTAGACCTTTTGTTAGCTTTCTTTTGCATGAACTAATGATGCAAGAACACCCAGCTCGCCAAGAAACTGAGCAGAGAATTGGCCAATTATATTTGGTCCCCCAAAATGGGGGAACTATGAATAAAAAGGGCAGCATTTCTACATGGTTCACTCAATATGGATGCAAATGACCTCAAATTAAAGCTGAGAGTCTGTACTTTAACCTCATTCATTGTGTCCATTTCAAATCCAATGTGCAATAGAGTACAGAGCCAAAACAACAAAAATTGTGTCACTGTCCAATTGTGTCACTTACGGACTGCACTGTAATGATTCTGGCTGGTGACTTGTAGTCTGCAGTTTTAGCTTACCAAACAATAGAAAAAATGTTTTTTAAAAAAATCTGTCAAGCAAAAAAAAAAAAAGGCTCCGTTAAATAAATGATTGGGCAAATAACACACACACACACACACACACACACACACACACACACACACACACACACACACAGCACACACACAGCACACACACAGCACACACACAGCACACACACACACACACACACACACACACACATTAATATATTTCCATCATACTGCATATCAGCATAACATCCATATGCAATTACATGTGTTGTTTCTAATATTACAATGTAAACATTTCCAGAAACTTATGATTCAGCTCATGCATCGTATACTGCAAGGCAGCTCTGTAGCTCTGATCTTGAAAGCTGCTGGTCCTGCTGGTTTCCACCTTAAATCAGGAACCAGTTTAGGCCAAAAATACCAGGGCCCTGTTCTTCATACGTGGGTAACCCCAGAATACAATATGTGTGTGAACCAGCAAAAACACTGTTCCGGGTTTTACTCAGCGCAGCTAGCCAGCCAGCCATGATGAACAGGGCTCTGGTGAGGTGAACTACTTTAACTGGTCAAATACGTGCTTAGTAAAAATAAAAACCACTAGCAGAATTTGCCGTTCTCCAGGACCATCCCCTTGTCTGACTCAATCATTCTGCCGGCAGAATACATTTACAATCTGAAGCTATGGGGATGGTTATTAGAACCTTGTTCAATTCAAAAAATATGTATTATGAATGTTGTAACAGATGGATTTAATGTGCACAGTGAGTTTATATGCAGAACAAATAAGGGTACCATGCTGAAGAATCACGTTTCAACTCAACGTCCCAGACATAATTAAAATGTGTCCCAACAAAGCCGCGCTATTTTTATACGAAAAAATTAATATTCCATTTGAAGTCAATTTAGAGGAAGTAGGAATGAGCTGTTTAACAGCTAAATCATTTGTCATTGCTTGTCTTAAAAAAAAATTTGATTAATTGAGATGTGTTATATCTGATCATGACCTCCATTTCGATCAATCTGTGGCCAAAAGTAAGAAAAAAGCATATTTTCAACAAATAATCTGAAAAAAAAAGCACACAACCGACTGTAGTTTATCGGATTTATCAGATTACCTGACGACAATATGTCAAAAGGCTGTAGGCTAGCTACAGTCGATTCAAATAGTCAACAAACTTTGGCTAAATGAGCCAAAATGGCGATAGTTAACAAAAACAAAAGTTATCTCTTTGAAGCATTTGCTCTTTGTTTCCTGAAAGGTAAGGTATAGGCTACCATGAACTAATAACCCCAAATTCAGGTGGACATAATCTTAAAAAATGTAATTGTGCCTTCAGAGCACTGACTTAGTTTACACAAGGTTATATTTTGCTCAGAAAGCAAGCTTTGGGGCTTCCATCACTACTGTTGCAACAGTTAGCACGATAACTGCACTGAGTAAAACCCTCCCAGATTTGGAACATGGTAAAATGTGCAGTTCCGGATTTTACTCAGTGCAGTTATCCAGCTATAACTCCATAACCCTGCTTTGTGGAATATTGGCCATGGTGATTTCCAAAAAGGGAGCTTTTTTATATAAATTTATTTCCAGATTTTTTCCTTTTTCTGGTAGTCAATTGGATCCTATGTAATTCAATTCCCCCGTGTAGCAACCGCTAGAGAATCGCCGCTACACAACCCCATCAGCCGGTAGTAGGAAAGAGGGCACCCCGTCCTCTTCAGGGCGCGACTTCTCAAGCTCCTGACCGCGATTCCAACCCAGGGCCGTCTTATGCGCGACAATCCTCCCCGCCTGTACCCCGGGAGCAGCCGCCAATTGCCGCTCCCTCAAGGCACCGGCCGTACTCGGATCTGGCAGGACCGGGAATCGAACCTCCAAACCTCAGGATGCAAGGCCTATCACAAACTGAAAGGCTGCGCTTTTACCACGACACCACGGCAAACAGGAAGGAGCGTTTCAGTCAGAAGGATATTCCCTGTGTCATTGCACAGAAGCAACTCATCAGCCAATAAGGTACCTGCGAACAGATCCAATTGGGATTCAGTTCAATATTCATTGTCCCCACAGTGAAATTCACAATGCAGCCAGGAGTTAACAGGACATACTTGTACACACATTACATATTCACACCTGATTAATGCAGGTGCTGTCTGCTGAAGTCAAATAAGAAACATAAGTTTAAGTCTTTGCCATGCGTAGACCAATCAGCACATTTACGGTATTTTTCTAGCACCTGGACTCGAGTGCATCTAGCACTGTGTCAAGCATGATCTTGAACACCCAAAGGATTCGTGCTTCCACTGTCAATAAGCTACTCCAGTAATAACTGTGAACAATAGTTTGTAATATTAGTGTGAAATTACTTTAAAATACTTTCCACCTATTCCCTCTTATTCTGTTGACTGAACTCAACTTGAAATAGCTTCTGTAATTAATTTTGTGAATCCCTTTTAAAATAAATAAAACATCCGTCAAATCCACCCCCCAATCCGATGTCCTTTCGCGGACTCTAAAGAGATTAAGTATGCCAGAACTGGACATAATCGACTGTAAATACAGTGAGATGAAAGCCTTTACCATACTGTTACGTTCTCGCTTACGTTCGACACAGGACGGAGACACGAGGCGACAGGGACAGCAGAAATTTATTTATTTAGCCAAAGGGGCAGGGGGGAAGTAGAGAAGTACAGAAAGTAGAGAAAAAAAAAACACAGGCAAAAAGGGGCAATCCAGGGCAATATCAATACAGGCAAAGTACAGGGCAACAGTCAAACAGTCAAAAAAAAAACAAAAAAAACAAATAAAAAAAAAAAGAAACTAGATAAAATACAAGCAAAAGAAAGGGTATCACAGGAAAAATTTCAGAAGTATTTAAAAGGCAGGCTGGCTTTAGAAGAAAGCAAAAACAGGAAAAGGAAAAACTGAACACGACACAACACTGGAACAGGGCAAAGGGACACATGCAACACAAAGACACAAACACAAAGAGGGTCAGTGTGTGCGGGCGGAAAAAAAACGATTGAAAAAAAAACACAATGGAACACTGAAACAAATACGGAGACAACTAGGAAAACGCGGCGGACTGGAAACCAAACACACATAACAGATGTAACAGAGTTTTTGGAAAACCAGGAAAGATTAAAGAGATGAAGAGGAGAGAAGAAGATCAGCAGCAGAGAAGAGAAGGGATTACAGAAGGACGTGACAGCGTTAGTGTGCTATATTATGTATGTTTGATAGATTAGTAACTATACACCCCGTTAGTAGTTGTATGAAGTATATATATAAAACAAAGTAGTTTGAATGGTTAGTTAGTCTTATATTATCTATAGTAGTAGTGTGGTAAGTAAATAATAGTATGCAGAGCACAGGTGGAAAGCAAATGGGAACCCGAACACCCAACCAATGAGGACCCGACGGTACAGTAGACAACAACACAGAGACACACAAAAGAAAAAAGGACAAGCAGACAAAGGAAAAAAAAAAAAGAAAAAAAATATACAAGCCAAAATACAAAAGAAGAAAATAATAACAAAATAAAGATACAAATAACAAGCAATACACAGATCCTTACACATACACTCACAGAAATAAAGGCATGAACAGCACCTAAAAAGGTACAAACTCTTGTCGCTGGGCTGGTAATAAAATTGTACCTCTTGGCAGCAATACATAACTAATTTGTACCTTTTTTGCTTGAAAAGGTACTTATTAGTACCCAAAGAGAACATTATTGTGCATTTGGGAAATTTGTCCCTTAAAAAGAAAAGATGTACCTCCACTGTACCTTTATTTCTCAAAGTGTACTGTGTTTAATTTCTGCTCAGTACATTTAGCTAAATTTCAGCTTTCAATTTGCTGTCCGGTTTTTATTTCTTTATTTATTGTACCGCTTCAGCACAATCGCTAGACACACAAAAACTTGGGTGAACTGCTGCAACCCGCGTCTTTGTCATACAGTGAAATCTGTTTGACTCCAGATTACATCAGTGACTGAAGGCACGGCTAACGGACAGAGGAACATGTTTTAGTCTTGTTTGTGAGTCGTTTTTAAGACTCCGGTGCCAGGTAGACGACACCCATTGGGCCCGACTGTGTACTCACGCTTTTATTTTACAGCTGTCACTCTGGTGACATCACAGACTGGGAGGAGCCGCCTGGCGCATTGCATGAGAGGACATAACAGTGAAACAGTGTAAACGGAAGCTTTTATAGCGCAGGATGGCGGGATACGAGAGGGCGCACGAAGCGTTAGTGTCATCGGCTGCAGTTGTGTTGACGGACCGTTCGCCCCGTCTCCTTCTGCAATAAAAATGCTCAGCGGCTTTGTTTGAAAGCTCTTTAAAATAATACATTTCAGCCCTAACGTGCCATCCGGATGACTCGAGAATATTGCATAAAACCCAATAGTGACAATACGTTTTTGCTCATTTAAATTTAATTGACACATTTCTTTGACAGGCATAGTATACCACACCACATTTGGCTCAGAAGCTAATTTGCAGCTGGCAGATATGAAAAATGCAGCGCGGTTTTTATTCCGCAAGGATTTGCACATCATCGGTTTCAAAATAAAAGCTAAGAAATTTATTTTTACATAAATGCACTCCATTTAAAAGCATACCAGATAGGCACTTCTCATAAGAATCAACTGTGCATGTGACTCAAATCACCTTGCAAGAAGTATGAATCATGAGCCCATTGTATTGTATTGTCTTTTGCCAGCAACCACTTTAATATTCATCATAGTTGAAATCACTCTTATTTCTTTGAATACAGTGGAACTGAGTCTATAAAGCTATAAATAGAGGAGCCAATGAGGGTCAAATTGGAACTGTTTTCACAATTTCAAAATGGAAATTCTGAGGAAAAATAAAAGGTTATTATATCTACACTGCCTGGCCAAAAAAAAAGTTGCATTCTAATATTTAGTTGGACCGCCTTTAGCTTTGATTACGGCGCGCATTCATCGTGGCATTGTTTCGACAACCTTATGCAACGTCACAACATTTATTTCCATTGAGGGTTGCATACATTTTTGGCCGAGTTCTTGTATTCATGACGGGAGAGTCCAACCACTCCATAAAGTCTTCTCCAGCCCTTCCCAAAAACTTTCAATGGTGTTAAGATCAGGACTCTGGTGGTCAATTCATGTGTGAAAATTATTTCTCATGCTTTCTGAACCACTCTTTCACAATTTTAGCCTGATGAATCTTGGCTTTGTCGTCCTGGAATATGCCCATTGATGGGATAACCTGGTCATTCAGTACATTCAGGTACTCAGCTGACTTCATTTTATTGCTGCATAACGTTGCTGAGCCTAGACCTGACCAATTGAAGCAACCCCAGATCATAACACTGCCTCCAGAGGATTGTACAGTGGGCACCATGCATGACGGGTGCAACGGTGACTTTTGTTTTGACCAGGCAGTGTAGAAACACATAAAAATGGAAAGAGGATGCTTCTTCACTTCACGGCAACAAAAACAGATTGCGAAAGATAACTTCTGCTTCAACAATGCGCAATGAACCATAGTGGGTTTTTCTTGGTATCAGTTTACAATAAGGGAACACAATTCATGCCTTAACTAATGCATGATGTGTCATGAACTCCGTGTGGCTCAATATTAATAAATGATCAAGACATTATTAGTTCATGTGATTACTTTACACTTAATGTGTCAAAAATTAATGAACATTAACTCACAGTTAAGTCATACATTAAAAATCCGATAGATTTACAGGTAGATGAGAAAAGGAATGCAAAACGTGGAGATAAGGAAAGAAAGGCGCGATCCATGACAGGCTCAATATTAATAAATGATCAAAGCATTATTAGTTCATGTGATTACTTGTTCACAGTTAAGTCATACATTAAGTAACATGTCATCAAAGTAGCTGCAAACCAGGTAGGTAGACAAAAGCTTCTCAGACCATCAGTGGTGGATTTATCAATTTTGGGCCCCCCAAAACTCCTCCTGACAGTGTGCTGACAAAGCTGTTAGCATTTAAAACGACTGTACATAGACCAAAATCCTGCTATTGGGGCTTCTAGACTGGTGAACCCCAAATGCATAAAAAAGGCATGACAACACAAAGTAATCATGAATGTTTGTTGGAAAAATTGGGTTGGGGTAGAGTGTGATACCCCAAAAATATCCAGTAAGTGGCAGTTCTGAGAGCAGAAACAATCTTTTTAATGAGAGGTCAGAGTGGAATGGCCAGACACATCCAAGCTAACAGAAAGTGAGCAGAGTGCATCTTCACGGAATGCACATGTTGAACTATGAAAGGCATGGGCTGCAGCAACAGAACGTTAGATAATACTAGGGAGGTGTTCCTAATAAAGTGGGTACGGAGTGTAATTGAGCCCCATAGGTGTTCGCCATTCATCATTATTTCACACATGTGATCACCTTTACTTCCTAAGTACTTGGTTGACTTGTGTCCCTCTAAGTAAAGTCATGGCATGATACACATTTGTAAATGATTACTTAATGTATTGATAGGAGGCAATCATGAGTTGTTAATCATGAGTTGATCATTACTTAACTACGTGTTCAATTAGGGCAGTGTGTAGTAGTAAATGGTTAATGGTTTTTAACCGAAAGGTCGCAGGTTTCGAGTCGAGTCCCACGTAGGACACGTTACCCCCTGAGCAAGGTACTTCACCCACTGAATTGCTTTCATATAATATCTGTGTAAATGGATACTGTATAAAAAAAAAAAAAAAAAATGCTGTGTAAGTCGCTCTGGATAAGAGCGTCTGCTAAATGCCTATAATGTAATGTAATGTCATGTAATTAATTGTCACTCTTCAAGTAAAATCACACAAGAGTCTTCATATAGTAATGATTACCCCATCATCACAGCACTACTACTTAATAAATAGCTCAATGATCTCTGCACCCTTGAAAACCTAATATTAAATTAAACCAGTCAAAAGTCGTCCAAATAGAACAATACATGTTTTATTCATTATACATGTGGAACACAATTTATTAAGACATTCAAAAGGACCTCACTCCCATTTTCTCGCAGTCGCCATATCTGATTTTTTATAAATCCGCTTATTTTGTGTATGTCCCCCACTGTTATGATCAATACAGCTCCTGCTGTGGTTAACAGTGAAATGTGTGTATCCAGCAGTGGCAACACCACTGATCACTTATTATTGTGGTCCCCCGACGAACGTGTCTTCTGATGAATGGGAGCAGTCTTCACCAGTCTGAGAACTGGCCGTTTCCTCTGATTTATAAAATTTTTAATTTCAATTATCAGTAATTTTAAAAGCAAACAGCTTTGTCAGCACACTGTCAGGAGGAGTTTTGGGGGCCCCAAAATGGATAAATCCACCACTGATGGTCTGAGAAGCTTTTGTCTACCTAACTGGTTTGCACCTACTTTGATGACATGTTACTTAATGTATGACTTAACTGTGAACAAGTAATCACATGAACTAATAATGCTTTGATCATTTATTAATATTGAGCCTGTCATGGATCGCGCCTTTCTTTCCTTATCTCCACGTTTTGCATTCCTTTTCTCATCTACCTGTAAATCTATCGGATTTTTCTGTGTTCCGCTACGGGTTTTGCGTTCGCCTCGGCGATTAGTGAGTTCACCCGTACTGCATTTCCTCTCGCTATTTATACCCCGCTTCCTCCTGTTCTCGTTGCTTCCATGTTATTTCAAGTAACATTCGAGCCGGTAAAAAAGGTATAGGATGTTGTGCTGCTATCGACCGCTTTGCTTCTCAACGCGGGACTTGTTAGCAGTACAATTTAGAAAGAAAGCAAAGTTATCTTTTCGCTCTTATTTCAGAGCAGAGCTTTTCCGTTTGTTTTTCCACTCATACCTACGAGTGCTCTTACCCTAAGCCTTTGGGTTTTTTGTTTTGTTTTTCTTTTCTTTCTGTTGTTCGCTCCACAAACGGGAGTTAGATAAGCGTTACTGCTTATTTCTTTGTTTTGCTCGGATACCGAGTTCTTCGTTAGATAAGCGTTACTGGTTATTTCTTTGTTTTGCTCGGATATCGAGTTCCTCGTTTCTTTCGCAAGGTTAATTGTGTTCCCTATCTGTCGCACCTGGACCTCCAATATTTCCTCCGTGTCTCTGGCACAGAGAACCCCAACAGAGCCACATAGAGTTCATAATACATCATGCATTATTTCATGCATTAAATCATGATGAAATAATGGTTAGTCATGCATTAGTTAAGGCATGAATTGTGTTCCCTTATTGTAAAGTGTTACCTTTTTTTTTTTAAATGTCAAACCTTTCCGTGGCATGTAACGTCAGAAATTTTCATGTACAGAAGAAATTCACAGTAATGAATATGCTGACAATTCATTTCAGTTTATATTTACTTCAATCGGTTCGATTTTGATTATAGTTTTCATTAGATTTTTCATTCATTTTTACAGCATTTAGCAGCTGCTCTTATCCAGAAAAACTTGCACAGCTCACATTTTTTACCCACAATACTTTTGTACAGCCGGATATGCAGTGAAGGTATTCAGGTTAAATTGCTCAAGGGTACATATATACAAAACCTATACAGCAATGGAGTTGCAGCAATACCACTACATAGATAGCATAGCGCTACGTTCTGGCCCTTTTGTGCTCTTTACGTATCATTTTGTGCCTGTGTTTCTCAGGCACGTTCAATGTGACAATACAGAAAACAATGCTGAATGATGTCCAAGTCCTTGGAAGGAACACAAGCTGCTTCCTGTTTATTCATTACTCAATTTGTGCGTGACTTTCAGAACAATAAGACTGACCTCAATTTACTTACTAGCTGTGGACAAATCGTGTGGGTACTGCAATGTTCAGAGAGACAGTTAAATCTGAAATCAGACACTTATATGCGCTCAAAAACGTACTCCAGAAAAACACGTCAGATTAAAATGGCAAAGCAAATCTTTGTGGGTAGACATGCGTCACCGAGTTGGATTTAGAAATAAATAAACGACAAAGGTCACTATTTTAAACATTCAGCAGTACTCCAAACAGCAGCAGAAGTTATAAAGCGGCCTATAAAGCAGTACATATTCTTTATGAAGTAAAAGCAATATGGTATATTTTAGAAAATGATATGAAATTATTCCCAACTGCCATTCAAAAGTCAATTTTGGTCACCATGCATTTCAATGGAAATATACCATGCGATGATTACAACAAAAATGAACTATAGGGTGACCAGTTCATACAGTGTGATCTTCATGCCTTATTGTAGTGTACATACTGGAGAATGACAAATGTCTATCCTCACTCTAGACAGTTTCCAGGATTCGTAAGAACTCCGAAGATCAAACAAACACATAACTGTCAAGGCAATGCATTCAAATGCGTTCAACTTTTTCAAAGTTACGGACAAATGTTGATTGAATCCAGGCTCTAATCTGTTGGCTGTGACTGCCCTCAAACTGCATAAACATTAAAAAAAGCCTTCTGAGACACAATGGACACGGTTGGGAAAAACAGGTTATATTGAACCATTCCATCTAGCCACTTTACCATATTGGTATTTGGCAACAGAATACAAATTTACAGAGTCAAATTAAAATATTTTTTCCCCCATTAAAACATCGAGTGTGGCCAGGCTCAGCATCACAAATTCAGAACCAGAATGTGTGTTAGAATGTGCTGCTTACAGATTTAGATCACTTTATAATTTATAATACTTTATCATTTACTAAGCTGAACTGACCCTAATGAGTACTAACTTTCTCAGGGTTTTCAGCTCGCTCTCGTTCTGTCTTTTTTTTTGCAAACAAGCACACACACCCCTACCCACACACACACACACACACTTACTTTCCTCTTTCAGTAAAATGGTTTCCATTCTCAACGATTGCAAAAGTAATGAGACATTCTCCTGTTGTTTGTTAACGCACATTAAGTAATGTCACCATTTTGTTTCTTCTCAACAACTGCTACTTCATTACATCATGCTTCAAAATAAGACACCACAGCCCATCAGAATACTAGGAAACATTTAATTATAGGTACATCCTGAATTTAATCCAGGTAAGTGCATTGCCTTATTATGTCAGTGTTAATTTTAAAAAGGGAACACGCCATCTTTTGGAAATATACATGAGTATTTTGGTCAAGTATACCAGAAACATGATGTCTAAGATTGCACAGAATTTTAAAGTATTTTTTATCCATTTATTCAAATCTATTTTTGGTAGAAACATATTACATTCATTCCATAAAAAATACATTCAGTGACACCACCCGATAGCATCCTTTCCTCTCTCCCACATCCATCTGCATTAAAAATAATGTTTAATCAATTTTTTGCCCGTGTTATAAAAATAAAAATATATACTGAAATAGCATATTATTTAAATTCATCAGACGCCTCATTCTTTTGTTTTTAAGGGATTTGCACTTTTCTTACTCAAAAAGGGCTTTGTGTAGATTCTGTGGCTAACCAGAGAACCTGATGACAAATAGCATTATACTCATTGTATGGAAATAAAAGGCAACTGAAAAGCAACAGCAACAAAAATCTAATCTGGTATATCTAAATCATTTATTGTCTAAAGAAAACAGGACAAAAATAACAATAAACAATTTTTTTAAAAGGTCTATTATGGGTAATATTTTAATTGGAATAAGTCTAAAAACAGTCTAACCTGCCTACATTTTACATATCGTTAATGTAAATGCTAACCAACAACAACATTATGGAAAACCATCAAGAAAATATGTTTTGGATGTAGTTTGATGGGAAACGTTATTTTGGACGTATGCTGGGTGCATGGAGGAAAACCGCGACCAGTGGAAACAATCAAGTTCAAATCGAGAAATGTTGGTTTTAATGGATGCATCACATTAGTTAAGTTTGGCCAGAGATCCAGTGTATAAGAGCTGTTTTTCATATTCAACAGATAACTGTTGGCAGCTGAAACGTCTGTTCATTAATGTCATAAAATATCTCTTTCCTGAGTTTCCCAGGGAGTTTATTAATAATAACATTATCCTGGTCACATAGCCTTTCTCTCAATAGTTCCACACAGAGATTGAAAAAATGTTGTTAGCACTTTCATTGCTAATCAGTCTACAGAACAGCATAGATTGTCAGTGAGTGTGGGGCATCATACTGAGAAATGCATTAAGCAGCACTTTACTCTGTACTCAAATTAGCATTAACCAAACCTCACAGACAGGCTCGCTGGTTTTCTATTTAAGGCTGCCCTAACCCTAATTAGTTGCTGCACCAAAACCATTGCTTTTACAATTAAACAAAGGTCAATTCATATTTTCCCCTTAAATTTTAGACGGACTTGAAACGCAGGGTTACAAACACTCTTGTCAGCAATGTTGTGGCGGAGCTGAAAAAACATTTAATTTGAAAGCTAGATTAGTTTCCACGTCAGTTATGTATCTTCAGTGTTATTTTATAAACTGTATACAAAAAAAAAAACATATCCTGTTGTTTAACAACTATTCAACCTATTCAATAACCTTTTACCTAGCGATTCTGGCATTTAAGGAAGGTACCTCAAAAACCTTTCCCTGTGAAATACCGTCCAATGACAAATTGCGGCTTCCTACAGAAGAGAAATCGTTAATTTTTGTGTGCAACAGACAAATAAACTGTTCAACATGCACTGTGTGGGCCAATGTGGTTGACAGTCTAAGATGTGATTGTTCTATCAGATCCTAGATAGAATCAGTAAGCATGGGTTGGGATTGATCAATTAGCATGAATCTCAACAATAAACTTCAAAGTAAGGCAGGGCAGAATGAATGAGATTCTGGTCCTTCAAAGCCACCAGACACAGTGCTGTACCAATAAACTATTTTCTATTCTTTTAACGGCTTAGAATTAGATTTAAAAATATAATTTTAAAAAGAGTTATAAGTGCTGTAATTACTCAGAGCAGTGTTTCACACATTTTTTGAGGACTGTCAAAATAAAAACATGTCTAGTCTCTTCAGAAAGCATCTGTAAGCTCATGAGTAGGACAAAAAAGTAACCAACTAGAACTGCCCAACAGTGGCTTCAAGATTTTCTTTGCAGGTTTTAAACAGTGTGTTTGATGGTACGGTTTTGGCCACTTTGTCAGATAGTTACCCAGTGATGTACATACATAGTTATGATGTCATTATAGCAGACTTTTGTGAAGCAAATTCTTCAGAGCTAGATGTCTAGATGTTTGCCTGCCTCCTGCCCAGGAGATGTCAGACCTTATCCTTCCGCTGATTCCAATACCCGACCAAATGTCATCTTTCATCCTCGGCTCTTCAGCTTTGGACTTTGAAGGCAGTTCTTGGAGCGCGTGACAAGCGGCAAAAAACAGTACCGAACGAAAGCAGAATGTTTGTCCATTTCCACAGCCAGGAGAGCGCACAGTCGATGAACAGGATTGTCAACACCCAATACAGAACACAGAACATGTTTAAATTTTCTCCTTCCAGGTAGGAATTAAAACATTACCACCCTTAAAAAAAAAGAGAAAAAAGTGTGTTTTATGTTTTACTGTGGATATTTCCAACACTTTCATACAAAGAGCACATTTTGTTTTCGGTACGGGTAATATGTGATAGCAGCACCCTCGTTGTGCAATTCCTCGATGTTCATACATAAATATATTTGTATCTTCGTATAAGCTTCGTCTTCGGCTTTCCACCTTGCGAGTGAAAAGGAATTGGCTGAAAAATAAAGCAGCCGTAATGCATTTGGATGTATTCCCCAAATATTGTTATTTAACAAGTAACGGGTCCCCCATTTTAAGGCTTTAACTTCACATGCACACCAGTGCGTCAGAGGGGGACTCGCCTGCTCCCCGGCGGTACATGGAGCATGGAATGCGCTGATGTAACTTCCTGTCCAACCCCCCTCTCTGCAAAGTGCCAATTGCCTGTCAATCAGTATGGCAGACCATCCTTCACCAACACCATTGGCATCATGAAGCGTGCCCATTGGTCAGCTTTAGGAATTGTTTCCCTAACATTTTTTCTAAGGAAAAAGGGTGTGGGAAGGGGGAGAGAGAGAGAGAGAGAACGGGAGGGTGTGGGAAGGGAGAGGAGAGAGAGAGAAAGGGAGAAAGAAACAGAAGGCAGAGGAGAGTGTAGTGTGCATCATCTCGGACGGTAATCCCCTGGCACTCCGGAAAGCTTGCGTCTTCTCAGGGCTCCGTCCACCGTCTTGACGAGCTCGTCGATGGAGGCCCTCATCTCAGGGGTGTAGGGGTCGTACTCCAGCTTACGCAGGCCGGAGCGCTTGAAGTTGCCATCCTTCTGGCCCTCCACGCACAGCAGCCGGTCCTCAGACACCTCCAAGTTCAGGAAGAGCACCATGTTTTTCAGATGGGTGAACAGGTCCCTCTTCAGCTCCTCGAAGTGGACCACGTGTACCTTTTTGCCGTACTTTAACCAGTCCAGTGTGTGCGACGCCCACCACGGAGAGTAGTTCTTCACAAATTCGGGCCACTCTGCAGATGGACAACAAAACAAACAAAAAGGTTTTTGACCCATTCTGCACATAATTTAAGTGTTTCTCCAAAACTCACTCAGTCCACTTTGACAAGAATGAGAATAATTATTATTTTTTTGCATGAATAATCATGTTTTTACTTAAATCCCTAATAATAACAGCGTAAAAGTAAAACTGTAAATATCTAACCATATAGAAAAATGTGCCGAGTTTAATTTTGACCAAAAGTGGAGTGAGTTTTGGAAAACCTTTCCATATTCAGGTATTAAACAGAATTATTTGCTGCCTATTGTAATAAAGTCAATTGCTTTTATTACAATATGCCCAGTCAGAAAAGGTGCTCTCCACAAGTACAGACTGAGCTGTATACCCTACATGTCAATAGCTGGAGTCCAGGCTGTGGCATTGGATACCTACAACTGGGAGTCAAAAACATTAGGACACAAGTAAGCCAGGATTCTTGTGGTTACCCTGAGCTGTCGTTAGAGCGTTTTGCTAACTCAACAATTAAGTGGCATTTTTGATGCGGTAGACATTAATGTGGTATTTATCTGATCTCTACAGCCCCTTGCACAACATGCACATTTTCCAGTGACTTTCAATCTGACCGATAATAACCCTAATAAATAGCTAACTAGAGATGCAGGGGCCAACACAGTAACGAGTCATGTGACAGCATTCTGCTTTTGTCCAATCATATTCCTTTTTCCTAATGAAAGTGCATTGGCAAAACGTGTCCTTGAGGACAAAAACATGTTGCAGTGAAAATATATATATATTTTTAGTCAACGTCCCTTGCAGTGTAGGTTTCAGCAGAGTAGAATATATGGTTCTTTAGAATATATGGTTCTATAGAATATATGGTTCTATATGGTTCCAGAGACTCATGTTCCCTACAGGGGTCAAAAATGTATTTCTGGGTCATAGGAGGACATGAGAAACTTCAGTTCATTAATATAATTAATTGAATAACTTGAAACTGAACTGACCACCCCAACAATGACCCTCAACTCATTCGATGTCTAAGGGCACTGATTATGTGCAGCCAAAATGTTACAGCATCCATCAACTTCCTGTCATTTGTGGATGTGGTCAATGCCTCCTAGGCACCATTTCTCACTCCTTAAACTGTATTTTTGGGACTCTCTCTGGAGAAAAAAATCTGTACAAAGTGCTGCACTCAGAGAGCGAGGCGGTGCAATTTTACAGACCGCCGTTGAGTCTCAAAATCGCAGAAACAAGGGATATTAGAGCCGAACGTGAACAGTAGTCACACCTCACAGAATCATCCAGGCCCCTTCCGGCGGAATGACAGATTGGTGTTGACACTGGCTGTAAATAATACCAAGCTGTTGAAGTCCTCTAATTAAGTGACAGCGGAGGAGTATGATGTTTGCATTTAAAAAAGGATGCCATGCTGCATAAGACGTCAAAAAAAAAGAGATTCTCTGAGGTGATTACAGAAGAGTGCTCAAGTCAGCAGAGAAAACCAGCCAAAAAATACAGAGACAAAAATAAAACTCAAAGAAATGGTACATCTCTCTCCATCTGGTTAGCCCTCAGGAATCCCCCGTATGTCGGATGCAATGCCGCTGTTACTTACGATAATTAGACAGCGAACACGTCCCCCCCCCCCCCCCCTTCCCACCCTGAGAATAATCAAATAGCAAAGTTATTTCACTTAACAGAGCCAGTACCATCCATCCCTGTGCAATCATTGCTCGTAAAGATTATTCTGTGAAGCGACCCCCCCGAGATATTAAATTAATGGAATGGAACAAAGCGAGTTTTGGGCCTTTTATGGCGATACCTGGAGCTGTGGGCGGCCAGTAATATTTACAGCGGGGGCGAAGGAAGGCAAGGTAATGTGACAGACTTGACAGAAATCTACAAGTATAATGCGCGACAAAGCTCAAGGAGACGGACTCGGCGAGAAGGTCGGTCGCTCGTTTTCAAAGCCACGTTTCATATTCTGCTCCCCCCTCCTCTATCTGTAAAAATCACTAGCGAATGCATTTTCTTTTCCACAGCTGGGGAGAGAAATTGGCGGCCGGAGCGCCGAGCTCTCACACATCTCCAGTTCTCAGGGGACGAAAAAAAGTTTAAAGACGAATTCCTACCGAGTTGGCACAAAGAATTTAAATCAGCGAAGCGCAGAGCGAGCTGTCGTAGCTTTCTGGCTCGGGGTCATTAAGCTTACGTTCTTCTATCATTTCAGTTGTCTGCATGCAGAGTTAACCATGTTTTCATTGTTGATGGACGTATTTGATTACTGTCTGGGCAAAACTAACCCATCTTTGGCTTGCAGACAAAACAGATTAACTGCACCTTGTCTGGTATGCGTTTAAGATTCCAGATAGTTCCACGAAATGCTCATACAAACACTATGAGACAGCAAGGAGCACATATAAGGACAGTAATCCCACAGGCATGGCGGATGCAGAGTTTTGTGTACGGTTTAGCGCTGGTTCTGATGCTGGTTTTCGAAGGCTTCAGGGAGACGGTGTCTCCATGGCAATCATGATGTTATGTGTACTTCAGATGCCAGCGTTTGAATTCTGCCTTTGGGGGAACTCACACACCCTCCCTCCTGCCCAGCTCAGCACAATGTCACATCCACTTACAAATCAGGCCTAGGCTATCCTTCAGAGAGAACGGACAGCATTTTGCAATGCCGAGCCTGTGCCATCTATACCCTGAAACACTAATGCTACGGACGCCATTTGGACCCCCCTTCATGACCCCCATAACCCCCCCCCTCAAAAAAATCTTTGTGTTTATTGGTCTGTAAATGCAATTGCATACTTAGTGGAGTGCTAAGGGTCTGCTGCAGGCCTTCCTCAGTCTAGGAGGGAAAGCAATCTAATAACCGACAAAGTCGAAGGAGATCCGAGATAAAAGCATGTTGCCATAGTTACTGAAATGGCAGGGAAAGGGGTAAGACTATAGAATAGTTGGGAAAGCACCGATTCTTATAAAACACTGGCACGGGCACAGGAAGGTTAAAAATATACGTGTGTGTGTGGGTGTGTGTGCGTGTGTACATGTGCATATACATAAATGTGCGTGTACATATGTCTGCCACTATGTGAGCATGTTTGTGTGCATTACAGCAAGTAACGCATTCCTTTCCTTAAACCTTCCCAGAATTCAGCGCTGAAAATGCCATTCAATAAAGCTTAAACAGCACACACACACAGACACACACACACACACAGACACACACACACAGAGTGCAATTCAGCAGATTTTCTGATATGACTCAGATTATTTGAAACAAACCGCGAGTGGAAAAACAAAACAAGCTAATGATGTGGAATGAGCAGCTGTCACCTTGAACACTGCGAAACGCTTTCAGCTTCAATTGAGTCGTGCTTTATAACGCTACACCGTGAGAGAGCCGTTCACTTCACCTCTCACCTCTGTTACACTATCGCGTTCAGATCGTCCACTTGAAAATTGAGATAAAGGTTTCAAGACCAGTTTTTCCGCCTCTACGCTTTCATATTATGCATTCAAACAAAAGGCGACACTCCACATTTTCTCACGGTGTGCTATACAGGGGAGAAGCCGTATTCAGTATCCCATAATGTCATAAATCATGTGTTTCAAAATTTATATCAGTTCCTGTCATTGCAACAGAAAAAATGCCAATGTAAATCCCCCGCTCCATTCTCGAGTCTTCACATTCTCAATTTATGCAACTTCTTGCCCAAGCTCAGGCTCACGTTCTGCATTCACACGTCATATCTGTTCTTGAGAAGTGAATAAAACAGAAATGACTGAATGACTACAGGGCCTGTCAGCGGAACGACCTGCTTATGGCTGATTCATGCATCTGGAGGGCAACATACAATATCCATACCTCTTACCGTATATTATAGCAGTCACAGCCATAATATGGCATTACTGATGGCGGCCAATGGGTGTCGTACAGCTATCCTTAGTTATTATGACAGAATGTGTCTTACTAGGGTTAGCATTGCATTTTCTTTTACCCAAAACACATTATTCATACTTCATTGTGTTCTGAACCCGTACGGCCCAAAATGGCCTGCCAAATTGACTGAATGCTTCTTGGAGTCCTACAGTTGTTTCTGGTAGCTTCTCTCCGCGTGCTCTGTCGTGCATGACTGCATACAAGACAGCCTTTTAGGAGGGAACTGCAAATGTTCATGAGAAAGCTCATCCAATCAAAATCTTTGGACAAATTACATTGTAGATGAGTTTTGTTAAAGCATTGCAATCTACTTCGGTTACACTTTATGAGCCGCAGGTCTCATTAAAACAGGCAAAGCACACCTGCTTTGAGTAGTTACCTTCATAAACGTAGCTTCAGCATTAGAATTTACGACATAAAATCCCATTGACAAATTACCCATGAAAATGTCGTAATCCCACTGGATATTTCAAAGGTTCTGGCAGGAGTGGATACTAAGCCGATGGATGTATCTGCACGTTGTGTATAAATGAAAGCTAAAATCTTTTCCAACGAGTCTTTAATCACAAGTATGGCGCTGTGACAAAATGCAAAAACATAACTCCAATTTGGCAGTCACTTTCCCCGCGATGCCCACCCCATCCCCACCCCCACCCCCACCCCCACCCTCACCATCTTCCACTGTCAGAATATTCTCAGTTCGGCATCGGCCCCTTGTTTTGTCCTCTGTAAACTCTGGTACAATATACTGGACCCCACGCTGTCGCCGAATTGACTTCCACTTGATTCATGTCTGAATTACAGAGGCCTCATGTTGTAGCTGCCGTCTTGCGCCAAGTCAGTGGGCGGATCGATAAAACGGACCCATGAAAAGGGGAAGCGGAAGGACAGAAGTCTTACTGTACCTTTACCCCTCCAGTGCGCCTGAGAGGCAAATCCAATATGGCCGCCGTACTTGCGGTTGAACTCAGCCATGAGGGCCTTGTACGGGTTGCGGATCATCAGGATGCTGGAGTCGAAGGCCTCGATCTCCTTCTTGCCGCTCTCGTGCGTCTTTATGCACAGGGTTCGCCCGCTCCTCCAATGGTCTCTCTCCCCTTTAAAACCTAAAAAAAGGATTTAACAAATACTGGTGATTGGAACAAAATACACGGGAGGACTTTTACTTCCTGAACCTAGACATTACACCTCTGGGTATAACAAACTGTGTCAGCCGGTGGGTTTACTGACATATTCTACAGAAAGTCACATCAGAAATATTCCTACTAATAATAAATAGTGTTTGATTTAACTCAGCAAAGCATCTTATTAAACACTCTAAGGGCCACATGTATAAACAGTGCGGAGCAGAAATATGCCCTCAGAAAGCTGTGTAAAAAAGGGACTTTCCACGCAGAAATTCAGATGTATAATATAACACGTGCTGTGCGAATCTGCGTTCCTCTGCACGCGCTGAACACCATGCGTACGCAATGTTTTGAGTCCGTGTGATATGGCGACACCATGACAGAAAGGCAGAGGTAGAAAATGCAATAATTTTTTTAAGCAGATTTCCGACTTTCACCCTGAGCGTTCTTTTACGCATTCTTTTACTCAAGAGTTTTATACATGTGGCCCCAGGGCCGGATTTAGATTTGAATATCCATGCTCTAGAATGGATCTGCTCGCTGTTGAGGCTGTTTGGGAGTTACCTGAAGTGTAGTTTTTTGCTTTCAAACACAAACACCTGAATGCATTGATATTCACAATTGTAAAGCGAGTAGATCATCGGAAAATTACGCATACCTAACATTTTGTTCATTGCATACAGAAACTGTTTGGGCCAACCTGAAAACATACACTAAAATTGAAATACGATCTAAAAACTCCAGAAAGTAAACTATACCGATAAGTCTTAAGAATGACGTGACATTAAAGCCTGTTAGAGCCAGCTACCATAAATTAAGTAAAGGCACCAAGGCAAACAGGAAGTAGAGGGCCACGCCAAACAGGAAGTCGAACTGCTGCTGCTGAGTGGAGGTAAAAATCCCAGGACAGGCTCACCTTTGTTGTAAAGGGAGCCATCGAAGTAGTAGCTGCCAGTGTAAAAGCCGGTGGCCAGCTCGATGAGGTGCCTTGCCCATGTGTTCCCTGCTCCAGGGAAGCTGGCCAGTGCTAGCAGGTGCTTGGAGCGAGTTGGCAGGAACCGGCGGTCCATACAGCGATTGTCTACAGGAAACGATGGAAGAGAAAACGCTTGCATGAATGTCTGAGTAGTCGATCTTACGATACATTTTCCTTATTTCCTGATTCGCTTTGTAATCTGCGTTCAAAAAAGAAAGCGCAGAATCCTATTCTATATATGACAAAATTCAGAATGCCCCTTCTCTCTCTCCTCTGTTTACTCAAAAAAACGAAACTGAAGATACTGTAACAATGACTGAGTTATAGAAAAATACATGCGCTCCTCCATGTGGCACGAGGACTCAATTCACACTAGTGTATTAATGGGATGGACACAGTTACAACATTACAATCACTTAGTAGACACTTATCCACAGTGACTTGTGGAGAGTATCGATGTTAGTTTCAGGAACACAAAAGGCCCATTTATATTCAATAACAGTAAAGTTAACGGGGGAAAAAATCTATAATTGGTACTGTAAACAACTAAACAAAAGTAAATAGGCTACCACTACACAGCTAACCTGTCTTTACAGTTATACCTATAACATTATTACCCTAAAAGTAAATCCAGAAAAAGGAAGTGGATATCCAAAAAGGGCCAGGGGAGACATGATGTGGTCTGGGTATTCAGTCTACCTCAGATGTTTGAAGACATAACGGAGCACCAAGGCTAGCATTTGATGTGAGCCGATATCGGAAGGCGTTCTGTAAATTAGGTTGAGTCGATTCAGTAAACTAGTACTAGTAAACTAGTAAACTAGTAAACTATTGCCCAATGGAAAAATCAAGACTTATATTTGCAAGGGAATGTTAAGTGCACTGAAAATTAGAGGTGTTGAGGCTCGGCTGTTTGAAAAAAAACATTTGTATTCTCCATTTTCCTTTTCTTCCAGCTGGGAAGGTTGGCAGGGAAGGTTGGCCTATACACTCAAGATGGCCGCCGCGTTAATAAAGTCCATCACTTGGACAAAATTCCCTCGAGGTGACTCAGGAAACTAATGCAAACATGAGCACATGGTTAGGGCCCTATCTTATGGTTACAGACTATTCAAACTACTGTATATTTACAGATTGCTATTCAAACTACTGTATATTTACAGACTGCTTTTCAAACTACTGTATACTTACAGACTGCTATTCAAACTACTGTATATTTACAGACTGCTATTCAAACTACTGGATATTTACAGACTGCTATTCAAACTACTGGATATTTACAGACTGCTATTCAAACTACTGTATATTTACAGCCTGCTATTCAAACTACTGTATATTTACAGACTGCTATTCAAACTACTGGATATTTACAGACTGCTATTCAAACTACTGGATATTTACAGACTGCTATTCAAACTACTGTATATTTACAGACTGCTATTCAAACTAATTTATATTTACAGACTGCTATTCAAACTACTGTATATTTACAGCCTGCTATTCAAACTACTGCATATTTACATACTGCTATTCAAACTACTTTATATTTACAGACTGCTATTCAAACTACTCTATATTTGTATATTTACAGACTGCTAATCAAACTACTGTATACTTACAGACTGCTAATCAAACTACTGTATACTTACAGACTGCTATTCAAACTCCTGTATATTTACAGACTGCTATTCAAACTACTCTATATTTACAGACTGCTATTCAAACTACTCTATATTTACATATTTATTCCATTCCCTCTCCACAAACTGAGCGACTTGAGGAAAATGCTCGTTCGTCATAATCTCCGTCCTGACATGTCTCTCACTGCACTGAACAGCCATCAGAATAATAATAAATCCTAGTTCATCAGAGGCTGCCAGGTCGGTGTGTGGGGCCCAATAAGAGCTTCGTAAACAGGCATACATGTGTGTGTATGTTTACACTCTAGATAGGGTATGAAATTAACCTTTTCACCCAATGGCCAGAGTGGCTTGTGGACTTCACATCCTGACTCTAGACCAGAGGTCTGGTTTTGGCCCTGATTTCACGATTTCGGGGGGGGAAGTGAGCCGTTCGTTCAGGGCTCGGTTGCACCTCTCTGAAAGTGTTCGTCGGCCTCCTGCGCACCCGACTCTGCGATGGCAGCGTTGTCTTTGCGGCCGAGTCATCTGCAGATAGAGGCCTGCCACTTCCTCCCCACAATGTCCCCTTTTCAATCTCAATCTTATTCCAGGAAAGCGCTGGTGTGGGTGCAGACTTTTGTCCCAACCAAGTAGTTACACACCTGATTCTACTAATCAACCGCTACAGTCTTTGCTAAGTACCTTAAATGAGTGGAATCAGGCATGTTACTGCTTTGATTGGAACAAAAGCCTGTAACCACACCGGCCCTTACTGGATAAGATTGAGAACCCCCTGACCTAGAACCACAACCAGGTTGACCAACTTTGGATAAAATTAAAAAAAAATTTTGAAAGAGGGCAGGGAAAAAAAAAGTCCACCACAGACTTGATTCATTCCTCCCAGGCAAGGCTTGTGCAGGTCTCTGATGTCATTTTGAGGTGCCTGTGTGGAAGTGAAAAACATGAAAATGCAGCATCTCAACGTTCTCCAGCTGTTACCGCAATTTCCTGGGTCATGTGTGCCGCTGACACACGGCCACAAGAACGGTTGTGCAATGTGTCCGTACGGAAACAAACGTTGCTATGGCATTTTGATTGCCGACCGTGTAATGGCACGGTAACTGTACAGACATAGCGCCAGGAGTCTGAAGGGGGCTTGGGCGGTGGTGGGTTAGCGGTTGGCGGGTGGGCGGGGCATAGCCGTTACCTTGCACCTGCGTCTGGTAGACCATGAAGTAGTCCTCTGTGCCGCAGTTCTCGAACTCCTCGCCGGTGCAGTGATGAAGGCAGAGCTCCTCGTCCTCGCGCTCGTGCAAGTTGAAGCGGGGCGTGGGGAACCCACAGAGACAGCGCTCGCCGGACAGAACCGCCAGAGAGTACTCCTGAAAAGAGACACCAAAGACGTTATTATAGACTATTCAAGGTGGGGATGGGAGTGGGGGCGGAGTGGGGGCGGTTGGGGGTTTGGCAGAGTCATGAGCAACAACCTCTTAAAAAGTTGCTTCACACAGTAAAAGAACCATTTCCATAGTTTGGAGACTGTTTCCATAGAAACAATCTAGTCTACAGCAATGCATACCTCAACTGTGAGAGAGAAACCAGGCAATGGGTACAGGTTTGTGCCTCTGTTTGGAGGGGGTGGGGGGGGGGGGGCGAGCCTACCATGCCAACCCCCCCCCCCCTTCCCCCCATCATTTCTGGAAAGAGAAAAGAGACGCAGGGATGCAAACAACCCAAGCCGAGCTCCCACTCAATCCCGCGCGCGGTGCAGAGATAAGACGGTGCCAGCGTAGGCATCTGTTTCACACAACTTCAATGCGCTTCAGAACAAAAGCCAGTGCAAATGAGCTACGGGCCCAGCGTCTGAGTCAGAAAGCTTCCTACGTCCTCCCCGCACCTGTAGATCCACGAGCCACGCAACGGCAGCCCAGACAGCATGGAATCCGGGGGGCGCGGGCGTCCGCTACAAACGCGCGCTGGACCGGTCCCGCCGGACGTCTTGAGGCTCGGGAGTTTGGCCACGAAGCCGCGAATCTGCGCGTTTGGCAACTGCCGGTGTGCCGGGGCTGTCCCCGAGCGCCGCACCAAACCGCCGAGCTGCTATTTAACGGGACATTAACGGTACATCGTCCTGGGACACTTCAAACGGTTCTCACAGCAGACTGGAAATAAACCCGTACCATTACTGGATCCACTCAGATGGAACACTTCCATGCTTGGATACCCCTCAGAGGCATTTAACGCTTAGAGAGCCGCAAATCGGCATGAGAACTACTGTCCCGGGGGTTGGGGGTTGGGGGGTGGTGGTTGGTCCTCACCTTTTCCGTGCAGAGGTCCACGCACTTGTCCACTGACATGTTGGAGATGATGGAGTCGACGGGGAGAGCCAGTGTCACGTTGTCAGGCCTCCTGAAGCATCCCTTAAAGATGGCGCTGCCGTCTGAAGGGCGACACCAAACACCAACAGGTAAAATTAATTATTTTTTCACAAAAACATTTCCTTTCATTGTATTTACTTACTAGACACATTGACAGCTCTGGTCTTTGCCCACCAAACTAGTTTAATTTTAAGAGCCTGCATATCCTCTGTTATGCCAACATATTTAATTAAAATGTATTATCAAGATATTGCAATACTTGACAACATATGAAAAAATAGACAAAAATTTAAAATATATTTTTAATTTTCATACAGTTATTATACATTGCCACATATGAATTTATTCGTTCTTATATTCCTATAAGGTGCAGCTTCGACTCCTGCATTCTATTTAAGCCTGTGTTCTTATTGGCTGTTGCTCTGTTCACAGGAGGGGAATGGGGAGAGGGGGATTGAGTACCGCTTAGTTTGACCTCTGTGAGAAGGGCCTTGCACCCCACTCGCTCACCTCGCTCGCCCACGGCGGTAATTAGACCCGCGGTGCAGACGAGGGAGCTGGGGTGAAATCAGGGGGATGTTAGTCCCATTCCGCGGAATTCGAGGAGCGGCTTTCAAAGTGACATCGGCCTTCCGTCAATTTCCCTGTTTATGCCGCGGTGAGGAATAGCACTCTTTCAGTTCCACTCGGCCGGTCTTTGCTCTCTCTCTCTCTCTTTTTTTTTGTCTCTCTCTCTCTCTCTCTCTCTCTCTCTCTCTCCCCTTCCCCATCACCGGCCCCTCTCTGTCTCAGACTCTCACTCCAAGTAAAGTCTATTTCAGTTTTTTCTTTCACCTTTGTGTCTCCCTGGGTTTCAAACAAATGGCGACCTGACCCACAGGTTTCACATTGAATGTAGAAAGCGCTGTGACTGTACATTACATCTGATCCGTTCAACCCAAGAGTTCAGTCAAGACAACTGTGCGTCACAGAAGTGATAAACAACAACAGTGCTGGCTGAGATGGAATTCACAGTCCTTGCCCCCTCTGTCCCTGTTGCAGTGCATCATCTAGACTAACGTCATTCTCAGATACTCAAGAGTGGATCCTCTAAAAACAATATACCAAGTGCAGGTCAGCTGTTAATGCTAACCACATCGTATTAACAACTGATTCACTAAAGCAGAGGTGGAAATCCAGGGGACATAAAGTAAAAGTCCTACCATGTGTTTCTTCCACCCATAGACTCAGCCAGCTGATTTCACTAAAGAGTTCTACCTCCTCGCTGAAGAATTATGTTAATTAGCAAATCCAGGTGATAGGAGCAAAATTGTGGGGAGGACTTTTACTTTATGTCCCCTGGATTTATGCAAGTATTTATGCAAATGAAGAAGCGCTGCAACCACACCCAAACAGTTAGCGAGTGCAGGCAATGATTTTTCAAAAGTGCAAGACCAAGACCCGGATGAAAACAATGTCAACACATTGAGTTTTCTGAACAGGAGCTGGAGATCTTTGCATCAAAGGGTCAATAGGTCAATGATAACCTCCAAAGGCTAAATTTGAGATATGTAACTGAAACCAAAAATGGATCTTGGTTATCAAACGTACAAATAAAGTAAAACACTTGTTATGATTAACTTTACTGTGTTTTTATATACAAATACATATTTCAGCTTATCACTATTATCCTATTGTGTTTGTATACTTGTTTTTGTATATCACAGTGCATTTGAGGCCCGAGTGCTATATGGCTTCTGAGAACCTCCCTGGCATGTGGTTGCAGTTGGAAGCGTAAAAATATCAAGCGCCAGCAAACAGAAGTACGGGGGGGTGGGGGGGGGGAGGGGACATTGTGGGGAGGAAGTGGCAGGCCTCTATCTGCAGACGACTCGGCCGCAATGACAACGCTGCCATCGCAGAGTCGGGTGCGCAGGAGGCCGACGGACACTTTCAGAGAGGTGCAACAGAGCCCTGAACGAACGGCTCACTTCCCCCCCCGAAATCGCGAAATCGGGGCCAAAAGGCATAAGGAATGCTGACTGGCGCCTTTTTTCCGCAAGAAGGACCGCTTTCTGTTTGCTTGAAAAGCTGAGTAAAGCCTTTTTGCTGGCTGAAAAGCTGATGAAGAGGAAAAAAAAAAACATCTCAGACAAAAACATGGCGGAAGAATCCCTTTGAGATTAAATTCAATTATACCTGGAGGCAGTGCATTCCTGTGCCCCCTCACTGGAAAATGTTAGACAGGAAACATTTCATTTTCAGTGTTAAAAGCCAGTGTTAAAAATCCTGTAATGAGGACCTGCAATGGACTCCTCCTCCTTCGAAAAGGACTTGTGGCTGTAGCACAAAACTACTCCAAAGGTCAGCTTTTAGGGCCTCTGGAAAAGTTCACGCTTTTTCGTATGGCAACCAACAGGCAAACATAATTCAATTTATATTATATATTAGAGGAAGTGGCTATTGTCAATTAGAATGTGACTTGCTGCAACTGCATTAAGACAGTATATATTACTGAATTCAGTAATACACATATCTAGGTGGCTGGTTAAATTATGAGATCTTGATTCTTACTAAATAAAACTAGTAATTCAGTGGTAAAATAAAAACATTGTAGAAGTAAAATTCTGTAGTAATTCAATCTAGAAATACATTGATTCTTGCACAAAAAACTGAACTCAGTGGATGGAGTCAGAAACAACAACAAAAAAAGCAAGTTTGCACAGTTTGTATGCACTTACTGCTGTTCTGTTGTCAGGTATCAACTGTGCACGCCCGCTTTTTATATTGCATTACGCTTAATGACATGGTTGGCTACCAAGTTCAGTTCCTGTGTTGCAAAGATAAATGTACACACTTCTCTATAAATAAAGTTTCACACTGACAAATATTAGAGGGATTTATTTCTAGCTTGAAGGGTTCACCAATTGTGTACTGGCTAGACATACTAGCTAGAGCTAGCGACTTTGCTGAGTGCCAAGTGAAGATATACTGAAAAAAATCAATCAATCAATCAATGGTTTTTAACATTTGATGCATTTTCGCCAAGCCTAAAACCACTGCTCAGATGTTGAAATGAGTATCTACTGGAAAGAAATAAAGGCAATTCCCCGGGTTCCATTTAGGGGAAGTACTGAATCTATCAATGTGTGTGTGATTTATAATTTTTGTTTTGTTTTAAAGGCACAGCGAGCCTCTTGCCGCAGTGTGAGCTCACAGCGCCTGGCGGACTCTTGGCTCAGCTCCAGGCGGTAGATGGACAGGCGGTTGGCCCCCCCGCATAAGTGTCCCTTCTCCCCCTTGCACTCCATGTTGCAGTCGGTCTCGCTGGAGTTGGGCGCCTGGATCTTGTGGCCGCAGTAACACTCAGCTCCAAACTCCAGGCCTGCGTACATGTAGCCCCTTTGGACAGAGGAGGAGAGCGGTTATATTCTTTACACCAGAACTACCGCCAAGAAAGTCAGTTATTTCTGCTTCTTTCCTATGGCTTCTTTTTCTCTCCAAATCACTGTTCCTAAGTGCAGTGCAAAATTATTATATTATTATCATCACAATAAAAATAAATTAAACTTTTTAATAAATTAAACTGTGGGTCACATATTTTTCTGCTTGTGACGTCAATGGGTGCAGTCTCATTCAGGAAAAAGAACCAGAACTAGGACTATTCATTTATTTTTAAAAATTTGTTTCTGATTTTTTCCCATTTTTCTCCCAATTTAGTAGCCAATTGAACCCCTATTCTAATTCAATTCCCCCCATGTAGCAACCGCTAGAGAACCACCGCTATACAACCCTGTCAGCCGGTAGTAGAAAGGAGGGCGCCACGTCCTCTACAGGGCGCGACTCCTCGAGCTCCTGACCGTGATTCCAACTCGCCCAGGGCCTTCTGTGCGCAGCGATTCTCTCCGAGCCCCTCCCCCCACCCGGAAGCAGCCGGCAATTGCTGCTCCCACAGGGCACCGGCCATGCTCGGAACTGGCAGGTCCGGGGCGCGAACCCCGATCCTCTGAGTACAACTGCGCTGACTGAAAGTCAGCGCTCTTACCGTTGTACCACCGCGGCGGCCTTCATTTATTTTTAAAGGAGAGGGGACAGTTCATTCACTCACTCTCTCTCTCTGTCTCTCTGGCTGTGTCCGAATACGACCCCTGTTCCCTGTCCCCTGTCCACTCGGACCCCTGTCTACTATGTGCCCTGTCCCCTCACTTTGCAAGCAATGTGCGAAATAAATCCCACAAAACTCTTTCCAAACTAGTGAGGAAGCTTTATTTTTTTTTAAATTATTTTTATTGAGAATATTAATCAGTTAACATATGACGATTGTTACAAAGTGTAGATTATGAATGAAGATAGAATTAACAAATAAAAAAGACTAGTTTGTAATATGAGCCTATCTTGGACCATAGATCCGTGGCATAAAGAGGCTCTATGTCTTTTACATTTTGACTTCTGGGTTACTTGCTGAAAATTGTCGGATGGAGTGCACCTTTCTGCAGATGAGTGTTCTCCTGAATCTCCTCAACAAAACCCTGGAAATAAGGGGTTCATCCTGGTTTTTTAAGAGCCCCCATTTTTTGTGAGAATAAGTTGCCGACTCAAAAGCTTTTTGACGAAGTGGACTCAAATATGCACCCTCAAAGGGGTGTAGAGGTCGTATTCGGACACAGCCTCTGTCTCTCTCTCTCTTTCCTAAATTTATTCAGACGTGCAGAGAGGGTTACAGATAGAGACGGGATCACAGTCGGCTGCACTGCACTGTGGGGAATTTGTATATGGGTCAGCTGGCCAACAGGTGGCGCCACACAGACTCCCCACTCCTGTGCACTCTTAATAAGCACAGTCACTGAGCCAGGCTCAGACGGAAACTGACTAACATTCACATCAGCACTAAACACACACTCACGCAATCTTTGCAAAGGTTCAGGACAGATTTCCTAGCAGCTGTAATGACAACATTGAGGATTTCTCCACTGGCGTCAGAGAAACTTCACAAAGAGGAAGTTTATTTTCCTCAAAGGCAGCCTGATGGGTTTACACAAGAAATGAAACCCCAGGAAGAAAGCAGCGTTGGATGTTGTGTAATAAAAATGCTTCATACAGAAACACATTCTGTTTGCTTGCAGCAGTAAGCATCCAACTGTTTACTGCTGCATCCAGAATCCAAAAGAAAAAAAAAATATTTCAAGGTCTAATTACAGATGACAACGGCAAGATAAACATCAGCAGATCAAGTGCCCTTATGGAAATGAGGAATATGAGGAGCCATATTTGATACCTTTTCACGCTGGCATTTTAGTAGCAATATCCATTCAGTGTATTTGTGTTCTGTAGTTGGTCCTCTCTCTATTCAAATGTGATGTCGCACGCGCAGGAAACTTGCATGTTGAATGTGGAACAGCAAGCGCCTACAATTAGATTTGATGTGTTGCTCAATATTACCGTGTCGGACAACAATGTTGATCGTCTCTTCTTTCTCCAAAATACGGTATTGCTGTACTATCTTGTATAAATACGGTATTGCTGTACGATCTTGTACAAATACGGTATATGCTGTATTAAATTAAACACTCGATGCGCTCCTAGTGCTATACCTCTAAAGAAAAACATGCCGCTTTATTTGGGTGTGTAGCTTCCGTTCGAATGGACCTCTAGGATTTGAAGTATGAAAATAAACTGTTGTTACCACCAGTCACCACAGATGTCTCCAAATCCACCAAAACTACGGATTATCACTTTAAATAAAATATATTATCAAGCTATTGCAACACATATACAAAATATATAAATGCTAAATATGCCATATATATTTTTTTTTTAAATCCAATCCTGTGAAATATATTTAGCAAAAAGTAATCCACATGATGACATTTCCAGCACACAGTACTTAATGGATCGACAAATGTAGCGATGCTTATCGATCAATATGTGTGCATGAACCCTCACTGTATCACTTCAGCTTCTGTACTTTCCGGGCGTGGAGTATGCATATTAAGCCCCAGGGTGCAGTAATACAATTAAAACCCAACGCACCCCCCCTCCCTACCTCCTGGAAACCCCCCAGACCTGTCAATCATCCGAAGCCTTAATGGGCCATTGTACTTGTTCTCACTTATTTATTTATTAGCTGTCTTTCTCTGCACTGAGTGGGCGGAGGAGAGAGAGAGAAAAAAAAGATAAAACTGCATTTTCCCTGTTCATGATTCAGTGGTGAGTGTAATGGAAGGCACTCTGGTCAACAGCCTGTGATATGCTACGCTAGGAGGGAGAGGGAGGGAGAGAGAGAGAGAGAGAGAGAGAGAGAGAGAGAGAGAGAGAGAGAGAGAGAGAGAGAGAGAGCGAGAGATAGAGAGAGAGAAAGAAACATTTATATATGGCAGCTTGTGCACCCATTTATAAAAGTGTGTGTGTTACACGTGTGCTGTGTACATGTGTGTTTTGTGTTAGTTTGTGCATGTGAAATGTATTTGCGTGTGTATGTTTGTATCTGTGTGTGTGTGTGTACAGTGCACACCTGTATTTGTATCTGTGTGTGTGTGTGTACAGTGCACACCTGTATTTGTATCTGTGTGTGTGTGTCTATGTGTTTGTATCTGCATGTGTGTATTTGTAGCTGCGTGTGTGCATGCATGTGGGTGTCACGCATGTGTTCGTGACCTGCGTGACCATGGAATAGGGAGGACATGCAAAGAATGGTTTATGGTGAGTGCTTTCACCTCGGGAGATATGACAACACACTCACACAGACAGTCAGAGCACTGGCCTTCACTGCGGCAGGAGAGAGTATCAACACAACCACAGGACCCCTGACCAGTATCATTGGACTGGCCCTCTGATGTGCGAACCCAGAATTACAGCCCAGACACTGTTTGTGCTTAATATTGTTAAATCCTGCCTAAGGAGAGTACTCCTGTCTGATGATGCATCACAGACAGATTTGTGTGAGCCAATGAAATATAATAAGCAGGCTAAACCATCCTAATTTAACACTGGAAGAGACTTCTGGGTCTAGTCCTACCTTTCAGCACAGTTGTCCTGGCAACGAAAGACAGTCATTTTCCTGTAGTCAAAAAAGGATGTTCCCCGTAGGGCTCTCTTTTCTGTGTCATCAATGTAGCAGCCGATATACTTCGCTAAAGAAGAAGACAGAAAAAAATTCCCTATTACATGTAGGAACACACATCAATTTAGTTTAAAAGGGTTTTTATCAGCATGCAGCATAAAGCCACGGGTTACCATAAATACACGCATGGGCACATTTTACGTGAAAAGAAATTGTAAATCATGAATTTAGTATTCACCATCAACACACTGCAAAGACGCCGGCTTGTGAACATCTCGGTTTTCTAAACGAATCCATATTTCTTTTTTCTACAATAAGGTACTCTTGAGTACGAGCATAATTAAAGCATCAGTAAAGTGGAAAAGTTTTCATCTAATAAGCCTGCTTCATTCTATACGTGCTCCATGATACACAACCTATACAGTCATCCAGCCCCACTGTAGTGGAGCTAACTACACTGAATCAATACTGAAGCATGTATACTGAAGTTAAAAAGTTATTCTATTCTATACCCTTTAAGGTGTAGGATCACAAATATGTAATTAGAATGCTCTTAGCTGAACATTCTACTGTGATGTAACAATCACTACTGGTGGAGTTCTAGAACATTGAGATAGAATTTTGAAGAAAAAAAAACATTCCAAAAAACCTACTCATCAAAAAATAGAATAGAATAGAATAACTTTTATTTTCCCGCCAGGGAACTTCAGTTGTAGCCCCAGCAACAACAAAAAATACATAAACAGTGAGGCAGACAACACACAAACAAACACATAAAACAAAGACATCCAACAGAATCATTACATCAATCAATTGAATTAGGCTAAGTGAATTAAAGTGCAATACAGCCATGATTAAAGATAGCCCCTCCAGTGTCACCAAGCAGTCCAACACACAAACTCTGCCTCCACGACTCTCCTCCATACACGCAGCGCCACGATCTCCGTACACCACCGAAACGGAGCACCGAATTGCCTCAATCTTCCCTGTCGTCTCCTCACTCCTCCCCCGCATTATGTTCTTCTTCCCTGGTTGCCTTTTGAAGATTGCCTGCACTCCTGGATCAGTCCCGACATGTTCAACTCCGGTGAAGAGCGATGGTAAACTTTGTTGCTGCAGTCTGCAGATCCAACGGACATTCCAGAGCATATGTTGCGAATGCGTCTCCATGGTGACGACCACAAACAAAATGATATTGACTAGACAATTTGTCAATATTATCAAAACGAGCAACAGGAATGCTCTGAAAAATCTCCAGTCGTCCCACTACAACACAACAGCGCAAAAAAAAAAAAAAAAAAAAAAAGCCACACAAGAAAACACATTCAAATGAACAAACACTAACACGAGAGACAGCTGGACTACATGTCGCCATTACAGCGCATGTAAAGGGTTAACTTAATAAATTAGCTTCTTCATTAGATGACATTACATCTTCAGTCCAACTGTGTTTGTGAGGCCAGCGATGGCTATGCCCTGAATGGGCCACAAGCTCTTCAAATAGTGACAGTCACAATTGACAGATGAAGTGTTCTTGAGTGCCAGGAGGGCAGGACCATATGCCAGAGACAGGGCAGTAAACCGCAAAGCATAAGAAACATATATTTTTGGGATTGGTACCTGAAAATAAATGCCCCCTCTCCCATTAAAATAAACTTTAATGGGACAGCTAGCTCATAATATGTGTAATAATAATAGGAATGGGCTTTGGGGTTTTTTCTAACGAACTCTAATGAAATTTTGAAGACAAAACGTACAATAAAATATTAATTTATGTACGGCGTCAGTTTTTGAGGTAATTTACTGTGGCCCCGGAGTGGAGAAAACAATAATTAACACATTACTCTTGAAATGCATCTGCTCACTCTCAACCCTGCCTCCTGATTAAAATCTGAGCTTTGTATTCTCATCACATTGCCACGTCTCCTCCTCAACACAAATATAAAAAGAGAAGATTAATGGGCTGAGAAAAAGTTTTAGGAAATTAAATCCAAAGTTTCCTGCTAACCCCGAGATTCTCAGAGGAGCAAATTAATTTTCAGATTTATTCAGCTTATTAAAAAAAACGAACAAAAAAAACAATGCCGTGGCATTTATTTGTTTATTGAACCCGTCGAGCGATAGCGAGGGCAAATCGCTCTTTTGACGCGATTGAATTTTATGCAACGCCACATTTACAAGTGTGTCTGCCCCGCGCTTTCGCCGAGTGAACGCGTCCGTCTGCCTCCGAATGCAATTTGTGGCTTCAAACAGAACCAACTGCATTACATTATCTTTCATTTATTTATTTATTTCATTTTTAAGCCGCCCTTCTATAAACGCAGTTTGTTTGTCACGCTCGGTTTCAAAGAGCATCTCCAACGCTAACGCGCTTCCGTAAATAGCCACTGTGTTCCGCCTGCCCCATTAGCCTTGTACATTTTCATGAGGACCAACATTAAGGCAGTCCAGAGATCCCCTCTCACAGTGGGTCAAACAGTGCAGTACCTGCCCCAACACCAAACCCCCCGCCCCACACTCATGCCTGTGTTAGGCAGCCATCTGCCCAAGGCCTTATCTGGCTGGAACAGTATTATTCAGCACTTCCATTAAGAGCTGTGGAGGATACACGTTTAACGCACTGGTCATTATTGTAATTGTAATTGTCTAAAGGCAGGCAGAGTCCTGGTCGATAATCTTATTCCCAGACGTGGGTGGTAATCTGCTTTAGCAAAAAGCCGTGCTGCTTGGGAATTTTACTGGCTCTTAGGCTCATGCCACAAAAGAGGTTAGGGAAAGCCGGACACTGATATGATTCCGCTGAACTGAGCCATCAAATCCCTTCCTTGAATGTTGCGTACAGAAAAAAAAAATCCAGACATATCTGTGATGGGATTAGTAGCGGTGAATCAAATGCGAAAGTAAAGGGGGATCAGAGCAAGTCACCCACACAGGTGAGGACCACTAAGGGAGTAAAAACTACTAATAAGTAGAACAAAAAAGAAAATAATTCCTAGTAGCTAAACAGCCAAATGATAATCAACCCAGAAAAATAGGGCGAACTCGAATAATACGAGTGAGAACACAAAACTAAGTCTCCCGAGCTCAATACTAGAGCTAATACGGGAAACTAGAAAAGAAAAGAATACCTTCGGCATGTAACACTAAGACGGCCGGTAGAAGGTGAAACAAAAACGAAACCACTGTCTCAGTGAGAACAGCACGGAGAAAAATAGCACAGTGACGCTAACAGGAGGAAATAATCCTATACCTGAATAATAAAGCTAGAAGCCCCTCGTGAACATCACACACCCTTAATATCACGAGGTCGCTTTTATCTGGCTATACCTGGCTCAATGTAATAAGGAATGAAAAAGAAGCACCGGGGAAGCGGAAGTGAGGAACTTAAATACCCCGCAGGTAGTAGCACAGGTGAAATTAATAATTAGCGAGGTGAAGCAAAACCCCGGAACGGAATGTGGAAAAAATCCGATAAATTCTCAATAGGAGAGAAAGGACGATAACCGCAGCAGAAATAGAAAAAATAACCCACGAACCATGACAAAAGCATTCAATTCCATTAAAAATGTCAGGAGAAGTAGAAGTTTATGAAAATGTAAATAATAAAAGGTTGATAAATTATTATTTTATATTTCCAGCTGAGGAAGATTGGCACTGAGGTTACACTGAGCCACCAGGTGGAGCAGTGTGAGAAGAAAGAGAGAGACAGAGACAAGTGTGTATGTGTGTAAGAAAGAGAGAGATAGTGTGTATGTGTGTAAGAGAGATATAGTGTGTATGTGTGTAAAAAAGAGAGAGATAGTGTGTATGTGTGTAAGAAAGAGAAAGATAGTGTGTATGTGTGTAAGAAAGAGAGACATAGTGTGTATGTGTGTTAAAAAGAGAGATATAGTGTGTATGTGTGTAAAAAAGAGAGAGATAGTGTGTATGTGTGTAAGAAAGAGAAAGATAGTGTGTATGTGTGTAAGAAAGAGAGATATAGTGTGTATGTGTGTAAAAAAGAGAGAGATAGTGTGTATGTGTGTAAGAAAGAGAAAGATAGTGTGTATGTGTGTAAGAAAGAGAGATATAGTGTGTATGTGTGTAAAAAAGAGAGATATAGTGTGTATGTGTGTAAAAAAGAGAGATATAGTATGTGTGTAAGAGAGATATAGTGTGTATGTGTGTAAGAAAGAGAGATATAGTATGTGTGTAAGAGAGATATAGTGTGTATGTGTGTAAAAAAGAGAGATATAGTGTGTATGTGTGTAAGAAAGAGAGATATAGTATGTGTGTAAGAGAGATATAGTGTGTATGTGTGTAAAAAAGAGAGATATAGTATGTGTGTAAGAGAGATATAGTGTGTATGTGTGTAAAAAAGAGAGATATAGTGTGTATGTGTGTAAGAAAGAGAGATATAGTGTGTATGTGTGTAAGAAAGAGAGAGATAGTGTGTATGTGTGTAAGAAAGAGAGATATAGTGTGTATGTGTGTAAGAAAGAGAGAGATAGTGTGTATGTGTGTAAGAAAGAGAGATATAGTATGTGTGTAAGAAAGAGAGATATAGTGTGTATGTGTGTAAGAAAGAGAGATACAGTGTGTATGTGTGCAAGAAAGAGAGATACAGTGTGTATGTGTGCAAGAAAGAGAGATATAGTGTGTATGTGTGTAAGAAAGAGAGAGATAGTGTGTATGTGTGTAAGAAAGAGAGATATAGTGTGTATGTGTGTAAGAAAGAGAGAGATAGTGTGTATGTGTGTAAGAAAGAGAGATATAGTGTGTATGTGTGTAAGAAAGAGAAAGATAGTGTGTATGTGTGTAAGAAAGAGAGAGATAGTGTGTATGTGTGTAAGAAAGAGAGATATAGTGTGTATGTGTGTAAGAAAGAGAAAGATAGTGTGTATGTGTGTAAGAAAGAGAGAGATAGTGTGTATGTGTGTAAGAAAGAGAGATATAGTGTGTATGTGTGTAAGAAAGAGAGAGATAGTGTGTATGTGTGTAAGAAAGAGAGATATAGTGTATATGTGTGTAAGAAAGAGAGATATAGTGTGTATGTGTGTAAGAAAGAGAGAGATAGTGTGTATGTGTGTAAGAAAGAGAGATATAGTGTGTATGTGTGTAAGAAAGAGAGATATAGTGTGTATGTGTGTAAAAAAGAGAGATATAGTGTGTATGTGTGTAAAAAAGAGAGATATAGTGTGTATGTGTGTAAGAAAGAGAGATATAGTGTGTATGTGTGTAGGAAAGAGAGAGATAGTCTTGAGGCTTAGTTAATTAACCCCCACTAACACAAAGCAGCCTCAAGACAACACCTCATAAACAATTAGTCAATCAAATTATAACAAAACATAAACAAGACTAAATCACTATTATCATTATTGGGACACACAAACATAAACACAAAGCACATTAGAGCGCTATCGGGCCCTAAAAATAGAATACACTGTGGCACATTACCTGACCACAGTGAAAGAAATAAAAACAAGAAAAATATTAACTAAATATAGACTCAGTGAGCACAACCTGACCATTGAGACCGGCAGACACCGGCAGACCTGGCTGCCCAGAGAGGACAGGTTGTGCTCACTGTGTCATATTCAAGAGGTGGAGACAGAGCTTCATTTCCTCACAAAACGCGATAAATACAGTGAGGAAAGAACACGTTACTTCTTTAAAATAAAATACATCTGCCCTGAATTTGAGACGCTCTCAGAGGTAGAGAGATTCCTGTTGGGGGAGAAGAGGGACTATGTGGCTTTGGACACTTGCCACAAAATGAGGGACAGTCAGTAATGTTACAGTTTTATACGATTGCTTTGATTCATTTTGCACAACAGAGTTTCAATGTGCAAAACTCTTAACACAGAATGCTATACTGCTCATTTTGGGTTCAAAATGTAATATAGCATGCAAAATAAAAATACCGGTGTCAAATCAGAGAACATTATATGCAAATGTTTATCATAGCACCAGAACATTGGATATGTTCATTGTTGAAGTTTAATTCTTGGTGCATTTCCAAATACAACGGCCATTATCAAATAATGCTGTCAAACACAAAATAATTGCCATCAAAAAAGACTATGCAAGGGTCATTTCCTCATAAGTACTTGAAATGATGTACAGCAAGCATCCCTTGTGATAGACTGCAGTGTATATACAGGTGCAGCTCAAAAAATTAGAATATCGTGAAAAAGTTCAATATTTTTTGTAGTGGTGGGCATAGATTTTTTTTTTTAATCTAGATTAATCTCACTGTAATCTTGGAATTAATCTAGATTAATCTAGATTAAAATGGCTCATTTGAATTCTGCCGAAGGCATTCAAAATATGTGTGCTACCCAAATAATGACTAAAAGTAAGTCTTTGAGAACGGGTTTCTCAAGCCAGGTGGCGCATTAGACCAGGGGCTCATCTCCTGTTTCCAAAATGCATCACAAACTGCTTGGGAAGTTTCTTAAAAATAAATTTTCCCTGAAGCAAACCCGGCGGCTTCATAGCTGCATCCATGTTAGCACGTCACGTTTGATGTGGTCATTTCACAGTAGGCATACACACAGGTTCGAAGACTCGTTCTCGCCCCCCTACTGTGATGTTCTGGAATTATGTATGTCTGTTTATATTATTGTTTTCTTTCATCATTGCATTCCCCTCTGTTCGTGGGTTGTCTGAGTCGCATTCGTGTGTTTGTTTACCCTGTCTTGTGTATGCACTGTTTAGGTGACTTCGGGATTTTCCGAGGGGTTCGTGTTCTGCTACTTCCTGGTTTTCCTTACGCGTAATTGTATAGATTACTAACTCGTGCTAACAATCACTCGGGTGGTTTATTAGTTAAATGCACTTACTAAACCAATTAACATAAACGTTTACTAACGAACTAACGGTCTGTCTTATAGTAGTTAGGTATTAACAAGATTAACCAGTTTGTCCGCGATCTCTGTTATTCGCCCCAGCTGTTTGTATGTAGTTTCACCTCTCGTGATTACTGAGCGCACTCCGCTCCTCTTTGAGCCCGTTGTTTGTTATGTATGTTTCCGAGTCCCTTCCATGTCTTTGTTATGTTTCCGTGATTGTTTCATTGCTACCTCATGTGTTAACCTCACGTAGTTTGTTACCCCTCCCTTTCCTATACGTATATATAGACCCACATATCTGTTTGTTCCCTGTCAGAACGTACCCTTTATTTCCTGTGCCTGAGATTGTGAAAGCCAGAGACTTATTGATTACCTGAGACACCCTTTCCGTACGACCCGAGATAGCCTAGCGATTTTGTTTGTTTGTCATTTGGTTTCGACTTCTGATTGTTTTTTTACTTTGCCTTTGCCTGCCGTTTTTGTACCTCTGCCTTTGATTTCCGGTTTTTAGACTTTTGATTCCTGACTACTCTTTTGCTTTCCGTTTTTGTACTGTATATATTCTGATATCCTGGCTTTTTGACCTCACCCTTTGAAATAAAACTACGTTTCTGCTTATCCCTGTCTGCTATTGGGTTTTCTGAGTCCAGACGTAACACCTACAGTGCAATTCGGCTAGGTATACATCCGCGCTAAAATATCAAGGTGAAAGTCATCATAGCTTGCGTAGTATAGACCCAGCTCCCAACCCAACTTTGAGAATAGATTAACGGCGATATTTTTTTTATCGCCCGATAAGAGTCTCACGCTAACGCAGCACGTTAACGCCGATAACGGCCCACCACTAATTTTTTGTCACTCATTTCAGAAAGTGAAACTCATATATTATATAGATTCATTACACATAGAGTGAAATATTTCAAGCCTTTATTTCTTGTAATATTTCTTGTAACATATTTTTAAAGTATCATATTTAATATTTGGTCGCATATCCTTTGCATGCTGTTACTTCCTGAAGTCTGTGACCAATCAACATCAAAAGACTCTCAATATCTAATTTTCAGGTACTGTTACAAGCAATACTATAACCTCTCTGCATTTGAACTGATCTCTATGAGAATTTTGGGGTAAGACTAGATTCAGCTGTAAATTACGCTGGTATAGTATGGAACACATGACTGGCGAAATGGCTATACGTCATCAAGGGTCTAAGGTATCAAACGAGCCCCAAACCATCACTCTGCGGCCAGATATGGAGTAGCTGTGGATGGATCCCTTTAAGGGTTGTTTCTCCTGACTTTTTTCCCCATAGAGTTCTATAGGAAAATGAGTCAGGAGAAATAACCCTTGCAGTGATCCATCGGGCTTTAAACCAGTCTCGCACAGCCAATGCACGATGGAAGTTTACATTGTCCCAGACAATGATGAACACCATCTGAGCATTTGGCTGTACGAGACGATTGTACAGGCCCTCCAGAAAATGTATGAGGCGCATGGAGTTGTATGCCCCCAGCAGAGGGTCATGAGCCTCAACTCCATTGCTGGAAATGACAGGACACATTGAGATGTTGGCTCCACGCTGTGGCATTTTATGTAGTGGTGAAGAGATTATCAATTGTGTTGCAATGCTACTCACCTGGGCAAGGTTGTTGGAAGTACTGAGACGTGACTACAAACACATGTTGAATTGATTTAGTGATCTGCATTTGTATTAACAGTTTTGCACTTTGTATGTCAGCATTGGATATAGTGTCTTAAGGTAAGAATTCTGCAAGTCAGTTTAGCACATTGCGTTAACAGTTT